>JADRCH010000060.1:6260260-6278031 GCA_019843965.1 Rhynchomys soricoides | reverse complement strand
CCCAGCTGAAGGCAGGGTGGAGGACCCTCCCAGCTGAAGGCAGGGTGCAGGACCCTCCCAGCTGAAGGCAGGGTGCAGGACCCTCCCAACTGAAGGCTGGCTAGAGGACCCTTTATGCAGTTAGAAACATTGTGTTCCCTTGAGTGCTTGTAGTCATTTTCACACTTAATGAAAATAGACTTACAAGCTGCTTGTCATTGCTGCAGAAGTATTGAGTTCTCTGCTTTATTTGATCTTGCCCCTCACAATTGAGTCCTTGGGTTGCTCCCAGTTTGGACTGTTATAAATAACTGCATAGTAGACATCTTCATGCAGAAAGCATTTTCATGTCTCCTAAAATCTAATGGGTGATAAAGTTGAGAGCCAAGCTTATTACACCACTGAGAAATCACAGATAATACCTGCAATCAAAATGCATTCTCAAGGGCACAGTCTGCCTTGACCTTGCACGGCTTAGGGACTGACCTAACTGCGGCAGCAGGGATTAAAGAACAACAGGCACACAGATCGAAAAGCTGGATTTTTATGGTGACACACCAGCAGCCCAGGAACTCGGTGTGTTTGCTTTATAAATCTGAATTATGGAGGTGGGTTTATTATATGTAGGTGAAGTGAACAAGGAGGCAGGGTTAGCTCATTTATGAAGGTGGGTCTCTATGTTGGAGCAGTCTCAGACTATGACTATCAAGGAAGAAGTTACAGTCCGTAGTATTTGCAGAGTGTCAACATCCACACAGGAACCAGGGGAAGGCTTTGCCATTTCCCTGAGCCTGACCCCAGGAAGGCTTTGCCTTGGGTCAGAGGCACTGACTCCTTGTCATGGTTATGCTCCAGTCATGATACAGCTTAGCTCAGGACTTACCCGCTTCTTACATATTCTCTCAGGGCTTCCTGCACTCCCCGCAACAGTCAACATACTTAACCTAAGAAGAGTGCTGGACAAGATATCTGGTTGTGATGGGTAGCTCCTGAGCGGGAGGGTTCAAACAATGGGCTGGCATCATGTCTAGATGTACGGTGCCTGCATTAAATACAACCAGGAATAGTTGCTTAGTTCCATGACGTTCAGCCACTGTTAGACCAGTGAGCATGTGTCTCCAGGCGAGTTGTTATTGTAGCTCAAACAAAGTATTTTTAAATGAAGTCTTGCTTTTCATCTGGAGAAGATGCTTCATTTTGTAGGTGTCTCATCTGTCACTCCATACCAAGTTTGAAAGTTAGATTCTTAATTCTTTTGAGTTGTACATCCTTTGAGGTTGGGTCTAAATACTACTTCTGAAACTGTAGTCCTGCTTTACTTTTTCCTGTCATGAGAGATGTAGTGGATGTGGAGGGTACTGTTGCCTGAGGTATGCAGGGGAGAAAGAGAGGAGCAGGGGAGGAGAGAAGGGAAGGGATCAGGAAAGGAGATAGCTAGATGAATATCGTAGGGAAGTCAAGCTAGCCATGAACCACAGCCTCACATACAAACAGTTGCTCAATCTTTCATCCTTGCTGATTTGAACCATTCTCTGTCTTTCCTTGGATTATTCCTAGCTTGATTGATTAGCTCATTCTTTCAAGGAAACTGAGATTTCTCTTAAGATACTTTGAGATATCAAGCCTCGGAAGATGATTTTAAAATTCAAGGGAATTTTCAATTTAAATTAATTTTCAATTAAAGGATTTAATAATTCAAGGGAGCAGCTTGAATTATTTTCATATGATGTTTTTAATTTATCTTTTATTTTTATGAAGAGTTTTCTCATAGGCAAGTATGTAACAAGAATTTGTCACAAACAAGGGAATAACTGGGGTACATGATCCAATGTTCAACATCAGTGATAAAAAAATCAGCAAAACCATGCTATGATCATTTTTTACTTGCATCAATACACATCAGAGTTCAAGTACATACTCCATTAAAGGCCATGAGGGAATAGCCCTGCTCATATATTGTTGTTGGCAGTAAAAATGGCATGTCCCCAAGGGGGTGAGTGCAGCAGAAACTGTTCCAACTGCAGGTGTGTCACAGAGTATATAAAATGGTCACTTGTAAGAACTCATCTGCTGCATAGATCCTTGCAGATATCCAAAACAACTGTAGAGGGTCACTTCTCAGAAATAGGTTATATATCTACGAATAGGGTACTGGCTAAGTAAAAAGTCAGCAAAATACAACAGAATGATTTGTAGCTTTAAGAGAGTCTAAACGTCTCTCTCTGCTCATTTTTATAGAGATATTTAATCTGTATAAGAAACTGCAAAAGGAAGATTAAAAATGATAAAACCATATTTCTTATGTTTACTTTCAAGGCTCTGTAAAAATAAATGCAAGCTAAACAACACATCACCTGTGGAGGGTAGGGATGTGAACTGAGTACATTGGAAGACAGGGCAATAGTGATATGTGGTGAGTGTACACGTGCATGTTTGTATGTGTGAGCACATGTGTGGATGCTCACATATATGTGTGTATGCTCATGTATACAGTGCACCTGTAGCTTGCTGTTTTGACAGCCCATCTTGCCCTAGGAATCCCTAGTCTTCCTCCTGTATAGTTAAACTACAGATTATCGGCCATGTCCACCTCACTTCTGCATGGGTCCTGGAGATATGAGCTCTGGACCTCACACAATCCTGGGGAGCTCTTTGCCCACTGAGCCATTCCACACATCGAATGCTTAAGTTTTAAACCGTGTAAACTGAATGGGTCCTTTTGACTAAAGTCAAAGCAGATTATGAGCAGAATTTGAGTATGTTCCTAGTCTTTGGTACCATCTTACATGGCTATTGAAAACCCAAGAGCAGCGAGGTACCTTAGAAACTGCTGGGTTTAAAGGTTGAATTAGTTCCTAGCTGTGCTACCTATAGATTGTGTCATTTCACTCCTTTCTGTAAACCTTATTACCTGTAAAATGCTAATGTGGTATCTGTCTCCTGGTGTTGCAGATATTAAAAACAATATCATTTTTATGAGCAGTAGATCTGGTATATGGTACCTGGTGGGTGATCAAAGGAGGTTGGCTCCATTTTTTTCTCCTGTATCTCTTGAAAATGACTCCAGTATCCCAAAAGTACCAAAGCAAGGGGTGTAAACCAGCTTGACTATGCCCATATTCTTTTTGTTTGGGTTGAACTGTGTCTGTAAAGCACCTGCTCTAATATTTTCATAGATGTTTTCCACTTTATTCATTTCTAGACACTAATGCTTTTCTCATTATTTGAATTGTTCATCAGCAAGTATATTAGGCCCAGACTACCGGGACACTACTTGCCAACGAGTAGAGCTTTGTGGCGCTCCTTTGCTAATTTGAGTCACTGTGTGCCTCTTTGAAAACTTCTAACAATAATCTAATTATTTCAAAGGCTGCTTTTAGGAGACTGCTGTAAAAACACTGGACAGTGTCTTTGCATAGCTATTGACTTTGGCCATAGTCATGAGGACAGCTGGGAAGGGCACCAACTTTCGCTCTCTTTCTCCAAGGCCTTTGCCATCTTCCATACCAATTTGGCTTCTCTATAGCCAGCATTGTAATCATTATTGGATCTTGGAAATGTGGAGTGAGTGAATTTCTAACCCTAGGGGGTGTTCTCAGTGAGCCAGAACCAGTCATTCTCCTTGACTGAAACACTTTACTCCAAGATGGTGATGCCAAAGCTTGCAAGGCTCCAAAGCCCCTGCAGTCTCTGCTTGTTAACAGATGTGACAGACTTAAGGTCACCCACAGAATGCTCTCGAAGCATTTCTGTTAAAGTTTTATCTACACAGAGTTCCCCACACTAGGGCAGGGAGGACCTTGAGTCATGTCCCATTACAGGCAACCGCGAGAGAAGCACCAGTGTGCTGTTGGATGAAATCCCTGTGTCTTAGAGTAAGGCCTGTGCTCATGTGCTTTCATACTGCCTTAGAGTCCAACTCGGCCATTCACTGGGTGATCTTGGGCAAGTTCTGTAACCTTCCTAAGTTACCTGTTGTTTAGCAATAGAAACAGAATATGAGCTACCTCTGTACACATCAACACCAATAAGAAACTAAGTGGCAAGGACTTGCCTCATGATTCTCAGATGTTCGTTTCCATCCTTTCTCTGCCTTCTTCCTGGTCACAGTGAACTTGCCTTGACTGTACATACTCTGTCCGTCATGGTCCCATTACTCAACATTCTTGGTATCTGAGGTAGACTCCAGTTGTTCTTAGAGTCATAGTCACATGTTCCACTGGTTTGACAGTTTCCTTAACACATACATATGCCACTGGGCAGAGAGAGCCTTTCACCTGGTGTACCATTCGTTCGTATAGAGTGCTTATGAACATCTAGGCATGTGCTCCTCATCAGCCTCACCCCTTCGCACTGGACCTACTGTCCATGCTTTTCAGTTTTGCTACCTGCCAAAGACCAGGCTCTGCATTTCCCCATTGCTGCTGCCCACCAGTGTTTTCATCACACTGAGCCATGCTGCAAGAGCTCCATACCCAAGAGGCTTTGCACATTAGCTCCATCCTCTATAGAGTTTCAAGGTCACCAAGAATCTCCTGGCCTCTAGAGAATAAGTCTTAAAAAAGGATGTGTGGGTTGTGCAAGTCTGCAAAGAAAAATTCATTCTCAAGCCAGCAGTTTTGAAGTATGTACCTTTTGGAAACTGTTCAGGGTGGCTGAGTGCTGACCTATCTTTATTTAGCTTCCTCTGTTTCTGACACTGTGTGACCTTCTTGGCCATTGGCCCTTCCCTTTTTGTGGTCAGAAAGCCCTTAGATATAGCTGAGGTCAGGAATTGACCCTTCACCTTGACAACACACTGTCAAATTTATATTTGATATGTGTTTGAATGCAGTTGAATCCTTGACTGTCACAAAGCCCAAGGAATCTATTCCTTTATTGCAGTTGAAAATTTGGATAGCCGCTGCATTGCCCCAAAACTGATAAGAGGTAAAGGAGACTTTAATCTCTAATCTCATTATCACTGATAAACTTCTAACGACTCCCTCTGGAGGGCATCATGCCACTGCTCAACCATCAGAATTTTCAGGGGCAAAGTAAGGGCAGCTAAAGAATTCAGTTTTTACTGGATCTTTTGATGCAGCGTACGTGAGATGATCCGGGGACCAGACTCTTCTGTGTCAGGTGGTATGCCAGGTGCACAGGCTTCCAGGCTGAGCTCAGGCCCCTGTCTGCCAGGCTCGTAGGCCTTTGCCAAGCCAAAAGTGCATCAAGAATACTAGTTGTTGTACAGAGGGCTAGGAGAAAGTTGTGTCCCAGGGGCTGTGGGAACTCAGAAGACCAGCACAACCATCGTTCCAACTTTTAAATTCTTATTTCAGCTGAGTTAAGATTTTATTATCCTATTGCTTAAAACCATAGTTTTAGAAACCTGCAACAAAAAGATTCTCCGCTGATTGATGACCACAAGTCAAAGGGAATTCAAGCAGCACTCGTAGAAGGAACAAATGAAAAGGTTCAGTGTCCACAAGTCCATCAGCTGTGTACTGAAGTGTATTGTAGGTTTGTATGTGGGTAGAATTGAGAATTGAGGCATACATGATTTGCATAATTGAGCTATCCTGGTCAAGTTGTGATCCCCCTGAGTCTTGTCTCTGGATGTTCAGGATGTGCTGTACAAGGTGGTCAAAGATGTCCTTAATGCCTGAGAGGCCAGGGTGCCTGTCAGGACAGGGTTTCTCTGCTCCATGGTGGACTTCATCCTTATGGAGAGCCACTCTTATGTGGGAAAGTGTTGGCCCTATAAAGTTTTTCTTGCCTAGGAATATAAGGTTAGTACCTGCCATCTGAAATGATGGAGACAGACAGGAACAAAGTCAGAAATGCCAGGCTTTCATCCTACGTTTATAAACGGTTACCTCTTAGGTCCAAGTTGCAGAGCCAACTCTCTTTAACAAAGGCATTTTCTAAGCACTTGCATTTTGGTAGTAAAATAAGTGCCAAAGGCCTTTGTGATGTGAATACAGCAAGCTGCAAGGAGATATGCATGTAGAAGGCAAGGACATCAGAACACATGAGAACACATATGCAACATTGGACAAAGAAAATATGCAGGATGGGGTCAGCCAAGGAGATTCCTGTTGAAATAATTTACTCCTGGTTTTCCTTCTAACCCTTGTAAGGAAGGGAGTGGAAGTGAAGAGATAATCCTGAGTAAGTAGAATAGAAAATAAGCATTTATAAGCAGGTCAAGTTACTAGTACCCCTGAGGGATCTTCCTCAGTCTTCTGGCATTGCTATGGAAAGTGCTTTGGAGGCACACTTTAATTTGCCCTGAAAACCCTTCAAGGCAAATATTAATATCTCCATTTTATAGATCATAAAGTTAAGGCACTGAATGAAGGGATGTAAGTTAGGAGTACTGCAGCTTACCAGAGATGATGCTTAGGTTCTGGTCGATGACTTTGTGTCTTTTGTGAAGTCATTTGGACGTAATATCGACCTCATCAGTCTATGCCTTTAAAGGACAGTGACTTTTTATCTGTTTCCTTGCTTGATGATACATATCCACAGGTGCATGTTTAGCTATCAGATCTCAAGCATGACATTGGCACAGGATGCTGGCTAAGTTAGTAGCTGGAACACTTACCTGGTTCGGTAGAAACCACAGAATTCAAGGGCAGCAGATGAGGGCTAAGTGTGGGGTTTCCGTGGCAGTATCTGACCTTGAAGGGCAGTAATGGCTGATACTGCACTCATTTCTCTGTTTCCTGTGAGTGTGGAGATGTATGTGGGAGGAAGAAAGGATATGTGCACCTAGGTGGTACCTTGGCCCTTAGTTAACCTTGCTAACTGGCTTCAACTGCAGAGCCTGCATGAAAGACCTTTAGTGTTATGTTCATTTCTGTTTTAAAGCCTCTCTGGAAAAAATGGAAACTGGATAGGTTTTTGTTAAATTAAAGTCCTTTCCATTTATGAGTATGAAATATATTCTCTGAAAATATTGCATTTTTGACGTTGCACGTGATTACAATATTAATAATAATAATAACAACAAGAAAATACAATCGATAACCGGCGAACATTAAAGAGTCTTCTAAGCTCCTCCACCAAATGCAATTGGTGTGGATTGACTTACTGTTACTTATTGTGATGAGTTAATTGCCTCAAGGCAAGCTAGCTTTGAACTTGTGCTACCCCACAGCTTTATAATATTTATTCTTTTAAATTGTTTCATTTGTCTCTTGCCTTATTTGAAAACTGAGCTAGCTTTGTGCTTATTAACTGATATGAAGATCTGTCTCCTGCTCTTTGGATAGTGTCCCTGGCATTGGTTTTTGTTCCTGCCACATTTGACCCAGAGTAAAGCTGAGTACCAGCTTTGGATGATGGGAATTCTTAAAAGAGACAAAAGCAATTAGCAAAACTTTTAACCCTTGGCTTGGTAATCTTTTCTTTGAGACTTCCAACACAGCACAAAGCTTCTACTATGCAAAATCCGCCTGTGTCACTGGGAGTGAATGGTATTTTCATTGACACATATATTCTGTAAGCCTCAGAGCTGCTTAGACGTCTTTGTATATAAGATGTCTTATCTTTGGTACAAACATCTCTGAAGGCTAGTCACCAGCAGCAAGAATCCAGGAAAGCCTCCATTCTTCCCCATGCTTCTCCTTGTGAGTCACATGTCTTTCTGTCCTCTTTCCTTCCTGTTGCTCTTTTCCTGTCTGTCTCCTCTAAAACTGCATATGTATCGGTGCAGAGTCAGCTGTCTTTGGCAGTACTCACAAGGGAAGCATAGATCCCACCCATGACTGAAAACACTGCCAGCTACCAGCCCCTACCCTCAGCCTCCACTCCTCTAGGCAGAGCCAGTGTGGCCATATCACCTGGTCCCCTGCCCTATGCTCAGCTTATACCTGCTCCTTACTTTTGTTCTGCTCTGTTTCCACATGGTCACAGTGGTCTCATCTCCTTCAGGCTTCAAGCTGCATGCTTTGTTTGTGTAGGTTTAACGTTATCTGGCAAATGCTCTGCGTTTTGTTTTGATGCAGGATGTAACTCCTTTGAGGCTTTGGTTCTACTTCTGACACTTGGGCAGCACTTTCTAGGTTGTACATAAGTATACAGTCTGCAGATCTTTTATATTTTTTCACATTGGACTCACGTAGCCCTTGCCGGCCTCAAACGTGTTATGTAGAAGAAGATGACCTTGAACTCCTACTCCTCTTGCTTTCATCATCCGAGTACCGGGATTGCAGGTGCTGGGCACCGTGCCTAGTTTATGTGGTACTAGGAATGGAACCCAGGGTTCTTCGCATGATAGGCAAGCACTCTACCAGATGAGCTCTATTCCTGACGTTAGTCTGCTGGTCTGTATGGTGATAGGCTGACTTGTAGGTTGAGTGTGGGATTCTGAGCTGCTCCAAGAGCTCAGAAGCACAAAGGTTCAGTATACCACATACCTTGTATTATGGGACATTGCTAGGTTCATTCTCATTTCATATGTAGCCTTGAGACCTAATTCCCACCTTCTCACAGTACTGAGAACTTTGAGATTCTAATGGGATGAAGCATATGGGGGTGCTTTGGAAGTGAGAGGCCCTGTAATCACCTTGCTCCTTCCTAGCTTCGGTGAGTCAGGCTCTGGTTAGTGCCAAGCCTCAGAGCAGATGTGCAGCCAGTGTGCAAGGGTTTGTCTGTTTTTCAGCAAAGAGGAAGTTAAGTATGTGTAAGTGTATTTTTTTTCTTTTGTTGTTTCACCATTGTTAAGAACTATCAACCCCATGATTCCTGTGAAAGGCACATGGTTGATCCTTTCTGGTGTATCCTTTGGCAATACAGGAAAATGTAGTTAATGTGAACCTTCAGTTCTGTGGCAGTGTTGATCCTGTCTAGTCTACAATTTCCAGTCAGCAGAAGCGCACTGGTGGTTAGCCGGCATTCCAGACAGGGGCTACACAAAGTCAGGTCACCACGGCGGGGCTAGGGAGAGCAGGGAAAGAAATGGCTGATTGTGTCACCACCAGTATTCTAGGTGTTAGAAGTACCAGTGTCAAAATGACACTGCCACATTGATACTGTAATTTGAAACCCAGAGTCATCTGAAAAATGAAAAACTCAGTGTAGTGGGAAGGTTGCAGAAGCTGCCCAGCGGATGCAGCAGCAGGAGCGATTGTAGCTGAAGTCACACTTACTTGCAGTGGCCTTGACTGATCTGTGTACCAGCTCCCCAGGAGGACGGTGCCTGACCTTTGGAGTCTAGCTCCATGCCTGATTTGATAGTGACTATCTGGGAACTCTCTGCAGCAGCCCCTACTTTCCAAGTCTCATCAGCAGAATGTGCTTTATTTTTTTACCCTAGATGGCAAGTGGGCAGGACAGGCTTAGTGGCCACTCTACTGCTCTCTTCTGTGTTACCTTCAGCAGATTGGAAATCCCCTTCATCTTCTCCTCTTCTGTCACTGCAGACATAAACAGGGAGGTCCTCAAGCTTCAAGTACAGATTTTCAGATGAAAGGGATGCTGTGCACTCTGTTGCTTTGGATGAGGCCTTTGCCCCCAAGATGCCCATCTGAGCCATGGGTGAGACTTAGATGATAAATAATCCATCCAACAAAATGAGTAAACTTGCCTAAAGTTGCACAGCTGTAAAATGCAGAACCCAGATTGAGTCCAACTATCTCTGACACCAGAAACTGCTGACAGTCAAAGATGATGAGGAATATCCTAGGTCACAGACCTGTGTTGGACAAATTGTTGGGAACACATTCTAGCAGCGTCTGTCCTGGACCATGTTCAAGAAATGCAATCCAGGGGCACCTCAACCTGAAAAGGCTGTCAGCTTACCCCATCTTTCCTAGGATCTGATTGGATGGAATTATCTCATATGTCTAAGTAGTAACTGAATTAGGTCTGGGAGAGATGAAGGCTGAGTTCTCAGGGATGTGGGAGCTGCCTCCTCTAGCATAGCTGCATCTTCTCAGGCTACCTTAATGCAAGCTTGCATTTTAGGAGGTTGATGGCTACTTTTGACATTAATGAAACAGACTCCATCTTCTCCAAGTGCTTGTGTAAATCTTACAGGTGTCTCATTTGAATCTGAAGCCCTGGAGAGTGCTTGCATAATCCAAGGCTGCTGGAGTGGTGAGGTGAGAGAGGCTGAGGGTGGGCGGTGCAGATCCATAGTTAGTGTGGGCTCCAGGCTTGTGCCCCCGCTGGAGGCTCCCCTGTGTACCTCAGGGGCTGGTGATGATGAAGCACATGTGGTAATAGTAAGGCAATAACTGTGGCACAAATTAAAGAAACGACATCTAGAA
Source organism: Rhynchomys soricoides (assembly GCA_019843965.1). Lineage (NCBI taxonomy): Eukaryota > Metazoa > Chordata > Mammalia > Rodentia > Muridae > Rhynchomys > Rhynchomys soricoides. The sequence goes on along the minus strand of JADRCH010000060.1, from coordinate 6,267,793 downwards.
GTTTCCTTTCATGGCTAAGCAGAGGCCTTGTTACTAGTACTAGAGGCAACCACTCATGCTCTCTATATTCTGAGGGTTCCCTATCAAACCTTGCACAGGGGGACTGTGCCACAGTTCCCCATTAGTCAACCAATTCTTTTCTCTGTTTGCCCTTCCTTTATTGTGAAGTTAAGTATATATACAGAATATCAAATATTATATGAACCATGTAATAAAGATTGTCAATTAACAGTCGTGTCATCACTGTTCGGGAAAGGATCATTTCTTCATTAGATGACCTCTGTGGGGGGGTCTTCCTGAGTTTTTGCCTTCTCTATTCTGAGACTACAGCCTTCTCTTATTCACTCTGTAGTTTTACCATCTACGAATGTGTGTGCAGAGGAAATTAACCTAATCTGGAGCATCTTAATTATACCTATATTGTTTGTGCCTTGTGTATATCTCAGCGTTTTCATACATTGTACACTGAGCCTGTCCCCCACATCTCTCCCTCCTGTTATATTCCTCCATTACCCTGATGCTTTCAGTTCAGCCCTCAGGTTGCATATATGTCCACGACATTTGGAATGTTTGTGTTGACCTTTGCTTCAGCCTCATATTGATGAGACAGGACAGTGATCTTTCTTGTTCCTGGTTCTAATTCACTCACTCTTTGCAGTAGCCACGTCTACTGGCTGCTGAGTGCAGCCCTGACCACTAGGGAAGCACAGATGATTATGCTCTGATGTGGACTCCATAGAGGAGCTGTAGACCATGGGGACACTTGGACATGCTGATTGCAGAGTTTCCCAGGGAGAAGGAACCGGTTCCTCTGAGAAAAGTTGGGGGTTTCTTGACATGCACATGAGTGTATGTCAAAAGGTGAGATTAGTGGACACACAGTGTCCACTATCAGGCACAAGGCAGCACACATGCTGTTATATGGTGAGTTAACATACTCGAGAGATTGGGAACTTGTGTGCTGAGTGTGTCCACTATCAGGTATAAGGCAGCACACGTAAGTAACTTGTGAATGAAAAGATGTTAGAATCATCAGTTTTGGTTCAAATCTGTGAAGTGTGACTCACAGCATAAGCGAAGACCTTCACACCAGCAGGGATTGCCTTCAGTAGGCATGATTTCAGAGGATGTGGTTCTGTGACTCTTGCTTTGTGAATGGGGTGTGATGCTCTGCCTGCAGTCAGTGTGTCGGCACTGAACTCATTTTGAACTTCTTTATTCACATGGCTTTGGCCCATTGTTACTGAGACGTGGCATATATCACTAAGATATTGCATCTCCTTTTTCCCATGTCATATGGTGTTAGGGTCAATTGATTCATGAGACTATTGAGGAAAAAGACACAGAGTGGCCTTAGGAACTCAAGAAGTGAAGTCAGAAGGGCAGAGATACCTACAAAGAGGTACCCTCAGAGGGACAGTTCTATCAGCCCATCTCCTTGAAGTTGCCCTAGAGTTTCAGAGAGTAGAGCAGGATGAGGTGGGGTGTCTTTAGAGAAAGAGGAACATCCCAAGGATGTGCGTGGAGCTGCAGGGTGATACAGTGTGGTGCGAGCTATTAAGCACTGTCTCATACACACCTGACAGTCACAGAAGATGTCTTGAGCTCATGTGGGACTTTGCACTTGCCTTTAACTGCTTTGTCAAAGAGACTCTGAGGAGATCATCTGGGCTGTGCCTGTCTGCTTCCCTGCAAGCTTCAGCAGACTCAGGAGGAAGTGGGGGAACTTGTAAAGTGAATGGTGGGTAAGAAGCAGTCAGGAGTGTGGTCCAGGACATAGTACATGAGATTAAGGCAGAGTGACAATAAGAGAGGATGTGATGGGACTGCATCCGGTGACTGGGGGTAACTGTGGAGAGGAGTGTGGCCAGAGCCATGGACAGACATGGAGCAAGCAAACCTGAGAGGAAGGTACCATTCCCCCCACTGTGCAGTGGGGAGCAACAGCTTGAGCAGAGGCACGCATGGTCTACATCCATGTGTAAAAAGATTGCTCACAGGAGGTCAGTTAAGAAGAAGGACTCTGGACAATAGGGTAGGCTGGACTGTCTGCCCTACCCATTGCACTAAGAAGGCGCAGAGACACAGAAGGTCAGGTATGCCACAGTCCTGCCATCAGATGTTGTATGCCATTAGTGCTCGTTAGGTGCTGGACAAGGTCCTGTTGGATCTTTCACAAGGAGTTTGGGATTCTTGATCAGGATGTTCCATCCCCATCCTAGCTTCCTTCCTATTGAGAAATTGTCTGCAGCCAATTTGTTTCTTCTTCTGCACTGTACTACTGCCTTCTCTGCTCCCATCACTATTTCTGCGGGGCTTGTTTCTTGCCAGCTTTGGGCTTGACATTTCTAATTGGATGCAAGCAGTTGAAGAAACCAGTAGGACTTAATGGAGTGTTCTGTTCCAAATCTTGCTAGGACAAGTAAAAATGTGGTTATCTTCTTGACATTTCAGGTATTTCTGATGCAACAAAGATGCGGTTCTGTACTATCTGTGCAAAAGCTGTGAAAACTCTTTTTCTGTTGCTGTTGTTAATTTTCCCTTTATTTCCTGACATTTTCTTCTGTAGCTGGTTGACGTTGAAAATAACAATGGTGGTGACAACTAACATGAATTAACATTTTCATGTGTCATGTGCTGTATTTATAGTATCTTACTCCATCCTTACAGGATCTGATCTTACGTACATTTGACAGATGAGAAAAGTGAGGCACCAAAAAGTTCAAAAGACTTTCCCAGGCACTTGTGATCAGATGGTACAGCACAGACTTGTGCTTGTGTTGGCTTAAGAGGCTTTTTAGAGGTTTTCTTAGGCATAACACAGATGTGTGTGTGTGTGTGTGTGTGTGTGTGTGTGTGTGTGTGTAGGTATGTGTATTGTTTTGTTTTAGAGACAGTCTTGTTATGTTGCCCAGGTTTGCCTCAAATTCTTGATCCCTCTGCCTCAGTTTCTTGTTTGCTGCTATTGAAACTATATACCAGCATGCCTGGCTTCAGATGTCTTTCATTCTTAGTATCTTTTTTTTTTTTTTTAATTTTCATATTTTATTTACATTTCAAATGTTTCCTCCTTTCCAGATCTCCCCTTTGGAACCTCCCCATTCCCTCCGCCCTCCCCCTGCCACTATGGGGATATTCTCCAACCCACCCCCGCACAACACCCCCCACCCACTCTCGTCTTCCCTCCTTGACATTCTCCTATACTGGGAGATATAACACCCTCAGGCCCAAGGGCCTCTCCTCCCCCTGACGGGTAACAAGACCCTCCTCTGCAGTCTTTGTGGCCAGCACTATGGGTCCCTCCATGTGTATTCTTTAGTTGGTGGATCAGTCTCCAGAAGTATGGGGGGTCAGGCCAGTTGCCAGTGTTGCTACCTCCCTGAGGCTGCACACTCTCTCAGCTCCTTCAGTCCTTTCTCCAAGCCCTCCATCTGGGACCTCATACTCAGTACTACTGTTCCTGCGAAGTGACTCTTGGGTATATCAAACTTTTAGGCTAATAACCACTTAACAGTGAGTACATACCATGTTCATTCTTTTGTGACTGCGTTACCTGGCTCAGAATGATGTTTTCAAGATCCATCCATTTGTCTACGAATTTCATGAAGTCATTGTTTTTAATAGCTGAGTAGTATTCCATTGTGTAAATGTACCACATTTTCTGTATCCATTCCTCTGTGGAGGGACATCTGGGTTGTTTCCAGCTTCTGGCTATTATAAATATGGCTGCTATGAACATAGTGGAACATGTGTCTTTATTACATGTTAGAGCATCTTCTGGGTATATGCCCAGGAGTGGAATAGCTGGGTCCTCAGGTAGTATTATGTCCAATTTTCTGAGGATCCGCCAAACTGATTTCCAGAGAGGTTGTATCAACTTGCATCCCACCAGCAATGGAGGAGTGTTCCTCTTTCTCCACATCCTTGCCAACATCTGCTGTTATCTGAGTTTTTGATCTTAGCCATTCTGACTGGTGTGAGGTGGAATCTCAGTGAAGTTTTGATTTGCATTTCCCTGATGACTAAGGATGTTGAACATTTCTTTAGGTGCTTCTTGGCCATTCGAGTTTCCTCAGTTGAGAATTCTCTGTTTAGCTTACTTCCCCATTTTTTGATAGGGTTATTTGTATCTCTGGAGTCTAGCTTCTTGAGTTCTTTGTATACATTGGATATCAGCCCTCTATCAGATGTAGGATTGGTAAAGATCTTTTCCCAATCTGTAGGTTGCTGTTTTGCCCTAATTACAGTGTCCTTTGCCTTACAGAAGCTTTGTAATTTTATGAGGTCCCATTTGTCGATTCTTAATCTTAGAGCACAAGCCATTGGTGTTCTGTTCAAGAACATTAACCCTGTGCCCAAGTGTTCGAGACTCTTTCCCACTTTCTCTTCTATTAGATTCAGTGTATCTGGTTTTATGTGAAGGTCCTTGATCCACTTGGACTTGAGCTTTGTGCAGGGAGATAGGAATGGATCAATTCACAATCTTCTACATGTAGACCGCCAGTTGATCCAGCACCGTTTGTTGAAGATGCTGTCTTTTTTCCACTGTATGGTTTTAGCTCCTTTGTCGAAGATCAAGTGACCATATGTGTGTGGATCCATTTAACTGATGCATTAATCTATCCCAATTCTTTTTTCTTCTCTGTGGGTAGTTTTGATTGTGTAGGGCAACATATACTCTGAATTCTTTTAGTTGAATTCATTGCTATACTTGAACTTGGTCAAAGGCTTTAGAGTCAGCTCAGTGCATATCTGTATTAGCATTTGCTCTTGTAGATGTTTCTCCTTGTGGGACTTTAGGAAGATCATATAACTATCTTTAAATTCAGCTAACTGTCTGAATGAGAAAGAAAGAGGAGGAGAGGGAGGGAGAGAGGGAGGAAGGAAGGAAGGGAGGGAGGGAGGGAGGGAGGGAGGGAAAACATTTTTAGTCTTGCAAGATTGTTGTGAAGCTGAGCCAGGATGTGCAAAGTATCTCTTAGCATGTCTTATGCACGTATGTTTGTGCATGAGTAGTGCTGATGGTATTCAGGCTTTGCAACTGCAGATCCACAAGCCTGTGCAAGGAGCATGTTGCTGTAGTAGTAGGGGTTGCATCCTGAGGTCACCACAGTGCCAATACATCTTAGTCTAGAACCTGTGGGACAGGATGGCTCAGATACTGAGAAGAGAACCAGATATGGGAGAAAGCTACTTCTCTGTGGGCTTGATAATTACCTAATGGATCTAGCCCTGCTGTAATCTCACCTCTAGTTCCTAATACAGTACGTGGCAAGTAATAGCTTATTTATGTACATATATAAGAAGTTTATTAATAAAGGTTATGTATCTTACAGTGGTTCATGTCCCTGAGACAAATATATTACCATTCTTCCACCTCAAACACTGGAGTCATTTCTTTGTTCTTTTCTCATCCCATTTCCCTGTTCCCTTCTTTCTTCATAACTGTTCTCTTGCCTGTGCTGTCTGTGTGGTAGGTACAGACAAGTGACCGGCTTTAGGTAAATCTAAGCTCTGAGGCCTGTGGAGAGGTCCTAGTAGTTCGTGTTCTCCTAGTTAGCACACAATGCTTGTATATACCTGGAGCTTATAAGAATTGGGCCCTCTTCTCTGGCGTGACAAGTTGAACTTCATTGATGATTACATATACTGAGAATGCTGTGACATTTGAAAACAGCATCTTTGGTTAGATCATCCCACAGTCAGAAGTCTGCCAGGTGTTCTCTGGCTGCCGGTCACTTTGCTAACTCACTAAAAATAAGCACTATCTAGAGCATCTAGAAAGTATCTAGAGCAGCTTGTGGTGTACCTCTTCAGTTCAGCCCCAGCAACATGAAAACCAGCAAACTGTAAACTCTTTTACTCCTGTTTACAGGGATGTGTCATAGGCAGGAGTCACAGTCAGTGTGTACACAGATGTTGTGATATGGTTGTGGTCATGTTGGAGGAATACTTTGGAGCCTTTGGTGGTGGTGGGAAGACCATGGTGCTTGGTGAAGGGCAAGCCTCATTCAACATGCCTTGGACTGCAGCAGTCCTCTCTCAGAATGTCCAGCTAGAGTAAGAGGAGGCCTTCTCTAGGGTGGAAAGGAATGTTCTCTCTCTAAGGAGAATTGGTAGGGCTATCTACCAGGAGGGTTTTCAAGTCTCAGCTGACCAAGTTAGCAAATGTAGGCAAAGTTCACCTTCTGCATCTGAGGAGCTTGCTTCCACAATTCCTCACAGGCATCAGCATCTGCATGTGCTCAAGTTCTTTTCATAAGATGCTCAGGATATGCATGTGACCTAGGTACATCACAAATACTTGGTTTCCAGAGTACCTTGCCATATGTAAAGCAATATGTTACAGTTTAAACAGTTGTTATAGAAACATTCCCAGAACAGACAAGTTTTCCAAAAAGAACTTTGGTTCCTTGGTTGAATCCCGAAAAACGGAATTTGTGGATATAAAGGGCAAACGATATTACATAACTGATTACGGACAAATGTCACAAGGCCTGTTGCATTTTGTACTTGTGAAATTACAGTCCTATTCTGGTTTTGTGATCTCTTTGGAGCCATGATAGGTGAGCAGAAGCTTATGCTCCCATTTAATAGGGAATCAAAAGTGATAGGGAGGAGGGGAAAGCCAGACAGGATGTGGAGGTGTGAGTTTGGAATCCCAGAACTGGGGAGGTGGAGATGTGTGTATCCTTCCTCATCAGCCAACCTAGCAAAAGTTGCAGTCTCCTAGGTAGTAAGAGCCCAAACAAGATGGATGCTCCTGATGACAACACCTGAGGTTGACTTCTGACCTCCACCATATATCAAATGAACCTACATACAAATTAATATGCATATAATTGAGAAAGAGCATATGCAACCCCCCCCCAAAGAAATTGGAGGTTTTATAGGCTGAATGATCGATCCGATATCTGATATCTGAGCTCACCCTCTTGCCTCCTGGTTCATGTATGGGTTTATGCCATCTATCCACTCTTGCTTTATATAACAATGATGATGTCACTATGGAGGCCCACTATAGTGTGGAGGTCTTTATGGTCTAATAATGCTGCTTCTGATAACATATCTTGAACCAACTAGTCCTGGCTACTTGGTTCTGGCTGCTACAATTAATTACCTTGTCTTTTTCCACATTTGCTAGAATGCCAGTCAAATAATTGCTTAATCTTCTGTGTTAATTTCTTAAGCCTGTCTTATCCTAGATATCAGACTTAGGCCATAAAATTATGTTCCATATCCTCAGGTTTCACATACTGGAGTCATCTGATATTGTCACCCTCTGCATAGAGGGGTCCATCTCAAAGGGGCAGGATCAGATGTTGGTCTCTGAGCCTTTTGGAACACACCCACAAATGGAATGCAATCCTTATTTGCTTGGATTAGATGTTTCCTGATATAAATCCATGAACTTAGAGAGTCCTTGCCTTAGAAAGTTAGTTGTACATTTTTTCAACCTACACCGTGGGTCATGAATAGATGATATCTTGAGCATTGGCCCATGACCCAGAACTCACTCCTGACCCATGTCCC
>JADRCH010000060.1:5942389-6260250 GCA_019843965.1 Rhynchomys soricoides | reverse complement strand
ACCCATGTCCCCTCAGCCTTGAGCATTGGCCCATGACCCAGAACTCATTCCTGACCCATGTTCCCTCAGCAACTTGCTGAATTCAGCTTTTGTTTTTACCTTGCTAGTGAATCTCCTCAGTGAGCTCACCATAACTGACCTTTCCTTGTCAGACCTGTGAACACTGCTAAGGCCTTTTCTGATTGGGCTTCTCAATGTACTTGACTCTGTTATCTCTCCCACCCTGAGGACAATAGCCTTGGACTCTACAATTCCAGAAGCTTTTAATTCTTCTGACTGAGCTCCCTTTATGCTGCACCCTTTCCTGCCCATTATTCTGGGCCACTGTTGTAATGTATAGCTGCCCAATTCTCTTACCACAGGCACATTTAATCATAGAGCATCTGCTAGGTACTTTAGTCCAGATATGTGTCTATACCACAATTTTGTGTGTGTGTGTGTGTGTGTGTGTGTGTGTGTGTGTTTTATATTTATGGCTCTACCTCCTCTCTGGACCAGGGATCTAGACTTCCTAGTTTTACTCCAGTAAGACTGGTATCATCTCTTCTGTTATCTGAACTAGATACAGTGATGACCCCTTTTCTCAAGCTCTTCCTTCCTGCGAATCATCCCAACCATTGGGTCTGTCTGACTTCCCGTCTCCTTTTCTCTAACTGGTGGCTTCCTTGCAGGGCATTTTTTCCTCACTCTAGGCTGGCCCCCAGTGTCTCTGGCCTATAGCATTGCAACAAAGGATGATTGGTTCCTGCTCCACTCTAGTTTATCCTAGTTTTTTTTTTTTTTCAGTCCATCTTCTATTTAGTTTCCAGAGCAATAATTTGAAATTCAAGCAAAAAGTCTACAATTCCAATACTTCAGAGTATTGTGAAGTTAAAATCCACATCATGTACTAGCACTTTCCTCTCTAAATAAGCAAATATGCTGAAGTTATTATTTTTAGAATGCTAGTATTTACACAGACATCAAGAAAAGACACTGAGATTGTTTACTGACCACATGGAACTTACTCTCCTGCCTGATACCTAAAGCCTAATGTTACTGTTCCCATAGATCACACATTAATAATTGGTGTGTGTGTGTGTATGTGTGTGTGTGCATATGCATGTACCATAGTAGATCAACAGTGGCTTTAGTCTTTCCCAGTCCACCATGGCTATTAGTTGATGGTTAACTCAGGGCTGGCTCATATCTGGTATATATAAGAATACCAGCCTGAATCCCTCCCAGAAGAGCTGTGAGGAAGACCAATGATCTTGAAATTGTGGCTACTGAAAAACTAAATCATTTCTGTGATGAACTCTGCCTGGGTCTGAAACCGCGCAGACTAGGAGACCATGAGGCTTTGTGCAAGTTCCTACATCACTTTGTGCCTCAGTTGCCTTGTTAGTGATATAGGACCCATAATTGCATCCCTCTCAAACCGTGAGAGGTAGAGGCATGAGTCCATGAAAAGCACAGCTCCCTGACATGTGGTAGCTCGGGGACTGTTGGATGAAACAGCTTAATTATGATGGTAGATCTCAGAAAGCTGATGAAATAGCTCGAGTGTGACCGAACAGAAGCTCTGACTGGCAGCTCACTGGCTTTTGTCTGGTTTCTTTTGAGCCACAGTAAGCACTTGTAGACCTTGTTCCAAGTGAACTATGTGGATGCTTCAAGTTTATGTATCTCCCTAACTTTTGGCTAGATTCCAGTCTGAAGCTCAGAATAAATAATGTCTCTTTGGAGGTCCAGTGTCATTTGCTATTTGTGAGTATCTGGCTTAGGAACCAAGTTTTATGATTTAGTTTGCCTATGTAGCATTTAATCTTTGGAAACTCATATATATTCAGAGAATCACAAGCCTGCCTCATTTATCATGGAATCCCCAGGTCAGGGAATAGTGTCCAACTCACAGTACGAGGTCAATAAATAGATGCTTCAGATATGAAATCTTAAGACCTGAAGCACTGGAGATGCAGCCTGACTTCATGTCCAGCAGGGCCTTAGCAGTAGTTTGTGTGCCGTCTTGGTACCACAGTCCCTGGAGAGTTCCCAGCTTGGCACTATCGTGCCTTTTCAATCTACAATTGGATTTACTAGAAAGGTCCAAGTGTAGTTCAGTGAATGTAGTTTCTAGACCCAGAACTGCTCACCTGGGAGCCATCTGCTCAGCCCAGTGCTGAGCTCACTGTATCACAGCAACCTGATGCCCCAGTCTGTCTGGGATGGTATGGCAGAGCCCTCCCCCAGGCCTTCCAATGTCAAGAATTGAGATTTAGTAAAACTCTGTAGCTTGGGGATTGCTCTATCATTTGGCCACCTCTGTACAACCCCCTCTGCCCCCAGCCTACCTGTTTGTCCTTTTTTCTTATTAGAAATTCTTCCAAGGACTCTGCATGAGAACTAAAAGTCATTGAAGTTCTCATGTGGCAATTTATCTGCTTTGCCACATGAAGGATGGACTTGGCTCCACAGTCTGGATTTGGTTTATAGGACGATTTCTTATTTTGATTGGTCCCTCTATTTCGCAGATGTTGCCCACTGACTGCCCCATGTGGGCAGTATAGCACTCTCAGGTTCTTTTTTTTGATGTCTGTGTAAGTGTTAGCATTCCAAAAATAATAAACTCATAATGCTTGTTTATTTAGAAAGGAACGCGCTAGAATGGGGTGGCTTTTTAACTTTGTAATAGTCCTTATTGGACTTTTTGTTTCCTGTGCAGTTGATAGATGAGAAATCCCTACAAGTGTTACCTTTGTTTCGGTCCTTGTGTCCAGACTACATTTCTGCTATATGTAGCCTTACATGCAATATAGCCCTAAATATCCTGTGTCCAGGATGCTTTTGATGTAGGGTATTCTCTGAGAAGTTTTGAAGCTCCCATTTGTCTTTCATTTGAGAATGATCTTCCTGGGGTGTGTCAGCTTTCTCTTAGGAAGATTTGGGCTTTAGATCTTGTTTAGTGTCAGAGTGCTTACCTCACAGTGAGAAGCCCTGGGTTGCAGTCCAGTACAGTTGGCATGGCCTCCACCTCTGGACTGCAGTGGCAGGCAGAGAGGGGCAGGGACAGATTCTAGGGGCTAGGTAACAGAAATGGTTGAGCTGTAAAAGTGGCCACGGGGAGTGCCAGCCTTTTGTATCTGAATGATCAGCAGATTGTATAGGAAGATATGAATCTGAAATTGCTTTGAGTTATGTCTGTAGCCTGTTCCTACGGTAAAAACTAGAAGATAGTTAGATATTCCTACCTGGGGAAAGGGAGAGGAAGGATCACACTGAACATTTACAGCCAGCTATCAACGGTATAAAAAGGATCCTGGAAACCAGAGCTGAAAGATGGAACAGGCCCCAAGGCAGTGCTGTAGAGAGGGTCAGCCTGAACATCAGAGCTGAAATGCTGATCTGGTCTGTTAATTTGGAGGCCATCAGCAGAAGCTGCCAATGCCAATGCTGCTGTGTCCTCTTCTCCTGAGAGGTGACATCATCTGATGGATATGGAGCATGGGGTCTGACAAGACAGTGTTGGCCAAACCACTGGGAACTTTTTCCCCAGGAGCCTGTAGAGCCCTAAGTAAGGAGGGGAGAGTAGCAGGCATGGGCAGAAACTGTTTCGAAGGAGTGGATGGGTCTGCAGTAAGGAGAAAGAAGACTTAGGCAAAGGGTCTCTTTGTGTTTGCTCATCCATCCTTCTTCTCTGCCTCCCTATGGGAAGACTTGGACACATTTTTGTATACCTGAGAGGAAGAAGCTCTTGTTAAAGGCTGTGGAAGCTTCAGATCAGGGGCACCCCCCCCCACCCCAGCTGGTTGTTGCTCCCCACATTCAGTTATTGTGCCACTGCATAATAATGGTGAAGGATGAATTTGTCAGTCACAGAGGCAAGGTATTCTTACTACACACAGTGATGTGTCAGCTTCTGTGTGTGCGAGAGAGTTGTGAACTCACTAATGGAAACTATAGCGAACCATCGCGACCATCTTAGCTGCTGGTGTGCATTCCACCCTTTCATCCAGAGCACAACTAAGAAGGTAGTTCTTATCCTCAGGTTTCCTGATGAGGAAATGTCTCAGAGACAGTTTGCTGCTTCTGTGAGGTTCCACTGCAGGTGAGCTCCAGCTGTGAGGTTAAGCATGCTTCCTCTGAGCACCTCCCTGCATCATCCAGAGTACTGAGGCCATCTTACTGGCCCATGTGCTTTTTCTGTTACTGCTAGATGGGCCCAAATGCCAAACAGGGATTCCTGTCACTCTTTCTGAGCTACACAGCACCATGACACAGGAAGGCACTTTGATATGAGAAAGAGCCTGGCATGTGACAGTAATTCAGGTACATAGCTATTTCCAGGCTGATGCTGGTGTCTTTCTAAGGGACCTTTGGGCTCCCCTTCCCTATCTTTCATTGCATTGCAATATGCAGGAGGCCTGACAAGGCTCTGGATCCATTTGTTACCCAATCTGTTAGTGCCTCCTCCAGCCCAGGTCAGGGTACAAGGGACTTTTGCCAGATACACTTCCCCACATCCTGGCACTGCATGCAGATGATGACAGGGAGATGTCACCAAGGAAGTTGTTTAGATAAAGGAACAAGAGAATAAAGGGCTCAGTTGTAATGAGAACTGTTTCATGTATTGCTTTTTGTTTAATGTCTTCAGTGACAGTGGTAGAGAAAAGAGGAAACACGAAATAAGGGCAGCAAAGTTGTTTAGCTGAGACCCTGAGTCCTACCTTGCCCTGGCCACTTGGTGTAGCACAGAGGCAGGGTATGTTGGTTAGTTTTTATATCAACTTGACACAAGCTAGAGTCATTTGGGAAGAGGGAATCTCAGTTGAGAAAGTGTTCCCACCACATCTTGCCTGTGGACAAGCCTGTTGAGCATTTTATTGATTAATAACCATATGGGTGGACTCATCTCACAGAGGGCAGTGTCACCCTTAGGTGGGCGGTCCTGAATTGCTTTTAAAAGCAGGCTGAGCAAGCCATAAATTCTCTTCTCCCTGAGTTGCTTTTAGTCATGGGGTTTTATCACAGCAATAGGAACTTTAACTAGGACAAGCAGTTCTCCAGTGGCAGGGTCTACTGGGCCTGCTCATTGCAGGCATTCTGGTGGCAGGTACACTCCAGGAGGCACACTGGGGAAGTGGCATGCTTTTTTGCAGAGGCTTACCTTTGCTGTTCCTTGTCTCCCCAGCCTTTCCGCTGTGCTCACTGTCATTACTCATGTAACATCTCTGGATCTCTGAAACGACACTACAACAGGAAGCACCCCAACGAGGAGTACGCCAATGTGGGCAGCGGGGAACTTGCAGCTGAAGCCCTCATCCAGCAAGGTGAGCGAGGAGACCAGGCCTTCTTAGAAGCACCGATGTCTGCTAGCCTCTAAGAGCTCAATTCTCACTGTGGACTTGGCATGATATTAGTCGGTCCTCTTTGTTGGCCATGTCATCCCCATCCCGTCATTCACGAGAAAGCACAAGGCAACATTGTAGCTATCGTATGGTGAGCTAAAAGAATGGTGGTCAGAAGTCACCTACCGTCTCTGATACAACCATCAACACTCTCATCTACTCTTTGTCTGCACACATTTGCAGAGTCCTAGAAAGTTTAGGCGTTTTTCTTCACTCAGTGTCATTAACAAGAACAATGTGTTGACCTGCAGTACAGTCTTTATCTTCTTAATTATAACCCCTGAGGACTTTTGGTAATACAGAATTGCATGTAGGGCCTTTAAAGTTCTGTTATCCAAAAGTATGGAGTTTCTACTTATTTTTTTTTTCTTTTTAACCATTATTATTACCTATACATATAAAAGAGCAAGCATAAATACAACATGGAGAGTCATTCTGCATTGTGAAAGCATGCAGATTTCTAGGCCTGACCACACGGTATTAGATAACCAATCAGCGGGATCATTTCCATGGAAGACTAATTCTCCCTCTCTCAGTGATGGTTGTTTTTAGCTCCTCATCCATGGATGGGACCCTGTGAAATTTTTCCTCTCTTTCTTGGGATGTCAGCTGGTGTTGGACTTGTTCAGGGCTTGTATAGGCAGCCATGTTTTTGTGTATTTATGGGTGTAGCTTCTCTGTCATAGGTAGAGGTACAATCTTACAGAACACTTCATGGTCCTTTGGCTGTTGCAGTCTTTATGCCCCCTCCTCCTTGATCTTAAAAAAGAGGACCCCCATGAACTCCAGATAGGGGTCTAGATATGTGCCAGTAAGAAGGAAGCAAAAAGAGGGGGAATGATTATACTGTAATTAAATTTAAAAATAAAATTGTAACTAATATTACTATAGATATACTTTGTAGTTTAGCTTGGGGGTTATAGAAAAATACATTTTGAGCACACCAGTACTTTGGCCATCCTGAAAAACATTTATTTGAGAATTAATGAAAACCTCTGTTAGTCACAAAAAGTCTCCCCCCTTCCCCCCCCTGCATGTTGTTGTTTCGTCAAGACAGAGTTTTTCTGTGTAATAGCCCTGGCTGTCCTGGAACTCACACTATAGACCAGGTTGGCCTCAAAATCACAGAGATCCACCTGTTTCTACCTCTTAAGTGATGGGATTAAGAGGGTGCCACCACTGTCTGGCTTCTCTTTATGGTTTTTATTGAAAATATAAACTGCACATTACCACTGAAGAGGGTGTAACACGCATGATCTTACCACATAAGGAAGTATAGCCATGTGCTGTGTGGAGCTTTAGTCAATACTCCTTATTAGCTGGCTATGAGGTGGAACTGAGAGAGGTTTTAGAAACCCATCCAGTCACCAGTTGGAGTACTGTGAGCTGTATTACAGCCAGGGCTGGTTATTTTTCTGATTCAGTATGAAGCATCACTTGCTGAGTTGCCTAGAGATGCATCTCCATGCAACACAAATGGATTGTCTATATCTGGCAGCATCCAGTGACAGAGCAGAACAGGAATAGATGAGCAGTTCAGACTCTAAGAATCATTTCAGAGCCTTCCATCAGAAAGATATTGTGGGCCTTTCATTTTCTTCAGCAGGAGTTTTATGGAGCTAGGAGCAGGAAGGTGCAGCAAAGAGGAAGGATCTTGCCTTAAATCTGTGTTTTCTCTTCTTGAACTGTGCTGTTTTAGACAAGTCACTTAGCCTGTCCTTGCTAGGTCCCTCAACTGCGAGCAGAATCAGCCACAAGGGTGGAGAGGATACAGTACAGGGGCATCTGGCACACAAAACTGATTCATTCCTGGATTTACTTTTCTCTTTGGAAAGTAGCTACACTTCCGGAATCATTGCTGGGGTCTTCCTTTTGTCTCCTAGGAATGGAACTCAAGGCCTTGCACATACTAGGCAGTTGTCTTACCATGAGCTGTACCACTACACCCCCCCCCAATTGCATTACGTTTTAAGGACAGTCATGTCCAGGAATCACTGGGGAGAATTGACTTAGAGTCACCATAACTGATGAGCGGGAGGCTGGGGCTTGGTTTTCACATCCTTCACACTCTTGGGTTTGGTTGGCATCCAGTATGGCTGGTGGGACAGGCCCCTGAATCTGATTAATGAAGCTATCACTGCTTTTAGACCTTCACCACTGCCTTGCAAACAATGTGCTGAACTTGAACTGATTTCTGCCCCAAGTTTTCTGTTAACGTTCTAAGGCCCTCTAACCAATTGGTATCTTTTCAATCAACTGACATTTCCTGACAGGACAAGGGTTTCATATTTAAGCTTTGAAGATCAGTGCTTTATCATTCTCTTTCTGGTCCCCCCACCCCCACCCTGAACCTCCCTCCCCTCTGCCCCTCCCTGTAGCATTCTATGTACCAGTTGAAGAAGCAGACACCTAACTGTGTCTTCACTATTCTGGTACTGTTTGGACACTAGACTTCTGAGCCCTATACATGAAGCAATTTATTCTTGGCTTGTAGTGTCTGTACAGCTCATATTTTGAAAGCAGATTTCTTACTCCTCACATTATCATCAATATAGATTTGAAATATTCTCCTGTAAAAACATTTGGTTTGCACTGTTTGAGGATAATGTACTTGGATTGCTTCAGCGGCCTTCCACTCCTGCCCCTTCTCCCGTGCCTGATAAAGTTTGCTCAAGGGGTAGCTCAGCCATCAGAGCCACTGAGGTGCTGTAAGGTGCTTTGGATGCCAAGCTTCATGAAGTCATAGCTTCTTTCTGCTTGGTATGCAATCCCATGAAGATGGGACTTAGGTCGGTTTTCCAGTGCCACAAAGCACCCTGTGCAGTTTCTCTAGATTATCCAGAATATACATGGGGTTAGGAGCCACACAGACTGAGACCGGGGTCTCTGCACAGTGTGGCCTTTGGACCAGGTACTTATGTTCACTGTACTTGAACTTGCATTCAGAGTCATCATAAAGAAGACCAGTACCTGCCTCATGTAGTTGTAAAAATTACGTTTTATTCTCTAACACTTCTAGCTATTTCCTGACCATTGAGAAAATGCTTGATGAATGCCCTGAGCTATTATAGTTATCATACATTTCCCTAAGCACATGTCTCTTGAGCCTCTTCAGTGTGGCCTGCCCGTTGCTAGCCCCTGAATCTCAATGTTAAAGTAGGTGATTTTATGGTGGCACTCACTGGTATTTACCTGAATTAGAACCTGTTTATCTCTTTGTTCAGTAGCAATGAGACTCCTCATTTGTTCAGTAGTAAGAAGCTCCTTTCATCAGCCCCATGATCCGATGGTGTGGCAAAAGAATATATCCTTTCCACCTGAGAACAAGATCCTGGCAGGGCCTCAGCTGTTTTGTACAGTAGCTTGAGCCCTCTCTGGAGCCCTAGTTACTGAAGTGACAATAGATAATCAAGACTAGAGAAGTAATGCCAGGAGAGGTATCAGGACAGCTTCGTTTTTGCCTTTTGTTGAAGTCTTCATTATTTTGAATTACTGAATTAGAAGAATGTAAATCTGTGTCCACAGGAACCTTGTTTGCAAATGCATATCATATTATTCATGCTAATCTCAAGAAATAGCTTAGCATAGCAGAAAATCCTGGAACTTGTAAGTAGTGCAAAAATCATCAGTTTAATTTTTGGACATGTTTAAAATGTCTAAACCCCAGACTCAATGAGTTATTGGTAGGTGTTTCTAGTGGTGTGATGTTATGCCTCTTATTGATTATTACTATTTTATGGGTTAACTTTTCCTATGCAATAGTCCTGTGAGCTTGGTGTGCTCATTCAGCCGTTTTAAAATGAGAAGCTGGGATAGGACAGTAAGGAAGTGACCAGGCTAATCCAGTCTCCTGCTTCAGTATTTGGTGAAGCAACAGAGGGGAATGAGGGAGAGGACATGGCATGGTCTCACTGGGACAGTGATTAGGTTGTGCTTGCAAGGTCTCACATGAGGTGCTCCTGTTTTCCTCTTGTCCTTATTCCTAAAACTAGTCACTAATTTGGCCCAAGGTTAACTATGGGACCTATCTATCTCTTTTGCTCAGTCCTTCCCAATGGTGTCATGTCCCAGAGGAAAGTGGAGAAGACCTTGTTTGAGTTCTGTGTACCAGGGATGACTCATTAAAATTCAGGATATTAGCTCAGATAATGATAAAATCATGCTTGTTTTCCTCTGCCTCGGTGTCCCTGTGTTGCTTTTCTTAAGGATCCTTGGAGAAGAGAGTCTAGAGTTTGACACAGGATTTAGATAACCTTGAGTTCTGTGGCCTGGTGTGATTTCATAGCACTTCAAGTCACTAAGGATAACACTTTGTCTTTCAGCAGGAAATGAGAATGTCTGCAGGATGTCCTAATCCACATTTCACTTCCTCACCTTGTGAACTTCAAGTATTCACTATCCAAGCTCCTTGATGAAGCTATTTCTGCTCTGGTTCCTGAATGTCTGTTTTGGTTTCCCAAAGCCACTATAGCAAATGACTTTACACTACACAGATGTGTTACAAAGGTCAGATATGCACATTGAGGCTCACTAAGACAAAATAGAGATGTTAACAAGTCTACAGATACCAGGGGAATGTCTGTTTTCTGACTTTGTCTAGCTTCTAGAGATTACCCCATACCTTGGCTTGTGGATCCTTCTTCCACTTTTGAAGTCAAGAATGGTCAATGGAGTCTTTCTCGTATATCATTATGATGACGCACTCCCCATTGTCTGTGTAAGGATCCTTTTCATTATATTAGATACACTCTATGATCCAGAATGATCTTTACCACAGAGTTCTTGGATGAATTACATGTGCAAAGTTCTTTTCCTTTGCAAGGTAATGTGCTGACATGTTCCAAGCAGTAGTATACCCATACATTTGGGGACTCTATTCTGTCTACCATGATGTAGTTTCCATGAGGATATGAGAATTCATATATTTACCTTAGTAGAAGAGAAAACTCAGACTTAAGACTGTAAGGAAGTCTATCAGGCTCACTGCCTGACTGCCTCATGTTCTGTGCCATTGTTGGACTGATATTAGTGAACATGAAATGGAATTTTCCATAATATTAGGGACCACAAAAAAGACAAATCTTTTAATACTGGGAAATCCAATAGATTAGACTCTTTAAAGAGAAAGGTTGCCATAGTGAGCTTTTAAAGTTGCACCTGAATGTCCTACCTTTCTTTTGGTTAATCAGTCCAGATGAGGAAATTGTGGTTTGGCCATTTGCAACTTTGCTGAGCACTTAATGCCAGGGCTGTGATTAGCTCACTAAGTCTTATGTTGACCTTTACTTTGCATGCTAAGAAATTAATTAATTGAAGTAGAAATTATTTCTCTCTGCTTTGATGTCAATTAACTAGCATAGTTATACATTCAGGTGAGATTACATATTTCTGTTTGTTGTTCTTTAATTAAAGTTGCTATGGCAAAGGTTGAAGTTTTAATTAATATTGGGCATTATCATATTAAGCACAATTTAAACATAATGTGAGCATGTTTTTCTCCCTGAATTAGTTTCCTTAAAGTAGTATTCCAGTTTCATAGTGAACCCTCCATTTGACCTCAGGAAGTTTGCTGTTGGTTGCTGCTATGTTTAACTCTTTCAAGGAAAAGCAGGGTTGGTCTCACCATGAGCAAAGGTAGACAGCCTCACTGGGAGAGTTATGGTCTCTCCCAGTCTTCAAAGAGTGTCTTCAGAGATGTTCACGGGGAAAGACAGTAGGATAGGTAACTAGGTAACAGGGAGTGTGCATAAGTTACCTTCTGGTTGTGATAAAACACCACAACCAAAAGCAACTTATAGAAGAGTTTATTTTGGCTTATGGCTTAGAGGGAGAGTCTATAATAGTCAGAGAGGCATAGCATTAGGTGGATGAGCAGGAAGCTGAGAAATCTCATCTTCAAATACAGGTAGGAAACAGAGAAGTGGAGTGAGGTTTTACAACTGCATAGCCCGCCCCCAGTGACGTACTTCCTCCAACAAGGCTGCGTATCCTAAAAGTTCTGTGACCTCCCTGAACAACATCAGGAACTGGAGACAAAGTACTCAAATATCCAAGTCTATGGGGTCATTTCTCAGTCAAACCACCATGGAGGGTTATAAAGAAGATGCCTTATGTTCCTGGCAAAGAACAATTCATTTCATCTTATCTACAAGAACAATACAATGTCTTTGAGATTCTGAACATAAGCATTCGTTTAAGAAGTTGCCTTTTCTGTAGAATGTTTATAACTTGAGAATCTGATGTTCATTCTGGACTTTCCGATGATACTAGTATCATCTGGCTTTGTTTCTCCTCTATCTTGTTTTTCTGCGTGCTCTTGAACATGCCCAGGATGAGAAATTGAAGAGCAATGAGCTGAGGTAGGAAGGGAAGTGCTATCAGCCTCCAGTTCTTCAGTAGACAAGAAACTCCAATTATAGACAGTGCTCTGTGCAGATTCCCCTGACATGGAGTTGGTTCAGGAGAGGGCATGTACTGTAGCTACATGTGAAAGAGGGTAAAATTGAATGATGTATGCCCCTGAGATTACCTGGCTCTTAATAAATTTATCCAGACAAACTTAATATCAAGACAGAATTCCTCAGAATGAGTAATAAATAAATGGATATGACAGCCTGAGACAGGCTCATCAGCTCAACCCTTGGCTGCCTAAATCTAAGCATTTTTGTGATTCGCTCTGCTCAGCTCACACAGGCATGGGAGAAGTGGGTCACCTTGGACATCACTTGATGTGCATGTCAGGGATGTAGAAAGGCTTGTTTGTGAGGCTTCATGATTGAGAATAATGGGAACGAGCTGGTGCAGTTATCTGTGTCAGAGACGTGTTGAGAGGAGAGTGAGGTGCCATACTGTCCAGGAAGAATTTGATATTGTTTCTTTTGCAGAACTCAAGTTGGTTACAGCCTTGGTTTAAGGCAAATACTACTTCATAGTCGCAAGACTCTGTTTAAAATGAAGTAATTGTTGTTGGAAATGAGCATAGCTTATGGTCCAGCGAGTAGATATGTGTTATTGTTACTTCTATATTAGTCAGGGTTCTCTAGAGTCTCACAACATAGTGAATGTCTCTATATATTAAGGGAATTTATTCGAATGACTTACAGGCTGCAGTTTGACTAACCCAACAATGGCCAGCTGTGAATGGGAAGTCCAAGAAGCTAGTAGTTCCTAAAATGGATGAAATTTTATGGTGGTGAAATACACCACCATGAAGTGGTGTATTTCATCTGGTCCTTTGTATAAGCTGGAATCATGAAGGAGTAGGTTCCAACACATGTGCTGGCAAGTAAGTGTAAGCAGGTGAAGAAGAATGAAACTTTCCTTTTTCCATTGTCCTTATGTAGGCCTCCAGCAGAAGGTATGGTCCAGATTAAAGATGTGTACCACCATGCCGGGACCTAAGCTTTTCTTTATTTAGAACTTGCTTTGCCCCAGGCTGGCTTTGAACTCAGATCTGCTTGCCTTTGCTTCTTAGGTTTAAAGGCATGTACCATCTTGCCTAGGCCTAAACTTTTCATGGCAGCTATGCCTCAAGATCCAGATCAAAAGCATACATCATTCTATGTCAATATCTGAGTCAAAAGCCTGTGTCTTTCAGCCTCAAGATCTGGATCACAGGTGTGCTCTTCATTTCTGGATTGTAGTTCATTCCAGATGTAGTCAAATTGACAGCTGAAAATAGCCATCACACTGTTGCTGCTATTGTTATAGGAGTGTAACATACAGTGTTCATTAGCTTACTGAGTGATCTGGAATGTGCTGTGGCAGCCATGGGACTGGGTACAGGGGAAGCTTGCCATGGCAGGAAGCAGGATTAAAGGAGCAAGTAAGATAGTATTGACTTCACACTGTGAATTTCTGAGACAAACAGAACACAGGGAGAGCTAAAGAGGAAGGGAGGAGCCAGCCCTCCTTCTGAAGTTAAGGTGAAGTTTCATTGTTCTCATGATACCATACAAGGATGTGATTAGGGGAAAGGGGGCAATCCATAGGGAAAACATTGGGTATGAGAGGGTGAGACCCAAAATACAATCTTCGGGACATGAGCTGCTGGAACTACATGGTCAGCAGGCTGCAAAAACTCAGGCAGGGGAACATTGGTGAGGGTATCCATG
The DNA here is from genome assembly GCA_019843965.1 of Rhynchomys soricoides. NCBI lineage: Eukaryota > Metazoa > Chordata > Mammalia > Rodentia > Muridae > Rhynchomys > Rhynchomys soricoides. Next base: position 6,246,749 of record JADRCH010000060.1, on the reverse strand, counting down.
GCCTGGTTTCAGCCCCATGTGGAGGCCCAACTCTAGCCTAGAGAGCTGGTCACCTAACACCTGGTCTGCACTTGGTTTTCTCTGGCTAAAGCTTGCATCTCCTGCTACAAGATTAGTGTTCAGTACTGCTTCTGATATAATTTTAGAAAGACAGTCTCTTCTGTGACCTTAGGGTTGGTTTTTGTTGTTCTTTTTTTTTTTTTACCTTGAGTTTTACTTTCTTCTAATTAAAGCATCTAAACTCTTCCTGGATCATGTACAAAATTTAATTGGTTCAATAAGCAGTGACACTTCAGGATGTGACCAGCTTTTTAATTTATTCTTTACTGGGACTCTCACAGGAGAATTTATCCTTGTGACTTAGCTTCTTTTGGAAGGGGTTTAAGAATTGAGCATCTGATTTTAAGCATTTGGGAGCAAAGGAGATGGACAAATCAGCCATTGCTCTTTAGTGACTTAAAAAACGATATTTACAGATAACAACATGGAAGATTGATTTTAGCCGCAATCCAGTTGGTCAAGGGGATTATGTTGCTCATTTCTCTCTGGCATTTAAAATATAGAGCAGGCATTGGGCTCTCTGCAAAGGCCTATTCAGTAAGTAAGAAAAGTGTATTAAGTTCTAAAACCTCTACTCTGAAAGCTGATGTGTTGCTGTTGTATTTCAGTACTAAGGTAAGCTTGAGTGACCGTAGGTGCTGGAGAAGAAGGAATGCACTTTATAGATCCCACATTTGGACAGGAGACCCAGCAGCATGCTCATTTGCTATAAACACTTCTTTTTGCCTGTCTGTGCTTGCAGGTGGTCTGAAGTGTCCTGTTTGCAGCTTTGTGTATGGAACCAAATGGGAGTTCAACAGACACTTGAAGAACAAACATGGCTTGAAGGTAGGGGAGATTGATGGTGATCCCAAATGGGAGGTAATACTTTAAGTGTGGTATGATCTTGACATGTTGAAACACAGGTAACAAGTCAGGTGAGCCCAGGAGTTGGGCACAGTGGGCCCTCAAGATCACTGGATGGGTTCCTTGGAAATCCTCTGCAGCTATTTCAGATCATGGTTTTTGGTTCCTCTGAGTTGAGATCTGAGCCACCAATGTGAATTTATTCTGGTTTAATTTAGACATTTCTGTGAATGTTGTCTTGGCTTCTCCAGCCCACAAACCCTGTTTTAGATGTTACACCCAGAAGAGTAGAAGGCGAGTGGTCTGTTGCTGTCCTCACAGATAGAATTGGAAAGAGCCCTATTCCCTGGTTCCAGGTCCTTCCCACTAGCTGTTTCCCCCAGGAATTTGAATCTGTCACCATTATGAGTACCAGCAGCCACCCATCTCTTCAAGTACCAGATGCCACTACAATGGACAGATTGCTGTCATTCTAGGTAGGGATTCTGAGACTCAGTACTATTGATGTTTTGATCTGCATGATTTTTTGTTGAGGGAGGACTATCCTGGACCTTATAGGAAGTTTAGCTACATTTCTAGCCTTTTCCTGCCAGGTACCTCTAGCATCACCCTGCCTCTGTGGGCCTCATTGAGACGATACAGTTGTTTCCAGACACTGCCAAGGTCATCACTCTCTGGCAATCACAGATACCTCCTGCTGATAGTGGCTTTAGAGAGTGCCTGGTTATAACTAGTCAGGAGTAAGATTTTTTGAAACAATTCATAGCACATAAAATAATGAAACACCATGACTGTGCAGAGATTACTTTGGAGTATAAGGAAAACATGGCTCCGTGGAAGAACTATATATGTTGGTATATCTCACCATGAACTGGGGGGAGAAATGGAATAATCATCTCCATAGACGCCAAAAGGCTTTTGACAGACAGCATTGTTCACCTATTATACACTTTCAGTAGAATGTAATGGGTGCTCCTTAAGAGGACAAAAGTGTGTGTCTTGGCCATAAGCCAGTGTCTTGTTTCATTTGGAAACACTAGAGGATTTTCTCTAAAGTCAGAAGCAAGTAACTATGGAAACAGTGTGTTGCTGGATACTCTAGGGCCAAAGTCAAAGAGCTGATGAGTGTTGCAGTCTGCCCAGAGTGCTTGCCACAGTACTACACTTAATCTCTGAAACAATTTCTTGTGTATTTTATAATTGAGCAATGTTCTCATGAGAATGTTCTGTATATAAATGGAACTGTGTTTTCGCCGTTACAATAAGCAGAGGCCAAAGCTACGTGGGGCCTTAGTGCCAACTTGGAATCAAAGAACTTGGAACTCATGTGGTTTACTGTTATTATATTTGCCATCATCTGCATGTTGAAAATCCCTAATTAAAACAAAACAAAAAGAATATTTCAGAATCCACAATTCTGTAAACTCCAAAAGCTTTTGAATATCATTGTGGCCCCACAAGTGGAAAATTCCGTATCTTACCTCCTTTGAAATACTTGTGGAGGAAACAATGGTTCTGATTTGCTTCAAAGCTATCAGGGGTCGAGCCCCAGCAAGGTAGCACAATGTGTGATTCATTTCCTGTACCTCCCTGTTGGCCTGAGTTTGATTCCTGGAACCCATATAAAATGTAATGAAAGAACCAACTCCACAGAGTTGTCCTCTGACCTCACACACCCCATAGCCTGGCATGGAGGATGTGGGGCCCTGTTGTGCATTAATAATTTCTTACATCAGGTGATTGATTGACCGATATGTGGAACTTTGTCAATCCTCTCTCTGTACTTCTATTTGAATTTGAAGCTTTTTGTAAGTTAAGACTAACAGTTTAAGGTTAGGGGTGGAAGGCTTTAAACCTGTCTGTGTTATCTGTAACCTATTTGACCTTGAGCCATTGTTGACTCAGTTTACCCTTAGTGTTGTCAACCATGCAATAGGCTGGTAGATTGGAAAGCTGACTGGGAGAATGCTGTAACATGCTGGAGTTCGTGTGTGACAGACAAGCCCTTTTGTGCTGTCGGTGCTGACTCCAGGCTCAATGTCACATTAGATGGTGCCATGATTATTTTCTGAACACTCAAGGTCATGCATTGTCTGTTAAATGTGTTGTCTGTTAAAGAAACAGACATTGGAATACCAGTTCATGATGGAGAACTCTCTAAGTCAGGTACCTCCAGCCGAGTCTAGAACTATTAGTAGGGCTTTGACCATCACAAAACAGTACACACAAAAATAAGCACTTGCCTCTTGAAGTAAAGCAGCTAAGCATCGAGGAAGCTGGACACAGGGCGGCCCCCAGTGGAATGACACACTGGCTGCCTAGCAGTTTGAATTGTCACTTATCTCCTAGGATTGCCTTGCAGAGAGCACCAGCCTTACTGAATGTCATCATTACCTGGGTTCCCCAGAAGGAGAGCAACTCTTTCATAAGCTTAGGCACTTGGGTCCATAGTTGGGTAGTACACTACTTGTCTTAGTACAGGTTTCTATAGCTGCAACAAAACACCATGGATAAAAAGCAAGTTTGGAGGAACATTCCACATTGTTGTTCATCACCAAAGGATGCCAGGACCCGAACTCACATGGGGCAGGAACCTAGAGAAGGAACTGATACAGAAGCCATGGAGGGGAGTTGCTTCCTGGCTTGCTTCACATGCCTTGCTCAGACTGCTTTCTTATAGAACCCAAGAACACCATCCCAGGGATGGCACCAAGATCTCACATTAAAAACGTAAATAACTAGAAGTGCTACAGTCTCTACAAAATTGGATACATTAAAATTTCAGTTCCTTTAAAATGGCCAATCTCCTTTAAAATACAAAGTCTTTTAAAATTCAAAGTCTCTCAACTGTGGGCTTCAGCAAAATACTTTATTGAGGGAAAGTCAGTATAGTCACAATCAAATCAAAGCAAAAGTAAATTCCAACCATTCAGTGTCTGGGATCCACTCATGATCTTCTGGGCTCCTCCAAAGGGCTTGGATCACTTCGCGAATTCTGCCCTCTGCAACATACACACATACATGGCTTGTCTTCTAGGCTCCATCTGGCTCCACTCAACTGCTGCTGCTATTCTTAGTGGTCATCCCATGGTACTGGCATCTCCAAAACTGCTGGTGTCTTCTGCTGCACCTGGGCTGCACTTCCACCAATAGCCTCAATAGGCTCTCTTCATGGTGCCAAACCTCAGCTTCACTTTATGACTCCTTCATTCCTGCACCTTCAACTGCTATTGAGGCTGCACCTCCACTAGTGGCCCCTCCTGGCCTCTCACAGTACCAAGCCTCACCTGCTCTCCATAGTCCCTCATGCCTTCAAAGCCAGTACTATGTGGATGAGTCTTACCCTCTTCCCCAAGCCAGCTCAAGGTACAACCACTTAGTTGCCTCTGGATCAAGCCTCCGTGTGCTGACTCTTAGGAAACATTTTCCAGAAGATTTCACCTCAAAGACTCTGGCCTCTTCTTAATTACTGCTAAATTCACAGCTCCAGCTGACCAGCATTGAGTATCCCAGCAAAGCAAAGTTTTGTTTTAGAAGTTCTGGTATGTTGTTAATCACAGCTGATTCTTCCCAGCTAACCAGAATGACAGAATCTTAAATTAGCAAGTGGCTTTGATAGTCTTTAAACTTCCCTCTGAAACTTCACAAGGCAGGCCTCCATCTTCTGCACTGTTCTCAATATTCTTATCTTCCAAACTCCTATGGAACATCCTGCTGACCTCTTAACACTCAATGGCTCTTCTAGCCCAATGTTTCAAAGTTCTTCCACAGTTCTTCCAAAACCATGGCCAAGTTGTCAACAGCAACTACATACAGTCTTGGTACCAACTTGTCATAATTAGGGTTTATATTGCTGCAACAACAAAACACCATGATCAAAAAGAAGTTGGGGAGGAAAGGGTTTATTCAGCTTACTTGTTCACATTGCCGTTTATTATTGAAGGAAGTCAGGACAGGAATTCAAACTGGGCAAGATCCTGGAGTCAGGAACTGATGTAGAAGCTATGGAGGGGTGCTGCTTACTGACTTACTTCACATGGCTTGCTCAGCCTACTTTTTTTTATAGAACCCAAGACAACTACCAAGGGATGGCACCACTCACAGTTGACTGGGCCTTCCCCCATTGATCACTGAGAAAATACCTTATAGCTGGATTTCATGGAGATATTTTATCAATTGGGACTCTTTTCTCTCTGATAACTCTAGCTTGTGTCAAGTTGACACACAAAACCAACCAGTGCATTGCTTAATGCTATTCTAAAGAGAAACGGTCTGTTTAATAGTTTCTGCATTCATTTGATATTTATTGGGTGTTTCTTTTATGTCAAACAAGTACTAGCGAACTGAATTTGGCCAGTTGACTATGAAAGGACAGTTACAAGCTACCCTGAAACTCTGTCAGTTACTCACACATGTCGATAGAGCATAATGTTGGCTTCTACAAACTTTGGCCAAAGTTCTGCCTTTTGTTCTTTATTGCTGAGTTTTATGGCCCTCACCTTACAGATTTGTCTATGTTTCTCCTCAGAAAAAGATCTTTATTAATATTGATCCTATGACTATCTACTTTCCTTGCTTCTCTCCTTGAGGTATAAGATATCTTTGAATGTCACTTCAGGCCCTCCTTCCATCACATATCCTGACACTGCAGAATATGTCCTTCTGCATCCTTTGTGTAATAACTTAACGTGTGTCAGCAGCTAAGGCTAACTGCTTATATACTGTGTAATAACTTAACGTGTGTCAGCAGCTAAGGCTGTATGGTGAGGCCCCACCATACAGTGGGATCTCACTGTATGGTGGGGCCTATGCTTTACATGCTTAGTAACAATGCCTTCTTCCTTTCCCACTTTCCTCCATGGCTGTTCCTTTGCCTCTGTTAGCTGTGTCTGGAGGCCTCAGTGTAAGGGGCAGTTAAAGACAGTGTTGGTAGAAGTGGGAGGAGACAAGCCTCTAGAGTACATGCTCAGGTGTGTTCATTGTGAACAGTATGCTTCACTTCATACCATGGGCATGGTGGGGGGGGGGGGGACAAGCTTCCACCCAGAGTGGCTGTATAAGGTATTGACCCTCAAGAGGAAGTGTTCTCTTTGGGCCATGCATCTGTTGGAGCAGATGGCTCTTCAGGGAGCTGTTCCAGTGAAGTGTTAAATGTTGTTCTCCTGAATGTGTTACTCTCATCCTCGAATTTTGGGTTGCTAATAATCTCTTGAGAGGATGCTGAGACATGATGTTTTTATCTAGCCAGCAACAGAGACTCCCGAGGAGCCCTCCACCCAGTATCTCTACATCACTGAAGCTGAAGATGTTCAGGGGACACAAGCAGCTGTGGCTGCTCTTCAGGACCTGAGATATACCTCTGAGAGTGGTGAGGACAAACCTGGTTTTCTTTCTTTCTTCTGTGCTGCTCTTTGTGTAGTAAATAAACCAGCATGTCTTTCTCTGTAAATGCTTCAGAATGAATATAGCCAGAGTAGGGCCTACATAGCTCAGACTTATTGCCAGAGCAGCTTTGGGTGTGGGCAGTTTTGCCTTTCTTACTTAATCTCTGTATGGATGGCTGTCTGATGAACATAGTTGGTTAAGAATCCTCTATTTAGGTCACAGAGTTGGAGTCTGATCCTCCTGGCTTACCTCAAGGCAGCCCTACCTATGACCTCATGCTTCCTCATGGCCCCTATTCCAGAGGTCTTATCCCAAGGTCCAGACTGTCTAGACACATGATAAGAGTAGGTGGCATAGGATGTGATATAGGTAGGTGACCCCAGGAATACCAGTATACACCTGTGTGCTCAGGACCACTCATCTTTCTCCATTTTTCCCAAAAAGCCAGATCATATTTTTAAATAAAATGTGATAACTTTGAAATTTTTGGATCCATTTCTAAACTGGACACTGTACTTGGAAGCAGTTTTCCAAAGCTCTAGGAGTGCCAGAGCACATGCATATTGGGGGCTGAGTCAAGCAAGCAGGATTAATGGGAAAGCATTAGGCGAGCACAAATAGAAATGGGAAATAAGAGAAGGAACCTGCTCTTGTCCTGACTTGAAATCCTCAATCTCTGGTCCTACGAAAGCTCCATCCAAACACCTATGGGCATCTGTTTCCTAGCAATTAACTGCTGCTGCCTGTCAGGCTAGAGCAAACCGGGGCTGCAGCACCTCCACTTCTACCAGAGTCAAGGCTGTGCTGTTAAGCAAAGACTCTCATCACTGAGTCCTTGTTTGAATTTGGGTTTCTTTCTCAGTGGTTAGTGATGTCTGCATCTCCCACAATCACATACTCATTTGCCCACCAGTGTCTTCCAATAGAACATCCACAAGTACATTTCTACTTGCCCAACAATCCCTTTCTTTAAAGCATCTATGACCACCCATGGCTTTCCTTAGAGAATCTGTGAGTGTATGCCACATACCAACCAGTGTGTTTCTTTGGAGAGTCCATGAGCATATGGCCATTTTCCCAATAGTGTCTTTCCTTGGAAAGTTCATGCACACATGCCCATGTGCCCACTAGTGTCTGCCCATGGTGCTTCAGATGCTCTCTCACCTTTGTAGCTCAGCAGTCCAGACCTTCTTCTTCACCTTCTGGCTGCCTACTTATTTTGCTTCTTGCCTCTAGGCTGTGTTGTGCAGACCAAATTCTGTAGTTATTAGCGTAGGCTGCATTTCTCCTATGTATATGTCCTATTTTGTGGTCTCCTCGTGGCACTTTTCTGCCTTGCTCACCCCCATCTTCAGCACTTAGATTGCATGTCGTCTACTGGGATCCCCCCAGACTGTTCTGTACTGTCCCCTAACTGCCCTCCAATACCATGTGTTAGGATAATTTGCTTACACATGGGTCTCAGGAGCCTGTCAGCCCAGGAAGGATTAAGGGAGGGATTATGCTTTATCTGTTTTCTTTATCTGTATTCCCAGTGGGAACCACAGCTCCAGGCTGACCTAAAGTTTGGGCTGGATAATGCTCAGTGAGGAGGGGAGTGGAGGAAAAATTAAAATCTAACCGCAGTGACTCACCAAAGTAAACATTTTTGCATGTGGAATTTAGTGTTTAGCTGCAAGGCACATCTGAATCATCCCCCCCAGGTCTAGGCAGGTGTATAGACAGGGGATGCTCTGTGATGTGTTGTGAGCATATACAGGTCACTTCCTCCATCTTAGGCCAGTTTTACCTACTGCACTGATCATGTCAAATTCTCTTTCTCCAATCTCTTACTGGTTGATTTGTGTTGGCTCAAGGCCTGCAGAAAGCTGTGCATGGGGGTGTAAACATTGGCAAACACTTCATGGCATTACAAAGCACAGAGACCAAGCAGTAATTTCCATTTTAGTAAATTAATGATCTGGGTGAGGGTGTACTCAGGAGGATTACAGATGGGCAGCAGATGGTGAGAGAGAGCAGGAAGGGTGTGCCAAGTTGCTGCCCTGGTGATGTGGGCCCCTGCCTTTTGACAAGATTAAAACAACAGCAAGCTAAAATTGGTTTATAGTTGAGAAGCCCACTGGCTGAACAAGTAAGACATTCTTGGGTGTCTTACCTGTCACTTGGCATGCTTCCACTGCCCATCATCATCCCTTAGGAGAAACCAGCCTTGCATCTGAGCATGTCAGCTGGTAATCCTCAGTTTTGACACTGAAGGGCAATTTGTGTGACCACATCAAGATCCAGTTCATCTGGGCTTCAGTTCCACGTTTGTGATGCCATCACCCCAATGGCCTGAGGCATATTTCTGCTTTTTGTGTCCAACTGATCATACCATCATGCCATCCCCTTATGGTTTCAGTCAGGCCTTGAGCCGTTCTTTTAGGAAATATGCAGTGAGCTGGAAACTACTCTTGTCTGAATAAGTGATTTCTGAGAATCCATGCACTCTCTGCATACCCCCCTAGTCTTCACATCTAGGGACCAGTTTGCCCTCGGATGCCATTCAGTATAGAGACTAATAGTGAGTGTCCTCTTGCTTCTTTCTCATAGGTGATCGACTTGACCCTACAGCTGTGAATATCCTGCAGCAGATCATTGAACTGGGTTCAGAAACCCATGATGCTGCTGCTGTGGCCTCCGTGGTTGCCATGGCGCCTGGGACAGTGACTGTTGTAAAGCAGGTGAGGTTCCTCTGCTTAGAAGTATTTGTCTGCTTAAGCCACTACCTATCTTTCTCCTTTCTTTTTCCTCTCAACTTCAGCTTGCCTAGAGTAGAATTTAAGATGAAATTGGTCTTCTTAGATATTATGGGATTGTGTCTTGAGTAGCTCTGTTTGTGCAGATGTGTTAGAGAAAGCACCCAGGTGTTTTAGAAGCACCGAGGAGACTCTTCATTTCCTTTCAGAGAATCATAGAATGCAAATGGGCATAATGAGAACCTACAAAGAAGTAAACTAGTAGGAAGCGTGGGGATAGGCAGAGATGCCCAGGAATGCTTGCCCATAGACTGTCTTTTTAAAAGAGAAACATCATCACTTTATGTTCACATAGGAGAGGAAGAAAACGATGAGTTGGAAAGAAAGGTTTTTCTACCACGTTGTCCCGGGGCTCCTCTCCTCTGTCCTCAGAAGAGACACCACCAGTCTGTTAAAATACAGCACATGTGATAATCAGCCTCCTCTCTGTTCACTCATACTTGCCACTTTCCTACATTCTCCGGTTTTAAGAGTAGTTTACACAGCTACTTTAAAGGTATAAAACAAAACCAGTCAGCACATCATCAGAACCAGGAAACTATAGACTTAAAATGCATAAAATAAGTTTCTATAGATTTTAGATTTTTGCCTGGCTGTGTGTTCTTTTGTGAATCACTGGGTATTTATTAGAGTCCTTGCTGTTGTCAGTCAGTGCCATGGTTCTGCAGTTCTAGGAAGGAACCAACACCTGCCATCAGGGTGGCTACTCTCTGTGGAAAGGGGATAAGCAGGAAGAAAGTAGTGTGCCATGAAGAATGTAAGTGCAGAACAAATGCAGAGTGTCACGGCTGGAGGGGGACCAGCAAGTGTGGGCTGACCGCTGTTGTGACAAAAGGTTGTTAGACAGGTGTCTCTGAAATTTGAGGCTAGAACTGTCTGAACTTTAATGTAAAATTAGTGTAGGTTTTTTTCTGACTGAAAATAAGAAGCAAACATGAAATGCTTAACTTAAGGGTATGTGTGGGTTTTTCTTTGCACTAACGAAGTCACTTCTTACAATAGCTCTGATACGTGCTCTCCTGGGTTGTGAGCCCTGGCTAACACTAACTGCCTTTGGGATTAAGAGTGGCTCTCTCACTGTTGCCTCCATGACTGTAGTCAGTGCATGGTGCAACACATGACGTTCATGCCACACAGTTCTCTGGGGCAGTAGGAACTCCTGGTTTAACCCTGGATTTCTTGATCCAGAGAAAAGACTTGTCCTATCGAGGAGTATTTGAATCCTTATTCCAGAGTGAAGTTCCTCTTCAGGTCCTGGATAGAAGTTGGACACCAGAAAGATAAATGCTTAACTCTACAGTATCTTGATTGAACATATACACAAGAGCTTTTTGTTTTTTCCTGGCATTTGCTATGTTTCAGGCTTCAGGTTGTCCTATGTGTATCCTCTGGAACTCCTCACTTAAATCCTGGTATGTGGAATCTTGACGTAGACCTGGCACTAACTGGCACAGGGTCTCACTAGGGAAGTATTGGGAGTACTTTACTTGGTTTGTACAGGTGAATGCTGAGATTTCAGAAGGTGCAGCTTATTGTCATCTCTGTCTTCTTTATATGAAGAATATTGATTGGCTGCTACTCTGGGATGTGATTTATTATCACAGGCAGTGCTGCCATACATGAGGTTGCAAATTTAGAATCCTGCTTAAATATGCTCCTATCCATTAGACTGACAGCCCAACAGAGAAGGCAGATACGCATCAATACAAGTAGTGTAAGCACATACAGATTTGCACAGGAGGAAGGAACAATGGTACCCCAGAAGATCTTCTTTCTTACTTCAACCTAGAGCTACAAGTGGAACTGGGAATACATTCATGTAGGGCTACTTTTAGAAATGTTCCCAAGAATGTGTGTGGCATGGTCACCATCTCATGTACCTGGCGGAGCCCTCCTTTCAGCTGTGGCTCATAATGGATAGGAATATAGGGATGGGTAGATGGGTCGGTGGGTAGATGGATGGATGGATGGATGGATGGGTGGGTAGCTAAATAGACAGACATTGACCTGCCCACACCTGTAGCAGAGGAACTGAAAGATCTCAAGCTTTTGCAGGTGAGGGAATGTCTGTCCTCTGATTAAATTATCCTATCATTTATGTTTACTTTGGCTGTTTTTATTGGGTTGCTTGATTATTTTTATTTTAATTAAGCACTGGCTTAGGATATTTTCAGTCAGGAAATCATATGTGCTGATGAGACTACTGAAGCACTGTTGGAGTCCTGTGCTCCTCACCCCCTGCTGGGATGCCCAGTGCTGCCTCTCATCAGGAGCACAGCACAGGGCAGCAGTATTGAAGACTTCTTCTTGCTCCAACCCAAGTCAGGACACAAAGCAATTAACTAACAAATACTGACTAGTTTTGCTTGCACTGTTGGTTTCATGTGTTGATTTTCCGATCACCTCCTGTTAATCAATACTGAACAGAGAAAAAGCTTCCTTGTCATAAAAGCACATGAGAACATATAACAACAGTGTTTGAAATTCCTGTTGCATGCCATAATTTTATATCTTTTAAAACAGAATTGTCTATTTTATGTACTTACTATACAGGGTCCAAATAGATTCTTGGTTTTGTATGAATTCATTTTTTAATATGTGTATGTGGTATATGCTTGTGCATGCATGAGAATTTAGTGGGTGGGTGTGCCCACACATGTACCTACAGAGGCCAGATGTTGATACTGCATGTCCTCCTCCATCACTCTCCACTTTCGCTGAGACTGGATATTTCACCGGATCTGAAATTCTGATTGGCTTTACTGGCTGACCAGAAAGTCCCTGGGATCTTCTTGTGTCTACCTTCCAGCCCTGGGATTACAGGCATGCAGTAGCATGCCCTGCTCTTTGTGTGGTGCTTCTGAGGGGATGTGTATTGTGGCTCATGGTTTCAGGGGTTTCGCTCTGTGCTCTTTTAGCCACATCATTTGGGCCAAAAGTACATAGTGAAGCAAAGCTCCTTATCTCATGGCACGTGAGCCACAACATGAGAGCAGGAAGGGCTGGGAATCTAAATATTCCATTCTAGGAGCTGCCTCTGTAATCTTACTTTCTTCTGCAAGGCTCTACTTCCTAGCTTCTACTTCCTCCCAGGAGTACGACCCTTGTGGACCAGCTCATCAAGGCTGAGCCTTTGGAGACATTCCAAAGTATAGCAATAATTGAAAGTGATATGACCCCAATTTTCAACCTTGTCAAGCCCTCTGTCACCATCTCAGCACACATCTGGACTGTGTACTAAGAGAAGCTGCTCTACAGAGGAACCTCCAAGTGTAGCCCCTAGCCCGTCTGCTGAGCATTGCTTCTCCCTCCCTTTCTCTAAGCTCCACTTTTCCTACTGTGGTCCCCTACAAGCTGCAGAATCCCACTTGAGTTTTAATACAGTCATTCATTACAGTTTGCTTGGTACCTATTTCCTGCCCTTCATCCTTACGCCTGATAAATTTTCCTTAGTCCCATCCCTTCTCTGCAACTTTACTCTGGGAAAGTATGTAGATGGTTGAACTCACTGAGTCTATTTCAGGTGTGGAGATAAGGCCAGAGCAGTTCTCCCCTGAGAAGAGGAAATAGGAGGTATGATGTGAAATGGCCTTTCTTGGATTTGTCCCCACACAGTACACCTCTGGCTTAGCCCTTGCTCCAAGCTCCCACTGAGCCAGTAGCCTCCATCCTGGCCGCAGGAATTCCCCTCAGTGCAATCCATCCACTTCTTACCCCTTCCTCCTCTTCTCTGGTTCCCTAACCAATCCATACATGCCCCATAGGCTTTGATTTTAGAGCCTGGGATTCACTTTGCTCCTCTTGCCCTCCGTATGTCACCTATCTACCAGCATGTTCTTGGAGTCCCACCTGTACAAGATGCCTTAAAAGCTCCCTTTGTCTATTCCCTGCTGCTCTATCTAGGTCCTCGTTCATCAAAACGTGCTCTCCAGTGCTAGCCATGGTGGCATTGGGAAGTTTATTAGATGTCTATAATCACTGGTCTTGCCACATACCCGAGTTAGACTATGCACATCTCCAGCTCTTGTAACTCTTCTGTTATGTTATGTTATGGGATGTGCCCATAAACTTAGATTAGAAACTCACTGTGGTCCCACTATCTCCTTTTGCCTCCCACACCCATTCCTTGCTTAGCATGCACCAGCCTATGGCTACCTTTTCTTCTTCTCCTGTAGAACTGATTCCCACTTAAGGCTTGTGCATCAGAGGTAGGCATGGCCCAGGATGAGAGCTGCCTATTTGTATGACATGGCCTCTTCCTGGTGAGCTTTCATTAAGCCCTTAGTGGACATCTAAATTCACAGGGTATGGTCCTCTAGAGCCTATGAATATACGTGACTCTGCTTCTTGTGGTTAAGTGACATTGTAGATTCTAAAGGAGGAAGCTTGGTCGCTGAGGGCTAATAAGATCTATGGTCCATAAAATAGAGAGCATCTCCAGGTAGTGACAGCCACCTCTACAATTCTAGTCAGGGGAGTTAGGGTTATTGTAAGCTATTGTCTTTCTGTTAATTTCTTAGGCAATATAGATGATGGGTATAGTCACTGAACTGAGACCCAAATATTCTATGTTAACATTAGACCTGTATGCAGTAACCCGTCACTAGAGGGCCCTGGTCAGAGAATAGTCTGCAGGCATATATGGGCTTCCTGCTTGCCGAGGAAGGGCTTCATCTGGAAGAACACTCAGTTTGCTCTCTGTCCCTATCCCCCATCTCTAAGTAGAGAGGTGAGTGGCAGTGACTATTCCTGACAGTGACCACTCTTTCAAGGAAACCCACTCTGCAAGAAGCTCTCCTCCCTTTCTGAGCAGTAATGAAATGTGGAAAGGCAGCAGGACCCTCTTTTTCATCCAGTTCTTAGAGACTTTGCTCAAACCATAACCTAGTATGGCTGTATGTATGGTTAGTTCTTATCACACTGAAGATTTATAACGGTAGGTGGAGGTTGTCTTCTAGGTGTCCCTGGGCACTCAAGCACCTGACTCAGGGCCTGACTCATTTCCCAGGCACTGTGTATTTGTAACAATGACTGTGAGCTCAGAACCAAGGATTCTGAGCTAACTGGGCTGGAGTGCATTTACAGAGCAGTCTTAATCATCTCCAGGCAGGCTATGGGTGCCTTGCTGTGTGGAAATCACAAAGGCATGCCTTCCACAAAGTCTATGACATGGGTGTCAACCTAGGGTGTGTCACAGTGTCTGGGTCTCCCTTGGCACAACCGTGAGTGTTGAGCTTATGCGTATACCTAAATGGGAGGTAAAGAATGCCTGGTTTGAACCCCAGATCTGTCTCTTTATAGCTCATGACCTTGGAAAGTACTTTTCAATGAACTTCAGTTTCCTTCTCTGTAATATTTTAAAATAATAGAATCTCCCCAGTGGGGCCATTGAATAGATTATGTAAATGAAGCAGTTGACCCTGGGCTTGGTATATGTTAAGACTGCAGTATCTTAGCTCTTGGCACTACAGATGCAGCGTAACTCCTTAACTCCTTATTATATGTGTAGAATTCAATTATGAATGTTTTTCTCGTGATGATTTTATTCAGCAGGCAGCAACCATTTATCTAGGCTCCATACTGGGAATCTCAGCAGGCAAAATGCCACTTTTTCCTTTTTATCTTTTGCGATGCTAGGTATTGAACTCAGAACCCAAGTACACAGTCATGGAGCTACCTCTCTAGACCCACCCGTTTCTTAAAAGAGCTTGTTGTATGGCTCATCCTAGAAGAAAAACAGTTCCATTGACCTAAATTAGCCTGCCCGTGGGCCCTGTACAACCTCGTGCTGAGTCAGTTTGAGTGAAAGTCTGTATCTCAGAATGCATACATTACAATTTAACCCCAAATGCAATAGTAGCAGTAGAAAGTTGGGCTTTGGGAAGAGAGTAGGTCATAGAGATGAAACACTCATGAATGGGACTAATGCCATTAAATTAGGCCTCAAAACTCCTTCACACTCCTTCAACCCTCAGAGTACATGAAGTTGGCATGTGCTGTGGTGAACGTGGTCCTTTCTAGACCCCAGCCATGTTGGTTCTGTGGTGTCAGCCTTTCCTTGTCTGTCCTTTCCGAGTGTGGAAAAATACAAAAATACACTCCTGCTGTTCATAAGCCATTTGGTCTAAGGTGCTCTGCTACAGCAGCCCAAGCTAAGGCAGGGGCTGATTTTGATGTGACTGATGCTGAGGGATGTGGACCAAAGTGAAAAGGAATGGGTAGTGACTAAGAGTAAGAAGGTACACTAATCTGAGAGGGTTCTCTTCTCTAATAGAAATAGCCAAGAGAGGTGAGCCTGTGTATTTCATGAATGGGAACCAAAATAAGCTTTTTTTTTTTTTTCAAGTTGCTCTTGATCATGGTATTTCAACACAACAACAGAAAAGTAACCAATACTCCTGTTGACAAAGAAGTATCCTTAGGATGTCAAACAAAAGGCAGGGACAGTCCTGGCCAAGGCCTTATTCCAGCCCCTACCCATCCGGCTGAGAAAACAGTGGGCAAGGAGAGCTGGGAACACAGTGCGCTGGAGTGATTGAGTGGGTAGGGAGAGGATCTTTTCTCTTGAGGAATTGTAGAGCTATATGAAATGATTCTCTGACCCGAAGGCTTGCTATTAGAGGCACAGCCTCACTGGGCTGTATGCCTGAAATCTTTAAGCTGGAGAGGCCCTGTGGGAGGATCCTGGCAGTGATGTGCACTTGCATGTTGCACAGCAAACTGTCATCTCCAGTAAAATTGTCCACATATGCAAAGATCATCAGATAGCAAAACACCACGTCTTTCCCCACCCTTCACTGTGACCACTCTACTGTCTGTTTCCGAGGGCCTTTAAAATACCTCTTGGGCGCCCACTTCACTAGCACATTGTGGTATTAATTGAGCACCCACTGTAAGGCAGGTAGCATGTATGTATCCTACGGAGAGGCATGTGCCAAGTGTGCAGGGTTGGTTCCTATGCTGGAAGGCCATCTTTTGGGGATGGAGCCAGGGGTGAGCTCTTCCTCCTGAAGGAACAGCACCTTTCAGTAACTGTGAGTGCCATTTGTCACTTACTCCTGAGATACCATGCTGCTCTCCGCATTGCTTATACTTTATAAGACTCGGGTCTACTCTTTCCCCCCCCCCCAGTCAAGTGACAGATTAAATGGGACGTAGACTCCTAAGTCATAGAGAACTGTGAGATGTCCAGGTAGTGACACTTCTGTTTACTGTGCAGCAATTGATTTGTCCACTATGGAAAAATTTTGCCCCTCTAGGAAGAAGCCTGCCCACCATTTTTCTCTTTCTTTTACCAAATTCTTTCTCAAAGAAAGTTGGTCCTTCCCATTCAGATTGGGTCAGGGAGCTTAAGTGGACAAACTTGTATAAACACATGACATTCTGCATCAGAACCTGCCCTATGCTTCAAAGACAGATACAATTGTGGTTCTTTGCTCACCATGAGGCCCAGCATCTCTGATCCTGGAGATTGCTATAGAGACTGGGAACAGATATAAGCAAGCTGCTGTAACAACTTGACTTTGGACCATATCTGAGGTATGTGTTTCCAGAGAAGAAAAGTATCAGCTATCTGCATCCTACTAAGAGAAAAATGGTAAGCAGAGGAGGTAATGTGCCATCTCCCTGTGAAAGGTGGTTGCCTGGTGTGGGGGAAGTCATGGCTTCCCTCCATCCTTGCATTCTGTCCCTTTAAAAGGGCTTTCAGTTTTCAGGAATGGCTTTTTCCTCTCTGTGAATATTTTTGGTATTTATACAAGTCTCTTGCAGATAGCATCACCCCATTTTGGTTTTGTATATAAATATATAATTCTAGAGTTAGAAATTTATGGTGTTTTCCTACAAAGCACATTCATTTATTTGTTCTCTTTCCTCAATAAATTTGGGATTGCATTTATAATGTCTCTGTTTCCAATGCATGGGGCTCTACTCCTAAGTTCGGTTGTGACAGGGAGTGTGCCTGCTGTGACTCCCATGAGACAGATCTGCCTCTCTTCAGGGAGTACAGGGGAAGCAATGGCATGGTGATCACCCAAGCGGTGGGGAGACTGGAACTGCTGGGAGAAGTATGCTCCTTTCCAGGGCCCAAATGTGCTCCGGATATGCCACATAACTGCAGGCTGCTTTCTCATGTGGTTCTGAGAAGTAGCTCTGACTGTCCTGGGAGTCAGGGGGTTTTAGATGAAACCATTCGTTACATGCTTTCCTTCTGTCTTGAAGAGTTTATGTGGGAACAACTGAGCACAAAGACACAGGTCAAGCAGGAGTGAAGTGACAATAAGATAGTGGCTCTGAGGACATTAGCCCTAGGCTCGGTTTGTTCTTCTAATGACAAGCAGGGCTAGCTAGATGACTGACAGCTCACAGTAACCAGCCCATGAACCCAGATGTTTCATTGAATGGTAGATACTATGTCACATTGATGTTACTACCTAAGATACCCATACACACATGGCCAAAAGTAACAAAAACACCTTAGTGTTCTAAGTATACTAAGGCAAAGTAGACTCGTTTATCATAAAACAGTGAGAGTACTCAGCCACAACCATGCACAGATACAGAGGTCGGCAGGATAATAGTTCCTCTGTAGGTACAGAACCTGCGTATGTGTGGTTGCATCGACTTGCAAACAGTGCTAACTTGACTGGATTTAAGATGGGCAGCTGGCAGTCTTGTCATTCACCTGTTTAAGAGGGATGTAGAATGAAGCTAGAGCCAGAGAAGTGACATCAGGAGCCCTTCCCCACACTGCTAAATCTCAAAGTGGGGGAAGGTTTCAAACCAAAGAGACCAGCCAGGTGGCCTTGAGAGTTAAGGAAGTGTTGATGTGTACATGTCCCCTTCCTGAGACCTACTCCATACTTCTGAGTCTTGGCTCAGAAGGATGGTGGAACCATTTTAAGTTTCTCTCTTGCCATTGGAGCAGAGTCCACTATAGGTACACCAGCTACCAGCAAGGCTGAGAGAAGATCAGGCCTGGGAGCACTGTACACACCATGATCAGTACACTAATAAGAGAGGGAGAGCATCTGTATTTAGGAAGTGCATAGTATAGGTTCTACTCTCTTAGCTTGGAAGTGACTAGATGACATCCTAGGTTAGCTCAATCAATGCTATTATTACCCACTGGGCAAAAACCTGGTCTTACTGCACAAGGTTATATGGAAATGTAAGTTCAAGGAACCTGTGAGACTTCTTAGAAGAGAGGACACAAATTGGAGTTCCCAAGATCAAGATAGGATCTTCTTGAAAAGGATGAGTGAGGCAGGAAGAACGGGACAGGTGGAAGTTCAAGAACAAGAGTGTGTGTACAAGGACTAGAGTTCAGTGTGGGGTCAGGGCAGGGGAAAGGGCCAGGACAGAAAGGTCCTTGCCAGTTCTAATGGGGGGGGGAGATCCCTGGCTTTATGATGTGGTTGCAGGAAGGCATGACTGAGAAAGATCATGACACAGGAGGCTCCATGCTTTAAATGATGGATCACTTGAGACTAGCTGAGGACCTCATTAACTCAGATGAGCCAACACTGTTCACAAGGCCTGAAGGGAAGAAGGAAGTTAGGACAGGAACTCAAGCAATACAGGACAGGAATCTAGAGGCAGGAACTGATGCAGAGGCCATGGAGGAGTGCTGCTTACTGACTTGTTCCTCATGGCTTGCTCAGACTGCCTTATTAGAGAACCCAGGACCGCCAGCCCTGGGGTAGCCCCACCCACAATGGGCTGGACCATTTGCTATCATTCACTAATAAATACAATGCCCTACAGTTTTGTCTGCTTACAGCTCAATCTTCTGGAGGCATTTTCTTGATTAAAGTTCCCTCTCAGATGACTATGATCTATGTCAAGTTGACATAAAGCTAACTAGCACAGACAGACACATAACAATTCCCTTTACATACATACATACATATATATATATGTATATATATATATATATATATATATATATATACACACACACACAAGCCCATATTCCTTTACATATTTTCTCACAGCCCCCCCCCTCACACACACACACACACACACATACACACATATACAAAGGAGAGGAAAGTTTGGCTATTGGATTCTTTATGCCTCCTATGCTGGGTCTTACTTAAAAGCCCTGACCATGAAGAGGGTTCATTGTGTTCTGAGGATTGTCTTGAGCATGGTCTGTCCTCCTGCTAGCATTCTGAGTCCTGTGACCTTCTTCCTATCATGGGTTCTCAGCATGTCTTGGGAATCAATCCCAAGCAACAGGAATGCCAAAGCAAAGAAAGCACGAAATGGTCTCCTCCATCTGCTGGGCTGCAGCTTCCCCATTATGGACACTAATGACATCTAGAGGGAACTGTTCTCCAAGGCATGCCTTAATAAAAAGGAAACTGATCCAAATTATTTGAAATGTGAAGGATGCCTGAGTTGTGCAGTCTCCTGGCATGGCAGCAACACTGTCAGAGATGATGGTGGTTTTGACTTTCTGTCTTTCAAAAGGTATACATAAGGGTCCTTATCCTGACAAGATCCTTCAACTAGGATCCTTGAATCGAAACCATTTGTCTGCTTGCAGGCCTGCAGTGGCCCTCAGGCTTGGGCCTGAGGGCAGCATGTACTAGTAGGGAACTGTTGGTTGTATTTATTCAGAGATATAAACAGAGTATATGATAAGACAGTGCCTTCCTACTCTGTCCTTATGGTTTCTTTTCATTGTTGGCCAGCTGAAGTATTTTTCATCTTCCTTTAAGCATTTATTTATGTGCTATGCTGGGTCCAACTTTCCCTGTATGAAACACCCTGACAGTTCCAATGCCCTGTTGGGACTGAGCTCAAACTTATTTTAGTAGATGGTGCTGATGAGGATGTGACCATGAGCCCCAGCACAGGTGTCTGGGATCTGGTGCCAAGGATTTATTTGCACACTGTTTTGAGAGCTCTGGGTGATGGCGTGCTGCAGATGTGTCCTGCTTTGTGTGGTCCTTGGTGGCTTTAAAGAGTGTTCCTATCAATGCCAGCTAGTTAGAATGTTTTCTCCTTTCCTCATCACTGCTGCTGGAATTCAGCCACGAGCTATAGCTTTTTCTTCCATTAATTATCTTTGTTTGCCATATGTCTGTGTCCTTGACTGTGTCACTGGGCTGTTTTGGTGCCCCAGGAGGTAGTAGCTGGTGTAGTCTCAAACAGAAAAGCATGTGCTTGTGTTGAGACTCTGAAGGTGTGAAAGACTGCGAGCCAATGGTCAAGAGCTGCCAAGAGGAAGAAGTATTCTCTTTAGGTTTCTAATGGACCACCTCTTTTCTGTGGCCTTTCTGTAGGACAAGGCCAATGTTAGGTGCTGAGGATACAATGTAGATTGTTCTCAATCCAGGGGAATGTGCTGTTGGGCCTGCTCTCTGTTGGACAACCTTGAGGTATGACTGTGGGCATCTTTTTTTCTGAGACATGAAATACTTTGGCAGAGGAGCCTATTAGTGTATTCTTAGTAAAGAGTAAAATGAGATCTAGCCCAAGAAACAGATGAGAGTCTAGGGAAGAGGTTATGTGGTGGTCCCAACACCTGCTGTCCTTTTGGCTCAGTCCTGGGTTGGAGTAATTACCTGAAGCTCGTGTCCACCAGAGGCACAGGAACCTGGGTATGGCCTTATCCTGCACTGGACCATCCGTGGCTGTGGGAAGTACGGCCTTGCAGGCAGCTTCTCATCATCCCTGAGCTCCACACCCTCTTGAGGCTTGGGTGCTAAGATCTTCAGATGCTGTGGGGAGTGGTTGCTAGGGTAAACACTGATGTTTAAGCTGGCACCCACACAGCAAATATTGCTGTTCTCTCCAGATGCTATAGGTCTACTTGGAGAACTTGGAGGTGGACTGTAACACAAAACCCATTTGGGGTCATAAAGGCTTTGGGGAGTGACACAAGGCTGCATCTTCCTTGAGGGTCTGTGAGCAAGCGGGATATAAAGTTGGGAAGTAGAGGATAAGCTCGTGGGATGGATTTATATAGACAGTGGAGAGGGAGCTGAAGAAGGGTGAGAAGGACAGCCGAGGAATATGGAGGTAGTGGAGTGATTGGATTTCCTGGATGATGTGGCATCCTGTAAAATATCCATCCATGCTGCAGAGCAGACCATGAGATGAAGATGAAGAGACAGGGTCCCTCTGCCAAGGGTAGGTCACTAGCAGAGTTTAATCCTCATTCTAGAACATCTGAGGTGGGCAGAAGTACTGAACATAGGACCTGATGTAGTGAATAATTTATGCAGTTCTGTGGATTAAGGTTTTCTATTAAGCTATCTGTGCTGCTATTAATTTAGCTGAAAGACATGTTAGATACAGCATTGGGGGAAATGAAGTATCTGTCCCAGAGAGTAATGACACTGTGAAAGCCATATTATTTCTGCTACAGAGAACAATTTTAAGTCTGTGCTAATAGATTAAACTGCTAGAGCGATCATTTTGAACAAAGAGAATGGTTAGAACTGTACAAGCCAACCTTTGTCTGCCTTGGATGGCTAAAGAGCAATAATTCTACCCTATCAATCTGTGACCTGTGATTCTGTTAGTCACTGCCACACTCGCCAGCTGAGGAAGAAAAAGCTCTAGATTTCCCTCATGCACACCAGGTCCAGCTTTTGCTACTTGTGAGATGCTCGACCTTAGTTGAGTCGCTGGACCCTTAGGGGCTTCATGATGCCCTTTGTGAAGAGAGAACAGATATTATGTGTGAGGAATTGGAGTGAGGCTTGAGAGAGCGTTCAGTAAACTGCAGCACTAAATAGCTGTTAACTTCTGTGGAGCAGGGTAGGCAGGGCATGCTTACATAAATGGCAGAAAAGTAGAATGAGCAGGTGACACTTAAAATGCTTGAGGAGCACATATGTCAAAACCTCATACGTCCCTCTGTAAAGCAGCCCCTTGCCTCTGGCTCATCCTCACTGTGGAGCGCCTATGTATGTGGAGGAGGTGCACCCATAGGCAGCAGGTGGACTCGGGGAGGCCCAGGTTAGCTTGACCTGTGTTAACCTAACAAATGCTTATGCTAGGACTTCAGTGAAATGCAGTTACTATCATCTGTTACCTTTTCTGATGACCAATTGTACTGTTCCACATATAGGAATCAGCGGATGAATGTAGTACAGGTTTTGCTGGCCAGACCAACCTGGGGCTAGAAACTGAAGACAAGAAACAAATGGAGAAAGGGTTCTCTTAAATGGACTTCAGCACCTAGAAAAGGTAGCAGACAAAATAGACAGAAATGCTCAGCAGGATGGTAAGAGAGCTAGTGTAGATGGGCTGAGGCCTGGACTTCTCAGAAACGTCTGCCTTTCGTTGTGAAATAGAGACTCAGTCTATGTGTGAACTGCTAAGGCACTTAGATCTTCTGAAGAACTCATTGCAAGCATCGCCTTACACCTCATCTGTCCATCTCTGCAGCCTTCACCCTGCTATAATGAGTATAGCCCTGTGTGTCAATGAGCTCATTGTGTCTCTCCCCTTCTGCTCACCACATGATACCACCACACTTACCTGGAGTATGCTGTATTCTTTGCACTTACTTTTCATGAGGACCTCAATATTTGTCACCCACCCTCCTTCCTTCCTTCATATAGTTTACTCACAGGCGAGGGAGGAGGTTTACAGCATCCCAATCTCCCATTAGGCACTGTCTTTGAAATGGAAAAAAATCAGTATTTATGTCCACAGCCTTGGTTCTGGTGCATCTTCCCAGATAAATGAAATGGAAATAAACAGTAAAAGAAAGGAAATAAATGTTTTGGTTTATAAATAAAGAAATGGCTAGATAAGTTAGCAGTTTTCTCTCAGAATAGCTTTGCAGCTTCTGAATTCTCTCTGTCACAATCTCCTTTTAGCATCTAACATCAGGTTGCCCAGATTCCACCCGCAGCTGTCTCCCCCTCCCTAGTCTCTCTGAGCTGAACCTCTTACTTGGTCCTCCTCAGGCAACTACAGTATGTATGGGGCTGAGTTGAGACTCTCCAAGCTCGAGAGCCATGAATGGGCAGGGCGAGGAGGAGGAAGCTACTCTCATGCTGTCAGTCACTAGCCAGTAGAAGAGCCTCATGGGACCCAGAAGTCATGTATGGTGCAGCCCTGATTTATTTTGAATCACCCTGTCAATTCTCATCTCTCTGTCTTGCTATCACCCATCACAGTATCTGGACCTGGTAGATCATCATCTAACAAAGGTTAGAGACTTGTGCTCTTCTAAGGTAGGCATGCTGGTCCTTCTTTCACAGGGGGACAGGCCAAAGTGATGTAGAGCATCTTACCCAGGCTTCTCAGAAGGGCTGGAACTGACTTTCATACCTGCTTGGTGCATCCCAGAGAATGTCACCCTTGTCGCTCAGACCCTGAAAGGATAGCTACTCTAACATCCCCTTGGACCAGTGGTCCTGCCCGCCATCCCCATGCTTGTTTTTCAGCCATCTCTTAATTTTGCAACCTAGGTTCTCAGTTCTTCCTAAATTTGTCTCCTATTCCTCTTCTCTTGTTAAAGGCGGTGATTATTACAAATTACAAACAACCTAGAGCTGATTGGTAGTCCGGGACATGACACCTTAGCATTGGTAGGAATTTGGCCTCACCTGGACTCTGCGGTCTCCGAGCAACCAAGAAAGTCCTGGCTGTAGAAATCAGCTGTTTTTCTCCACTGTCAATGTTCCTTGACCATCCCTGCCCAGCACTGTGGCAGCATGGATCTCCTGGCAGGCCTCCAAAGAATTGTCAGGCATCCAAATTGATGGACAGCCCCTGGGGACTGTAGCATTTAAAGTGGACTCCCAGAATAGTAAAAACAAAGAAACCAGGAAGAACCTAGCCACCCTATCAGTATCTAATGGACCAGCTATATATCCTTAGGCGCCTCCTACTCTATACTGTATGCTTGTGCATTTAATAACCCCATGGTGCCTTCTAACCCTCATGCTTTGTGACTTGTAGAAGTCAGATGAGGCAGCTTGGCATCAGGTTGAGAGTTTGCATTTGGGGTGTAGATGCTTCCATTTGCAACATGGGAAAGACCTGACCTTGTCACTCTATGTCATGGAGTCTCATTCTCCTCTTCCATGAAAAGGGGTGAGACAATTCAGCATTGATGAGAGGAATGTGTACAGCTCCCAATACCATATTTGTGATGTTGACATTATTGCTGGACCTATGTCACCTTTCACTTTCCCTCCTAGGTCACTGATGAGGAGCCCAGTTCCAACCACACAGTCATGATCCAGGAGACTCTGCAGCAGGCCTCGGTGGAGCTGGATGAGCAACACCATCTGGTGGTGTCCTCCAATGATGTGGAAGGCATCGAGACAGTGACTGTGTACACACAGGGTGGGGAGGCCTCAGAGTTCATTGTGTATGTGCAAGAGGCTGTACAGCCCATGGAAGAGCAGGTTGGGGAGCAGCCGGCCCCAGAACTCTAGAAAATCCCTGCCTCCTATGGCAGCCAACCTTTGTGGGCCTGGAGAACCACCTAAGCCCCCAGGCCCATCCTTGCTCTTCTTGCCTACTGGCCCAGATAGAGTTCTCTATACTGTCTTTTGTGTGGTCAAGCCAGAGCATCACCAGCAATACAGAACCCCAGTCCTCAGTACAAATCACATCCTGACCCAGGACCCTGTTTCCAAAAGACCTTTCCATCAGCTCTCTTGCCCTACCTCTTCCTTACTTCAAGATCCAGAGACTCCTCTCCCCATCAGCATCTTCTCTGATTACAACCCCTGCCCTTTTCGTCCCTACCCCCACCCCTGGTGCTCATCCTCGGCTGGGCCCACTGTGCTGTCTGTGAGAGGGAGACAGATATCACACAGCAAGTGGCCTTATGTCTTTTGAGTTAACCACTGGGTAGGGTGGGCAGGGCCATCCAAGCAGCCCCGCCCTCCTCAGTGCAGGAACACTGGGAACTAATGAGTGACCCACAGTCCTCTATCACAAGGGCCCAGCTTGGAATTCTTTTTGCTCTTAAAATAAATTCATTTTCTCTCTTCACCCCCCATTCAGGGAGGTGGATGAAATAAAAGCATCTGTGCCTGTTCCTTGTCCTCCTTGGGGACAGTTTATACTTCTTCCACCAAAGTCCCCTTCTCCCAGTGGAGCTGTGTAAAGGGTGCAGAGACCAACACACAGACAATGGTACTTCTTGTTATCATCCCTGTTGCCCCTCACCTTACCCTGCAGGACCTTCCAGCACTTGTGGGAGAGCACTTCAGCAGGAAGCCACGCATGGAGGAGATGGGAGCATATGCTGGCCTCAGAGGAGCAAAGGGCTCTCTGCTTGCATCAGTTAGTTTGCACCAATGGCCTTTGGAAGGGCCGTGAGCTTTGCTATGGGTATTATGTCCAGTGTATGCTGGACAGTAGACAAGCACAATTTCTGCTTTGCTCCAGAGTGGGGCTGGCTACAAAGGGAATGGTGGAAGGATCATCCATATGCCAACTCCACAGGGGTGTGGTTGTGAAGAGACTGGGATTATATTTATTTCAGAACTCTTGGTTAGTGGTGGCCATTTATAACAGGGTCAGCCATCATTCCGGGGAGATCCCTGTCTCAACAAGTGCCAGGAGATACAGCCAGTGTCCAAAGTGCAGGCAGAGAATCTGTCTCCAAGCAGGCTCTGTCTTCATCGAGGTTTCCTCAGCAAGTTGCTAGAGTTCTCCCCCAAGTTCATTCTGCATGAGTATGAATGCCAAGGTCTTTGATTATGGACAGACTTGGGTGTCTGAACCTTGAAAGGCTTTGACCAAGCAAAGACCTTAGCCCACACAGGAGGCGTCCTTGCTGTTTGTATTCCTAGGGATGGAAGGAGACTTATTTCCTATAGCTGTTCCCTGGAAAGTGATTTATAAGAGGGGTATGTGTGTGTGTGTGTGTGTGTGTGTGTGTGTGTGTGTGTGTGTGTAGAAGGTACCCCTACTCCAGGGAGACTGTTTTCACAGCTCTGGCCAGGAAATAACACTGTGGGCTTGGTGTCCCTGGCTTTCCATATCCTTGTGAACATCCAGAATGGGGCAGAAAGGTTGGTGACTCACGACTTCCTTCCTAGACTGATTTTCTAAGACAGATGGAATCTTCTAGCAATAACAAAATGTGGCTTGTTCCTGCTTCTCCCTTAGGAACTCCTCACAATCATGGATGTGTTAGATGGATTTTTTAAAGTGCAAATAGTATTTTATGTCAGATAAAGAAATGACTGGGAAAGGCACAATGGACTCTGCCTTCAGGCCTCCTTTTCCATTAAGTATTTGCTTGGCCAGATCTTGATGTGTTACGTACGGCATTCTGTCTGCCCACTATCTGTGTCCCTGTAAGGTCAGAGCACAGATGTTTCCATGGTGTATGGCTAAGATCAATGCCAGTAACACAGCTGTGTCCCAGTGAATTGGGGCCAGCATTAGAATTTCAGTGATAGGAAATGCTATCATCAAGAAATAAACTTATTCAGAATCTGGATCTGTTACATAGATCTGAAAAGGCCCAGTTCTCCTTTTCAGCAGGCATGTGACTTTGGTGAGCAAGAGCCAGTGGAAGAAGAGAGGCTCCCAGTGCCAGTCTGAGACTAGACAAGCAAATCAACCAAGTGAGTCTGTGTACCTGGGGCTGGCTGCAGGCACAATGGAGTGTTGGGCAGGCCTGGAAGCTCCTAGCTCTCTGATATCATCTATGTTGTCTGTCCCTCTGCAGCCAGGCTCAAATAAGCAGGTACTCAAGTCAGACAGAAATGGCACAATTCCCCTATTCAGCAGACCTGTGACTTTGGTTGGACAAGGCCTTTCACTCTCTCATTGGTGCTTGGAGTGATGAACTAGCATGTGTCCTGAGGCACACAGCTTCGATTGCATACCAGCCTACGAGATGCTCACTGTCCTAAGGTCAGTCCTCACAATGGCACTGGGAAGGGTGGGTATGCTTATGGGGTGTGCAGACAAAGCGGTCCATAAAACAATGAGAGCATGAGAAGTAGTCTCCAGGGATGAGCTCCCAAATTGGTTATCTCATAACAAATGGTCAGCCCCCAAATCATATACATACAAGCAGCATTGCACTGAGCAGGTTACATTTGCGTGTTTTGGAATACATACAAACACACCCCATGCATGCAACCCAGCACACACGCTACTACTACCACCACCACCAACACCAACACCAACCAACACAATTAAAGACAGGAACAGGGAGGATGAATTTGAAAAAGAGCAAGCAGGGTATACCCAGGAAATGTTGGAGAGGGTAAAGGAAAGGGGAAAATTATGTAATTAGATTTTAATTTCAAAAAAAAAAAAAAAAAGAGCAGGGGAGACCCATTGAGTGATGTCTCATGAACTCAGTGCTGAGCAGAGGGTAACTCTGGCCTCTCAGGGTAGTGCTTAGCTGTGGATATGATCTTCCACCTGGCTGATGACTGAGCTGTGCTGATCTGTGTTTCGTGCTTTTCAGGTGACAGTGACTCGTTTTTTAACCTGTATCTACAAGACTAATTTAGCAAATTAATTTTTCTTGTACTAGCTATTTAAAATTCATTAGCTTTTGTCCCTGATGACTTTCTCCTTGCTCTTTGGATCTGCCTTTCAAGGCAGGAGCAAAAAGACCATGTGGTGCTAAGCCCTCTCCCTACTAGGACCCTTTGAACATTTTCCAGTGAATTGTCCCTGCTGTCCCTGAAAGCACCCTGGGGCTACATCAATCTCTTCCCAGTGGTAATGATTTTAGGTCCTAGAGGGATGTCTTTGAGAATCAATTCAGTAGGCTAATATTTTGCTGGAGAAGAAAAAAAGGGGGGGGGTGTGCTGAGGGGGCTTAACTTACCATGGACCACACAATTTTCCAGGTAAATTATTTTAAAGTCAACCCAGCCCCTTTCTTATCTATGACAGGGACATGCTTGGGTTTGATTTTTTAAAAATCTAATCAATCACTGTCTTCATTCCTGCTATAATTTAAAGCTTTGGCGGCTTGTGGTAGGTAACAGTTGTTATATTTCCTCCGTCTAAGAAGGCAGTGACAGCTTGGTGTATGAACTACCACAAAGCGGACAAAAAGGAGAGCAAAGTCTGTGGGGACAGAGGAGATTATGTCAGGCCAGAGTCTCCTGGGGGAACTGGGTAGAGGACAGTAGTGCTTGCCACCCAGATCTTGGTCATGATTTTTGCATCTACACCTTTCTCCTGAGTGTTCTCAGTCAGATCTGTGAGTCATAGGTACTCAGACAGTAGCCGTGCCCCAAGGGAGTTGGTAAGGGATGGACCACCTGGCAACGGGCTCCTGGTAATGAAACTATGCAGCCCATTCCTCAATTTCTGATTTTTTTCCCTAGTCATGACATTTGTAGTTTTCCTTTGCTCTGTTTGATGTGCTTGCTGCCACACCACAGGCATGGAGCCATGGGTCAATTGATCAGGTGTTGGAACCCCAAAGCATCAGAGTGTGGAATGTTGTTATGTGCAAACAGGCTCAGAAAACAGGGGACACACCCCATGATGAGATCAAGTAGATACTTCCAGTGAGAGCTATGTAACCCAGTGAGCATTTGGGTAAGGCTTGTCCCCGCCATATCTTCTTACTGCTGCTTACCTCCTTCTGTCAGAACAGGACAGGAAAGACTGGGAAGGAGGCTTTACAAAGCCAACCCTACAGCAAGGACCAGCTCCTCCCACTGTGGACCTCCACAAAGATACAGCCATTCTCCTGTTAGTGTAACTTGGGCATCAGAAGCCTCCATGTCCTGCAGAAGGAAAGCATCCATAGTTGAGGACACTGTTAATCTGGATGTCTGTTCCTGGCCCTCCAAGATATCACAACTCATGCCAAAGTGCTTTTGCAGTGAGCAATAATTGTATTGGAATATTTGCAAACCTAAGGTCACTGCTCCCCGGTCCCCTGGGCTTTATATTCTTTGGTACAAAACTTAGGTTTTCATAGGAGCTAATTGTGTGTTGGTTAGAGGACCTTTTATCCACAGAAGGGGACACTACAAATGGTCTGGGTCTTTAGTGACTGAATCTACACTCTAGAACTGGACAGATTTAGTGAAAGTAATTTAAGGTAGGTGAACTCGTATGGGTGGAAGGCTGTGAACCAAAAACCCTTGGGTGGGAAAAGTGTTAAGTGCCTTGTACTTGCACCCAGTCCAATTAGCAATGACCTTGTCTATGGGATGCTGGACAGAAAGATAAGCAGAACCCAGCATGTACTCTCTTGTCTACATTAAGATCACCTAGACATTGACCTCTCCAGTTGATAGGATTCTGGTTGAGCAGAAGGTAAAGTTTGTACCCAACCCCAGACTTCCCACTCTTACCCCTGGAGGTTACAGGCTGATGGGAGGGGAGAACACCCCACTTGTGGAAGCTAGTGTGCTGCCAAAAGGTCTCCTCACACACTTGAACAATGATTGAGTTCTTTGGGAGTCCTGGTGAAAGGCAAAGACCTATTGCTTTTTTGTAAAACACAATATGATGCAAAGGGAGGGCAGAAGGGCATGTTTATTTTGAGGCATGAGGCAGATTGAAAAGGGAGTAGAAGCAGAGAACAAGAGGAGACAAAGAAGGACAGAGAGAGGGAGGGGGAGAGAGAGAGGAGAGAAGAGAGAAGAGGCTGGCTGGGAACAAGAGGAGAGATGGGGGGCAGAACGGGAGGGGGCGGAGAGGGGAAAGGTGGGTCAGAGAGAGGCCAGATAGTCCTTTTATAGCAAACCAGGCTCCATCTGGCTGTTGCTAGGTAACTGTTGGGCGGAGCCTAGAAGAAATGCTAACACTCCCGATAAAACTTGCATACATGCAAATGGTACTGTGATTCCTGGGGTTGATGTCCTCTAAGTTAGTGATCTTTGATTTGAAGATGCACAGCTTTGGGCAAGCCTTAAAGCTGACCAGCAGTGAGAATATTTGTTGAGTCTGCATGTGTTTCCTCCTAATCAGGTCACTCACTTCCCAGTTGCAGAACACATGCATTGTGGCAGCTGAGAACCGAGCCCTGGTGTTCACACTAGTATCCAGTTCCAGCTCCCCTCCCAAACTCCTCTAGCATCTGAAGGTGCAACCTGGAAGGGAATGTGGTCCAAGGGAGACAGAACTGAAAAGGAGGCATGCCATTGTCTGAGGCAATGAACCACCAGTAGGGGGAGCTAGGATTCCCCTGGTCGGTCCAAGCTGACTGACCCCAGTCTGGAATCGGCAGACTACTAGTGTAGAGGACCTGGAGAGTGAGAGGAGGCGGAGCCCTTCTTTGCCTCTAAGGCAGCTCCATTTCACCCTGCAGCCTGGTGTTTAAGAAAAGGACTTGGGATCCATGAAGTCCTACATTCCTGCTTCAGTTTTCCTGGCCGTTATACCCTGGAACATTTGCCTTTTGTTGGCTGCGCTTCAGTGTCTTCGTCTGGAAAATGGAGGCACTCGGGCATTTGTGGTCATTATATGGATGGTGATAAGAACTCAGCTCTTTCTAGGGCCTCCTATGACTCAGAGCGAATGCTTAAAGAATCCCACGGTGAGGACCAAAGCCATCCCACTGAGGTAGACTGAGAATTCAAGGCAGAAGTCTTGAATCATTTCCCCAATTATGCTATGGACCATGAGTGACCCTGAAAAACCTTCTTGAGACTGAGTTTCTCTTCACAGGTTACAACATTGTAGCCTGAGATGTGTTCCTTTATCTCATAGACCTTCAGTTAGCTTGCTCAGAAATGAGAGTGTTCTCACTCTTTAGGGCCAAGGCAATGATTAAGTATAACAGTACTGTAAAACTTGCCAGCTAGTGTGTAGGTTGTAGCTATATAATATGCTCACTGTTTGATACGGATCTATATGGTCTTCTCTAAGATAGTATTTTGGGCCTTCTACATCTGAGAGGACTCCTGATAGAGCCATGGGCCACTGGAGTCCTATAGAGGTCAACAAATACTTTTCTGTAAAGAGCCAGACAGACGTTAAATTCTGTAAGCCATACCATCTCTGTTGCAACCACTCCCCTCTGCCACTTGGACATGAAAGCAGCTGAGTAAATAAGTAAGCTCACTTGCATTCCAATACAACTCTATTTATAAAAGTTGGAGTTAGCTCAACATTGGCCCACAGATCATAGTTTATTGACCCTGTCCTAGACACTTGGGTCTACAGGGTCAGAGTGAGAAAAGCTGCATTTATTTCCAACAGCCAAGCACTTCCACTATCAAAATATGACTCCAACAGGAACCCACTGGTGCCATTATATGAAGATGCCAGTCCTCCATGCTTGATGAATCAGAGAGAAGAGTTGTACTCTGGAGCTACCCCTGGCCCCTGAGGGTTTCCCTTATGTCTCGGTCTTCATTTCCTGCTTGAAGAAGCGAAGTAGGGTATATAGACATCCTGATGATTGGGTTTCTTATTCTGAATGAGTCAGTCATATCTGCATTAGTGGCTTCTAATTCCTTTAATGGTGCTCTGGGGAAAATAAGACGGTGTCAGAAGGGGGAATACCCTGTACTAAGGTGCTGGAACATTAAAAGGTTGAATGATTAAAGCAAGGTGAGGCAGAGCCACTGTCTGTGGATCAAGCAGCCCTGTATCGTTCCTCATGGTCACAGATATGGGGGTCTGTGCCCCTCTTGGACACCCTTCTATAGAGTATTCTTCCTTACAGCAGCTTCTCCTCATTGTTCCCTTTCTCTCGCCCTGCTAAGCTTCCCTCCCTCCCTCCCCACTGTACCAGCTCCTGATGGATGTTCCCTTGATGGGCCAATCTTAATTAAGTTGGATGATCTTCCTTGAGCTTGCAAAATGCAATTAATTCTTTCAGCCCCAGCCAGGGATGGGAGCTCTGTTTCATTCAGCTGTCTCTCCTGGAAAGAGTGAAGAAATATACTAAGTCCCGGCCCTGTGTTGCTGCCCTGAGCCCAGTTAGTTCATCCCTGGTGCTCACCAATAGATGCACTCAACCTCTGGGTCCCATCACTGTGGAGGATGAATCGTGATCCAGGCTGAAGATTCAACTCAAACCTCCAATGTGTTCCCACAGTCCGGTGTCCTACACTGCTACAAAGCCTTTGTCCTGGAAACCTTTCCTGACTCTGGTCTCTGGGTGCTATTTCTTTCCTGTCTCTGGCACGATAAACGAAGTCAACACAAAAGACTTTGACCTTGTCCTCTCCTAGCTGTGCAGTCATGCATCACCTGCTCCAGAAGAATGTGGGTGGTGTATCCCTCCTATCCAGACAAGCACACAGTCCCTTGCAGGATTTACCAAGAACCCCTTCTGTCCTGAATCCTCAGCATGCACAAGAGATACACCTTATCTCCCAGATGTTCAGGGCAGATGGATTACTGGGAAATGACATAGCCAAGAGCTACATGAAAGGTATGAAGAGCCATGGGGGTGCGAACGAGGAACACAACTTGTTCTGGAAAGTGAGGTGACGCCTTCTCAGAATAATGGCTAGTCCAAAGACATCTCCTTGAAGTTGTAGTCCAGGATGAAACTGGATGAAGGACATGGCATGCACAAAACCTGAGGCTGGCAAGAGTTCAGCGCAGGAGAATCATAAGAAAAGAACCACCCATGCCCATGTGGAAAAGAGAACTCAGCAGTGAGAGGAATTTGTTCTAGACCAGGATGGAAACACTGCCCTTCTCTCTGGGCACAGTTGGATTTGTTTCATGTTCCGATTTCCCTGATGAGGGAAATGGGGAAGCAGTGTTTAGATTTGTGAGTTTGCATTTTGTCACCAGTTCCTTGTGTCTTCATAGGCTGGTGGTCTGGGTAGGTTTGGCACTGAGCATATAAGAGGGTTCCATCCAGTCTGACTTCTAGCTCAGTGGTCCCTGGATCCTCTTCAGGCTCTCAGGGGGTCAGCATTGACCAGGCATTTACTCGTATTACTTCCTCAGCTGGAAACAATCTTACTATTCTCCCCATCTCATGGTCTCCATCATCCCAGTTTGACTCCCATGATTGCTCCAGTACCACCACATGGGACCCATCTCGATGAATTACAATGATTTCTTTCCAAATGTTTGTTAATGTATAACTTTACAAGCAGTTCATGAAGACATCACATGGTCAGAAACAAAGACTATGTAGATAAAGCTATGGGTTCTCTGGGCCACCTTCCAGGGCAGTCCTAGCCTGTTCCTGAGAGCCATCTGCTGGGTATGGCTTGGTGTTCATTATCCATCCCCTCAGTTCATGCACAGCTATGGAAGACCCACTGGTCCAAGAAACATCCTCAGGTAAAAACCTCAGAGAGCTCACAAGCTGGAGCTACAAGCAAGCAAGCAATGAAATAAACATGTTGGATGATAAGTGCTGGACCAGAAAGTGGAGAGAAAGCAACTGGGAAGAAGTGTTCTCTCAGAGTAGTCAGGATTCCCTTCCCCAGGAGGCATCTCAGCAAAGCCTGCCTGGAACAAGGACAGGTACTGGCTCTCACGGTGATTCACAAGACGTGTTCCTGGGACATTAGAGACTCTGGTTGAGAGCTGCTAAGAAGATCAGAGAGCCTTATAGATCTGAAAGACTTTGTGTTTGTTTTTCTGAGATGTGGGTGATAGGCCAGGCAAGAGGAGTTTCTGAGACAGCATAGGCTTGAAGAAGATCTCAAGTTTACTGACTAATATAACACACATTTATCCTGAGGAACCAGAATTCTGGTTTCCTAGGTTCTTAGCAAGGTCACAGGCTGTGTTGCTTGGAGGGTATGTGTGTGTGTGTGGGGGGAGATCCTTGCCCTTAACACTGTTGAGTTCTTGGCTGCTGCAGATCTCCATTGCCTGAATGGGTATACAGTCAAACTGTCCCTTTTTATGATGTGTCTAATTCTCAGAAAGCTTGCTTCTTTGAAAGAAATGGAGATGTGGAGAAGTTGCACAGTGTGCCCATATCATACTTCTATGCTGACATGCGTTGGAGTGTCTGGGGCCTAACTTCATTGTTCTTTTTGCCACTTTCTGTACGCCAGGAGCTGAGAAATAGACTTTTGGAATGATCTACTGATTCAACACTGCATGCCTCTATCCATGTGGGGGTGGAAGAGGGAGCCAGTTCCCACCATCAAGTTACAGATCATTGAGTGTTGAAGGCCAGACAGATGAGCAGAAGAGTAGGAAGGATCCAAGGCAAGGTGATGCCTTGAAGTCTTATTCCATGTCTGGGTATCAATGAAGATGCTCCTTCCTGGACAGCACAGTTCAGATCAAACCCTCAAACTGTCAATGAAGGCCACTTAGTCTCCTCCATCTCTCCACAGAGTCCTGTTAGGATCTGGGTAGCCACTGTAAGCATGTTTGATTCACATAGGACACACGGCCTTGATCTGACCTCTGTATCATCTGTCCATCTGGATCACCAGTGTGACCTCACACATATGTAGCCATGCATATAGCTGAGTGACACAGTCATGCACAGAGAATGAGGTATCCCCCACCTCTGCTGGTAGAAACACACATCTGTGAGCTCCCTACATACCCCGCAAAGCATAGTACATACATACCATGTACATATACCATATGTACATATGATACAGCCCACAATACACAATCCATCATATGCACCTACCATATGCATATGCCACAAAAATTTATACTCTTTATATATTATATATATAATCATACACACATACCACATATCCCACAAAACAGGGTACACACCAAAGACACACCCCACATATATACCCCCCAAAACAGTGCACACACTATATGCACACACATGCACTAAACATTTCACATACCACAATACACTGTACATACACCATTTATTTACAGTGTACATGCACCACATACCCACATCCCACAAAGCACAGCACACATACGTCATACGCTACATGTTGCAGAAAATACAGTGCATATATATTCATACACAGAACATTCATGTTCCACCACACCCTGTACATACCCCACAAAACTACATGTATGTACCACACGCACTTCAGATACTCCACAACACTAATTTCACCTCCATAGCACACCTTGTACCCTCATGTCACCCATGTTCACCCTGTACCACACCTGTACTACACAGTGCACATAAACACTCCACCTTCACACCACATATATCACACTGCACCCCACACCGAACCAGTACACGCAGCCCCCATTCGCCCTTAAACCCATGCCCCCAGATCAAACATCATGCATGCACCCCCAACAACCCCTATTCCACCCCCACAAACACTATACACAGCACTTGTACACATGTCATACACGTGCAAAGTTCCCAGATGTGCTTCACATATAATACCCCAGCCCTGTCATATGCCCTGCCACATCCCCTGTGGCACTAGAAAACGCATGCCACACTACACACACCATGCTCCACACATCCAAAATACAAAACAGTATAATCTAGTTACACACATTCATGTCATACACTTCACAGATACCCCCATACAACGCAAACCCACATAGCATTGTGTGGCTTTTTCTAGGGAAATCCACCTGATGGGACAATGAGGAGCGAACAGAGAAACAGTTCCAGCCAAGTCTAACTCAGAGAACCCATGAGTTTATTGGGGTTACAGAAGCAATAGTGAGGAGTATAGGAAGCTGCACCACTCGGCTGGCTCCCTTCCTCCACTGACTGTTAACTGTTTATATCCTTGCAGAGAAATGGGGCCGCATGTGCCTCTAGTGCAGCCCAGTGCACCTCACGATAATTTCCTTGCCCATCCAGAAAGAGTCTTCATGGGCACAATCTTGTTACAATCTCATGGGAGCAATCATAATTGCTCTGATTTCAAGAGAGTGGTTTCCATGTCATGCTTGAATACCATAGTAAAATACCATATACACAAAGGTACATACATATACAAAGTAGATACC
This sequence comes from Rhynchomys soricoides, assembly GCA_019843965.1. Taxonomy (NCBI): domain Eukaryota; kingdom Metazoa; phylum Chordata; class Mammalia; order Rodentia; family Muridae; genus Rhynchomys; species Rhynchomys soricoides. The sequence continues at coordinate 6,210,876 of JADRCH010000060.1, read as the reverse complement.
TTATACACAAAACCCATGTACTTCCCTCACAGGACACATAGCACACTGTGCACATAGACCACACAGCACACAAAGTGTTTACACACATCCCATTTCATACCAAACACATGCCACACCCCCACATATTCCAGACAGTGAGCCACCTGCACAGGAGCAAAGGAGAAGCCTGCCTGTTTTTCTATAAACCCTCTTGTTAATTGGCTGTCTCGCTGCAGGCCTGTTTATCATCTTTCTCCAGAGCTTGGGCACCAAATGAAGATAGATTCCAGGAAGCTTTGAAACGTTCCAAATGCAGAACCCTGAGATCTGCGCACTTTGAAGATTGGAACACATTTTAATTCTCCTTGAAACGCTGGATTATGTTTTAATTATCCCTCATGAATGCTCTGTTCCCTGTGACTTCTGGGAGTGGTACAGCTTGGTGGGAGAGCTGTCGTTCACTCCGCTCACTGTCCTGGCATGTGATCTGTAGTCCATCTGAACTCATAACCACAGCAGCCTAGGGCAAGGTCCTTTCTGCTGGATATTTCTCAGAAAATATGGAAAAAATATAAAGAAGGACACAGAAAGTTCTCAAGAATTCTATCCTTTGTATGTTGGGCAAGTTTATTTTCAATGTGTTAAGTATAAACAGTTTATAAGTGGGTTTACTTATCTATATGACTTTTTCTTGAGTTATTTCTGCTCCAGACTCAACCTGAGGGAGGAAGAAGGAAGAAATCAGAAAAGGGAGAGAAGAGGTACTGTGTGTTCTGCTGGGAAAGCTGAGGCTGCAGACTGGTGGTGGACAGGCCCTTGTACACAAGGCCAAGGGGAAATTAGAATTGTTTTTATGTGGGAAGGAAATGGTTAGGGGTTCAGCAGCTCTGGTAAGGGTGTGTCTTCACTATTGCCATGGCTCTGGAGCTATTGCCCCAGTCCACTGAAGTGGTTTGATATGTCCTTGGGCCCTGTCTGGGACAGGAGCTGGCATTTCTACTCACAAAGTTAAGGTGAGGTCTCCTGGAGTATCGTGCTGCAGGGCTGGCAGAGAGCTGCTCACAGCAAGCTCAGGACAGGAAGGTCTAATATTCCTTTCTTCTTCAAATTCTCCTTCAGGAAGAATAAAATAGCATCTCATCTATGCCTAAGCTTGTCACCTTCACAGGACCAAGCATTCTGCTTACTCCTTTCAGTCAGAATGAGCCACAGGTGGTACACTGGGGTCCTAGTCTTCCAGAATATAGGAGAAGAATGTGGCTCTGTCCAAGGCACAGTCTGTGGTCTCCAGCCCTCCTCCAAGCCTGCAGAAAATCTTCATAGCCGCCAGCCAGGCCCAAGGCCAACATCACCTGGCAGTTCCCTTAGCTGGCAGGCTTTCCTGATTTTGCCTTGTCCTTTGTCAGTCATCTCAATGCTATAGAAAATGGGTCCTGTGAAGGCCCAACTAGGTCAGATGGCTTCTCTACCCAACATCGTCCTATGGCTCCCCTCTTCCTGAGGAGCACAGAATCCTGAAGTTGTCTTGTTCCTAGGGATGCTCTTTGTCACAGCTATCCCTGATCATCCTGTAGCAAAGCAGCACTGCTGCCCACCTGTCCCTGATTCTATCTCCATCAACCATTACCTTTTCACCTATCTCTCTATGGCATGACTGACCCCTGACTAGAATGTGTGCACCAAGAAGGCTCTGTTTTGCTTGCTGCTCAGCTGCATAGCTAGCACAGCGCCTAGCATACTGTTCCATTGTCTGTTAGATGAGGAAACCAGTTAGGTACATGGAGAAGTGATGGAGGCACTGAAGTGATAAATTTAAGAGACCTGGTCTGATGTGTGATGTCCACTGTATTCCATGACCTTCCATGATATCTTCAATAGCTCACCTATCTCTCCACCCTGTGGCCTGAGCTTTCTAAGTTGTATGCTGCTCTGAGTTTGAAGTCCTGCCATGGAATGATCATGGAGAAGAGAGACTGCCTTTTGGCTGAGTCACCTTCCCCACTGGACACTCGGGCCAGTGACCAGTTTTCTTCAGTCTTCCCCATGAGGACCACATGACCACCACCATTCCAGAGTGCCAGAGTGCCAGTTCCAATTTAAGAAGAATGCAATAGAGACAGGGTATATGCCCTATACCTCTTTCCAGCCAAGGGTTGGGAAGTCTGCCCAGAGTTTACTTGGACAAACTGTCCTCAGAATGGGGATTAAAGAAATGGAATAACACACATCCATTGTCCTCACCGCACCCTGCACATCACAGCATCCAGGCTTTGCTGAAAGCTAGCTTGGAGAGAAGACAAAATTGCTGTGTGCAGTGCAGGAAGTAATCTCTCTGTATCCCAGGGGATGATTCCATCTGTCCTTCTTCCCCTGAGGCAGGGTCAGCCTGAGGAGGACAATAGGAGGGAGGATAAATGACCACATTGTAGCTCATTTGATTTTGGATGGATGGAAAAGCTTGATGTAAAGTGTCAGTATCTGTCATGAGCATGTCAGGCGCTGCTTGATGAGGTAGGTGGGCACTTTTGGTTCCAGGCAGAGAGAAGGACTCTTGGGCAGCCCTCCAAGGGGTCACAGTAGGGACCAGTTGCTGGAAGCAGGGACTGTGGGAGGATGCTGAACGGAGTCATTTAGTCACAACATGAATATTAATGAATGGCTATGAAACACGCATGGAGCCCAGCCGTGGAGTTCAGCACCATTCAGGTCCTGACTCTTCTTTGCACTGTGATGATAAAAGCTCCATTGGGCTGAGGATGGGAAAGGCACCAAGATGACTTGCATTTCCTCTTAATCATCTCCAGGGATAAAACACGAACTGCCTGTGTTGTGTTTTTAGCTGCCATAGGCACTCCGGCTGGATGGGATAGCTTCCTTTCCAATCACTTCATCCTTTCTGATGTCTCTTACGTCCAGTCATGCTCAGTGCCTGAAGGACTATCTTTACCCCTTTGCGCTAGTGTGCCTGCCTCTTGCAGGTCTCTGGTACCGGAGCTGCTTGGCATTAAAGTTTTCCAGAGGTGATGATATAGACTTTAATCGCACTCTTTCTCTCTGTGCAAGGAATTATGTTCACAACTCTGATCTCTTGATATAATGTGTTGTTGGTAAAATGGAAGGGGGCGAGAGAACATGGTGGCTTTTGTTTATTTCAGACAGCCCCCTCCTCAGCCAAATCAACATAAAATGGAGGGAATAGTCTGTTCTGCAGTTGAATATTATTGAAATTTCTTGTGAATGTAGGGATGTCCCTGTGGATGGAAGATCAGAAACTGAAAATTTCCCATTTGAGGTTGGGTCTCATCCATACTTGCCTTCCCTTTCTGTCTTCAGTACATGCATACCTTCCTGAGAGGTGGTCACTCCAGTTCCCCAGGCTGTTCAGCTTCTATGTCCTCCAGGTTTTCTCCACTTCCAACTCCATTTTCTTCATCTTTTCTTTTCAGAACCCCACCTTTATTAATAAAATTTTGCTGGATCAAGCACCTCCCCTCCTAAAAGAGCTTGCTTTCCTAACAGGGGTACTCCTTCCTCAGCTGTAGAGACTCTATACCCGGAGAGAACCAAGTCTCAGACCCTGCGTGAGCTTAGCCCTATTTCCTACTTTGTGGCTTATTTTAAGAGAATCCAGGAGAGCTCTTAGCTACTGTGCTACTATCACAGGCATACAAACTAGACTTCAATTATATATAAAAGGGAATATGCCCACTGTGACTTCTAAGCTCTCTAGCCCATATCCTAGTGGGTGCAGGGCTTTGGGGTTCTGAGGTTGTCAGTTAACAGATTATTCCACTTCGTGTGATTTAAATGAATCTTTTAACTATTTATTTTGCCCCTTCAATGGAACACCTGTGACATTCAGACTTCGTCCCTTCTACATTCCTTTCCCAGCAGCTTCCAGTGTGTGTCTTTATGACTGGTGATGATGAGGCAGGTGGGGACCTCTGTAGAATGCTGATGGCAAATACCTCTCCTATTTTGATGAGGTTTGTGACAAGGTTCATCACACTGAACTCCTCTTGGAGAGATGACCACTTGTCTCCTTTTTCTGAGCATTTCTCATGACTCTCTAGATTATCCCAGTTCCCATTCATGAACCATGGCATTCATGGGGATGGAAAAAAGAGGACTCTGTTCTCTGACTTATGCCTATCTCTACGTACACTCCGATATCCTTCCATAACTGCTGACCAGAGGGATGAACATCCCATTACCTCTTCCTCTACACTATAAATTCCTTTTGGTTAGATTCTTTTTCCAGGGTGTATGGAGAGCAGTCACATTTCCTAGGATCTGAGAACTCAGGAGTGAGTCCCAGGTGCTGTAACTATAGTGTAGCAAGAACATGAGTTCTGTAGCTGGCTATCCTGGGCTCAGCAAGTAGCCTTCCACTCACCCATCCATTGAAGTTCTCTGAAATGTTCCTCCTTCCAGGTACATGGTCTTGACCATTGCATACTGATGGTCTGGTAGGCTGCTCATGCCCAGTCCTGTAAGCATCTAGGAAATTTCAAGACAGTTGCGAACATGAAGTGTACATGCCAAAGGCCTGCTACAATGTGAAAGCTTCAAGTTCCTTAGCATTGTTAGTCTGGGATCATATTTTCCTTTCTGAAGTTGGACAAAGGGATCTGGACTCATAGGTGACTGTGACATGTAATTTAGCTAATGTAATTGACTGGAAACTTATGAAATGTTAAACAACATAGTTCTGACTGGTTCTAGCCCATGAGACTCCTAAGTGACACCAGAGGCTTGACTTCCCCAAAGTGAGTAAGAACTTAAGCTGAACATAGGAACCTATAACCCTGCAGTGTTTCCTGCAGGGTACAGCAGCACCCTGAGCTCTTGGTGCCACATGGCAACTTATAGCATGTGGTGGCATGTGATGAGTTTGCCCAAGGGAATCTCTGTGATATAGCTGCTTTGAATAACTCTTGCTACCATAGGTAACCCTCCCTGAACTTCACTGGTTTGGTAGGCTGGACTTGGATCAAACCTTTCTTGGTCTGTGGTACCCTTTCATCTGGTCTGAACTGATGCTACTTTATGTCTCCCAAGGCTAGAAGACCCTCAAGGCCATCAATCACAATTTTCTTGAGCTTTGTTGGGCTTTAGAGTAGTAATTGTACACTCTGTTGCCAGTACTGTCACTGACTTGGGAAGCTATAGCCCAGGAAGCATGGTAGCCTGGGTATCTCAGCACTTAGGATGGACAGTCCTTCAGATTGAAGCTCAAATTATGTCCACTTACCACCACCTCCACTGCCTTCCAAAATGCCATCCTTACCTCTTCCCACATGATTACTGAAGCTCTCTAGATGCTTCCCCTTCTACTATGGGCCCTTCCAACACAATCTCCAGCAGCACCAGAGCCATCTTTTTAAAAAAAATCATTTCTCTGCTTAAAACCATTTGACAGTTTCCCATGAAAGTTATAATCAAATCTGAACTTATCCACTGACTTGGGATATCTAACCTACTCTCTTATTCTGTCTCACTTTATATCGCTCACAAACCTATGCCATCTTTGTCATACTCCTGTTTCTGTGATGCTCCTACTCCTTCCCTGAATTCTTAGAATGCTTTCTTCCAAGTTCCTTGCAGCAGTATCTCATCGTCATCTTCAGGTTCACTCTATGCAGATGTTACTCTTCAAAAAGTCTTGCTTGATTGTATTGAGACTAACAGCGTCTTTCAACAGTTTGCTTTCTTGCTAGCATGTATTATCCCTGATGACATACCATTAATTTTGGCCATGTCCCCTGATATTGTCTGAACTCTATTAATTCTGAACTCTGTGTCTGCCTGAAGTTCCTATCCATGAGGTCAGCATCCCAGACAAGTCTAGATTTGATAAATTAATGAGTATAGAGATGACATACCATACCTTAAACTGGCAGACAAGGAAGAGGGAAGTGAGACTAGCTCCAAGTTCTGGGAATGCCAGGGCATCCTTGGCTATCCCCATGTGCTATCCAGAGTAGATCACAAGGAGTTCACTATGTTTTCTCCTATGGAACAATCTCGGCATATTACTTACATTCTCTTTTTAAAAAGAAAAGAAAAATAAGGTATTTGTGTGAGAAGCCACTTATCTGTGCAGCCCCAGCAGATAAACCTTCTAATTTACAGTGAGCTGACACCCTCCACGAGCCAAAATCAATGTGTGTCACTATAAATCCAAGCTGGGTCTCAGCATTGGACTCACACCAGCCAAATGATGGCTTTGCTGTTTCACATGGCCTGATTGGTGGGCAGATGGCACAGATCTCAGTGGATGCGTTCATGAAAGCTCCCTTCTTGGTCCAGACCTACCTTCCTACATGCCTTTCTCTTCTCAGATACCTTGTCAGTCTAGGTGCCATGAACAATGCCTGTCCTGTGAACCTGTCAATATTGAGTTCATCATTCAATCTTGCTCCAATTCTCCTTGCTGTTAGCAACCTTCTTGAATCAGCCATTCAGAATTAATTACTTTGTGTTGTTTGGGAAATGTTTTTATAACAATGAGACTCAAATGGAATGAGCATGTTTCTGTCTTCTCCTAAAGGCAGCAGTGCTGTGAACAGGGTGTTCCAACCCATGTTCATGTTTTGTAGGGCTTGTTCACCAAGTGCTATGTGCCTGCCATTCTCTGGGATTGGGATTACTTAGGGTCCAGGAAGAAGACTACAAAATTGAATAGAACAGGTTCTCCTGGGTTAAAGTGGGGTGTAGAAAACAATAATAGCACACTTGGATCCTTGCAGGCAGGACAGGTTGTGGGTCAAAGGTTTGGGGGCTGGGCTGGTGTTCCAGTTCTACCACTGGAAGCCTAGTCTGGTTAAAGAAGATGGCCAGTTCAGGCTCAGTGGAGGAAGTTTCCACTGCACTAGGTTTCTGTATTACCTCCTAAATACCCTCTATTCCTGTTCTCTCTTTCTCCCTCTCTCCCTCCCCCCTCTCCCTCTTCCTCCCTCCTTCCTTTCCCCTCTCTCTCTGTCCCTCCTTCCCTCCCCCTCCTTCCCTCCTTTCTCCTCTCTCTCTGTCCCTCCCTCTCTCTCTCCCTCCCTCCCTCCCTCCCCAGCCTTGTCCCTCCTGTTCCCATCCCCATCTGCCCCCAATCCGAACACAAAATCTATTCTATTTCCCCTTTCCAGGAAGATCCATGTGTCTTTCCTAAACCCCTTCTTGTTACTCTGGGTTTATGGATTGTAGTGTGATTATCTTTTACTTAACGGCCAATATCCACCTATAAGTGAGTACATATCATGTTTTTCTTTCTGAGTCTGCCTCATTCAAGATAATCTTTTTCTGGTTGCATCTATTTGCCTGAAAATTTCACGATATCATTTTTTTCCTAACCACTGAGTAATATCCCATTGTGTAAATGTACCTTTTTTTTTTTTTTTTTTTTTTAATCTACTCTTTGGTTGAGGTACATCTAGGATGTTTCCAGTTTCTGGCTATTATGAAAGCCACTGTTAACATAGTTGAGCATGCTTTCTATTGTAACCATGTATGTTCCCTGTCATGACCATGTGCGTGTTCTGTTGTGATTGTGCATGCTTTCTGTTACAATCATACATACTTTCTATCATGATCCTGTAAGCTCTCGATTGACCCAGTACATGCTTTTCATTGTAAGTTTACTTATTCTCTGCTGTGACCATGCATGCTTTCTGATGTGACCATGCATGCATCGTACTGTGACCCTACATGTTTTCTCTTGTAACCCTGCATGTGATTGTTAGTGCTTCCTATTGTGACTACGCATTCTTTCTATTGTAACTGTACATGTTTTCTATTGTGACCCTGTGTGCTTTTTACTACAACCCAAGTTCTGTCCCAGTTTCTCTTTAGTTGTCAGTTTTCTGCTTAATGTGCATCCTGGAGTTGAACTTTAGCAATTGCTGTGGAGCTGACTCCTGGTTCATGATGCTCCAGTTCCTTAGATGAGGCTTTGATCCCTAAAATTTGGGTGTGCCTTCAAACTGCTACTGTATGCTTCAACCCTAACAGAGTGTCTTTGCTCAATGCATGTTTGTTGAATGAATAAATTATGCTAATTAGAATACCACAGTTTGGAGAATTGCCATTGTACAGCACGGACCTTGTTCTACTCAATGCTTCTTAGACATCAGCTTCTGTCTGACTCAAACCTACATTTCCCCAGATCCTTTGGCACTAACATTTAATCATACGGCTATCTTTACCAGTCAGCTTTAAATTTGGAACCTATTAATTTCTGGCTCTTAGTTCCCCCAGTGTTTGTGGCTACCTTTCCAGGCTGCCCTGGCCCGGCCTTTGAGTGAGGCTTGTATACAAGAAAGCTTGGGGCTACTGCACCATCCATGACTTTATTACTTACAGGACACAAGGAATAGACTACCCAGCATATGTGTGTAGAAGAACAGGCATGCTCAATGTTTAAAACATGCCAGTTTTCCTAGCACAATAAGAGTTTTATGCTATTTTTCCCTGGGATAATTATTACCAGGATCTTCTTCATTCTCAGAAGTGCCTTGTTTCAGGTGATAAATTGCCCAATCATCTATTCCTAATAAAATATACCAGGATGCTTTCCGTACAGGAACATATCTCCTAATACCCAGTGACTCTAAGTAGCAATATTCCTTAAAGGCCTCCTGCAAGGTCTCTGAACTTTCCCTGAGCCTGGGAAGATATTCAAATTGTGACAAACTACCTGGGTAGGGAGTTGTTTTCCCAACCTAATTTTGATCACAGATGTATAATCCTTGCAGGTCACTGGCCTCTGGCTCCTTAAGCCAGTCTCCATAGACATGTCCCTAGCACCAGAGTGTAAACAGTCAATAAGTTTGTGTCGATTAGAGCCTTGTTATAATTGTACCTATTGGTTGATGAGACCCCAACGCTTGATACTTGGCACAGTTTATTGATTCAGCCCCTCAGTTAAGCAATCAATCGAGGTCTCTAATTGTCCTTCCCTAATGTTTGGGGGTTTTGGCTATTTGAATGGTAGCCACCATGAGATCAAGGGCCAAGTTTCTGCTAAGAGATCACAGCTACTTGTGGCTGAAAGTTCGCTTCTAGTAAGTAGACATGGAGTCACTTCTCCTGGGCCAACCCTGGAGTAAAAAATGATTATAAACTCTGGATGAAATATTACAGTAAAGTAAAAGAAAAATAAGCTTCATATAGGGTAAAATAGGTAGAACTGAGAGTCTAGAAACCTAGAAGAAAAAAATCAGTTCTGAGCATCTTTCCAACTTACAGCTTTGCCCTTAAGGTCAGGTTCCAATCTCGAGTCTCAGGTTGGTAAATATTTAAAGAGCTACTCCAAGTATCTCTTACTGGCTAAGGGATCAAGATGACTGAATTGGGACAATTATCATGTCTCTAAAGGAATGGGTAAAACCTTACAAATGTAAGACATAAAAGGAGCCGGCTCAAGTTCTGTGCATAAATTCTTTCTAAATCTCTGGCATATTGATGTAAGCTTAGGGCAAATTACAAGTTGCTCAGATAAAATGCTAGAAAGCTGGGAGAAATTTCACTAGTGGCTACTGGAGAAGAGACAGGACTTGAAGTTTGTGTTCAGCTAATTAACTGTGGCTAAAATGAAAATTGTAAACTTGAGGGGAACTTGACCAGTATAGAATTTACAATGTGCCAAGTCTAATTTAAATTTCTAAGTATATAAAGAAACAGGATCATGTGACCCACAGTCTTTTTTTGTTTGTTTGTTTGTTTTGTTTTTGTTTTTTACTTAAGTATCATGAGTACTAACAAATCATAAATTGGTCTTTATTGCACACAACCACAGATGGTTATATTTATATATCATAGAGATTAGCTGCCTGGCTCACTGGTTTGTGGGGAGTTGAAATTTGACTAGGTGGCTTTTCTACTGGCTGGGCTTGTCTGAACCTTCAACTGAGGCCATGGTGTTGATTTTACTTTTTTCAAAGTGTCACATCCTCTCTGATGTCAACCATGATGGGTAAGGATGGGAAAAGAGTGGGTTTCATGAAACTTCTTAAATACCAGGTTCAGAACCAATGCTCTCACCTTCCACTGCATTCTTCTGACTGGTAGAAGAAGTTCAAGGCCAGATAGTAGAACTTGGAGAGTCACATTGCTGAAGATGTGGATATAGGAAGGAACAGAGAATTTTAATATTTATTTCTATTTGGATGTGTAGAAAAAAAAATGAAGGTTGACACATGTATACTCAGTGAGCTTATGAATTTTAATTATGTAAAGAATGAGTGGTACATAATTTATAGGTGATAATAAAACACACACTGTTTACTATTGTCCATGCTGTAGAGTCAGTGGAATCTTACAGAAGGTTCAATTGAAGTTCCATTTTATTAGTAACAAATCTGTACCTGAAATTCATAATTGCACAGCTTCACTATGGATATGAGTTGGTGGTTTTCACCAAAGAGCAGGATGAACGGGAAACAAATAAGGCTGTATGTCAGAACTTTGCTCATTTTTAGGAGAGGAAGGGAACGCCTTTTGAATAGCAAATAGTTTACTTAGCTTTTTGGGCCACTTACAACCTAGGGGGAAGAATCAAGATGCACTTGTGCATACTCTGCATCTTTAACATTTTCTCCATCACTTTCTTAAATCTGGACAGTCAGTGAAACATAATCCAAGTACTGGCTTCTAGAGCTGGCAGATTCCTCAGTTACGGCAGGTTATGATGCTCCAGATGTGGAGTTGGGTAGAAGCACATCAGTGCCTACCACATCTTACTTCTATTTTACATGAATAGTCCAGGACCTGTTACCTCAAGAACGTCGATATTGTAAACTAATCAGGGTGTGGGGAGTTATCAGCATTTTGTATCTTTATTTTTCATACAGTTTCATATGTTTGTGTAATTTAATTTCAATAATGGCCATGTTTAACAGCCAGCATGCATAATTTCAGAAAATGTGCTAATTGGCTTTTGGGAGTCTATGTGAGCTGGCTTCAGTGCAACATCAGGGCGTCTTCTCTTTTCTTTCCTTTTTAGAAATTCTTAGAGATAACAAAGTGGCAGGGAAGTGTATCCCTTTTCTTCTCTGGTTCCTGGCCCAGTACCTGGCATAGAGAATATTTTTGATAAAGGTGCCTTGAATAAATAAAATGTTAGGCTCATGCTTCTAACTCCTGATTCCTTTTCCACTACTGTTTTTCCTGTATGAGCAGCATGGTGCGAAGTTTAGCATGGTCTTAATTCATCTCTTGGCTGTGTCATGGACTATAGACTGCTGAGTTCTTAGTAACCTAGCCATTGGTAATAATGGTGTTACTTTCCTTTTATGGAAAATATATGTATTACAAGTGGCTGTATCTTAGGTGCCGAGCAGAGTGCCTGGTGTCTATAGGCTAGGTACTAGCATTTGTTGTTATTATTACTATAAATTAGCTGTATCATTTCTTGGATATCTGTGCTATGTTAGACATGCTACAGGAGGCTATCATGTCTCTCTAATATTTTAAGCAGTATTTCAAGCATGAGATTACCGAGGTCCAGAAGGACTGTGTGATGTGGCTAGTAGAGCACAACATTGAAGACTGGACTTAGGCCATGGAATTCCAGACCCAGGCATAGCTAGAGAGGCTGAGAGTGGATGAACTAGAATATTCTGTCTTCTCTGTGCTCCATTTAGAGTTTAAGTCCTGCAGCTTTAAACTCACCCCATGTGGCCTGTATTAATGACTTTTCTCAATGGGATGACATTGATGTGACAAAATATCCATCAATACCAATGTATGGAAGGTAGGGCTTATTTTGGATCAAGATGTGAGAGCACTGTTCATCATTACAGTGAAGGAGCAGGAAGCAGGGCAATCACATTGTGTTTGCATCAAGAAGTAGAGAGCAATGAATGCTGGTGCTCAGCTAGCATTTTCTTTTTCATTCACTCTAAGACCCTGGTTAGTGTCACACACCTTCAGAGTGGTTCTTCTCAGGCAAACTCCTCTGGAAATGCTATCACAGACACACAACAATGTTAGTCTGAGTGATTCTCAATTCACTGAGTGATTCACTGTGTCAAGTTCACAGTGAAGATTAGCAAACACATGCCCTTTTGACTCTTCATCCAGGCCATGGTAGTTGGCCTCCCAGCTTCTGAATTCCTCTTTCAAGAGCTAACTCACTCATTAAACACAGTGAATTTTAGGGGCGTCACAATCTCTCTTGCACTAAATCTCAGATGGGAGTCACTCTTTCCCTAATACTTTCTCCCTTTGTTGGACTGGAGCCAAAGGGGATGATGCCTCAATGCCTTGAGGAGCTGTGATAGAGGCTCCAGAGAAAAAGGCAAGAGGGCCTTTTACCTCAAGTGCATTTCGTTCTCTGGATTGTTCTTGAATGCAATTTCATACTCCCTGAGACAAACGTCTACATTCAATTTATAAAACATGTTTATTTTGATTGATGTCAGAACATAGCTATAGAACTCAATCTGGTAAAAGGATATGCTGAGAGCTGTCCTCAGTGAACCCCAAATCTGAATAGGGCCTTCTGTCTTGATTTTGTGCTTCCTACATATACGATAATATGTGTCAAACAATTACATTTCAATTGTTCTGTTCTGAGAACATTCTGGAAAAGGGCTGCTTTTGATAATATTTAGTATGTACTTACTGGTGTTTATTTACATGTTTTCCCGATCACGTTTTTCTAAGTTCAGAGAACAACATTCTTTGAATTATTGCTTTATTACATTTCATGTATAAAAGTACTCTGAAACTTAAGTAAGATCATCTACAGCATCAAACTATAGTCAGCCCGACTTTTTAAGGTCCTCAAATCCCAGGTCTTGCAAACAGATCTACATAGGTCTACAATGGCCCTCCTCAAAGCTCCCACTAGCACAGTGCTACCTTCTGCTTGCTCGCCACCCCCTGGTCTCTAGAATCAACATTTTCTTTTTAAATGTAAATAAGGTTTTGGATTAGACTTGACATTTCACCCAGGAGAAGTATATACAATTAAATAGGTTTAACTCAGAGTTCATTTTGGAACAGTTCCATCAAATCCATCGGCTATGAAACTCCTACTTCCTCAAATACTCCCACAGGCCTAGACATCTATGGATCAGTTTTCTGTCCCCCTACATTGATATAGACTTCGTACTGGAGGCTTGGCTGTAGTCAGTGTTGTCAAGCATCACAGAGGTAACTAGATTGCTTTGCCCTCTTTCTCTCAGAGCCAGTGCAAGCTAGAGTCCCAGAAGCTAACACGGCAGACCAACTTTCTCCCTGCAATACTGAAGTGCTGGTGCCATGCAGGCGAGGGGAATGCAATTTCATGTTTTCACATTTTATAGTCTTCCATGTAAACAACTCACTCTATCAGGACATAAATTGAATTACTGCTTTAATAGAGGCATAATCAGCAGGCTTTGAAAAAGAGATTGCTTCCTCCTGGGAGGGTAGGGCAGCAGCGTTTCACAGAGCAGCAGGATTGAAGCTGAAACATGAAAGATAAACAAGGAGACCACAGGGTCAAAAGTGGGGGGAAGCCTTGGAATGTGGGGCACCAGGGATGGAGTCTGCAGTGTTCTTTATGCTGTGTGGGAGGTGGAGCTGATCTGTAGACCGGAGGTACATGGCAGTGGATGCTGAAGGCTGAGGGCTGAGGGCAGAGGGCTAAGAGGTAAGGCTTATTGTAGAGGTTTTCAGCCTTTTTTTGTTATTGTTCCCTTAAGGAGAAAATTTTAATTTAGATTTCATTTCTTCCTAACAAAAGGCATCAGATAGTAAGAGATGCCACGTTGGTTGATTTAGTTTTGGTGCATCACAGACTCTTACACTGTCACATTTTTCACTTCTCAAGAATCAGTTTTCTTTTGCCCCTTAAGAGGTAATAGGTCTCATCCAGAACACATGGCTCCATGGTTACCAAGCAATTTCAGTCCTTGTAAAAGTCGTGTGTTATCTATATGAGATGAGCACGTGTATTGAGTTGGCACACACAGATGTGGAAGCAGTAGAAGAACTCAACCAACTGAACATGTATTCCCCATTTGGGGAAGGGCAGAACCAGGCTTTGGTCCAAGTAATAGCTCAATATTTAAGACAATGGCAGCCTCTCTGCGACCTGAGCTGATGGAGGAAGCCTACACTTCAAGCAGGATCTCTGTCTTCTGTCACATATGTACACTGTCTCTGTTGTGTACCAATCTTGGAACTCAGTCACACCACAATGTTGAAGGTTCCCTGGCAACTTCTCCAAAGGGAAAGCAGAAGGTGGTAGAGTATTCTGGAAAGAGCCTCGGGTGTGAAGTCTGGTGAGCATGACTTCAGGTCTAGCTCTGCTACTTCCTGGGTAGCTGGGTAGCTTTGGAACATTTAACTTGATCAAGGCTTTCCTTTCCTTTTTCTTACTCTGAAAGGTGGGTTTTGTTTTTATTTTATTACCATTTCTTAATTATTCAAACTAATAGGTTTTATATAATTGTGACATTTTTTAGATGTATATAATATACTTTGGTCATCTTCAATTTTCTATGATCACATCCAGCTCCCTCCCACTGTTCTTCTGTCTTATACCCTCCTACATTCATGTTTGATTGTTTTCTTTCTTTCATGCATGTTTTTTCTTTAATTATTATTTTTCCAGTGTACATACCTGTAATATAACATACATATGAGTCCACTGACTGTTCTTTCTATATTTTCAAATACACCAGAGAGCCCAGTGGTATACCACTTGGTATAACCAATTAGGGGTTTATCCCCAAGGGAAGACTGATTGCCCCTCTCTCATCTGTTGCTAGTTGTCTGTAGATCTTCATCTAAGGGTGGGGCCTTGTGAGATGTCCTCCATGAATGTCCTTATACTAATGTGTGTCATCATTGTTCAGGTCTTGTTTAAGCTACTGTATTTTGAGATTGAATGGGTTCTGCTTTCCTGTATATAGAAAACATAGTCTCACTGCAGACCACTTGGTCCTATGGCTCTTATAATCCTTCCACTTTCTCTTGTGTGATGTTCCCTTTGTCTTTGATGTAAAGATTGTGTTGTAGTTGTATTAATAAAGGCTGTAGAGTCAGCTGTTCTTTGCACTGACCAGTTGTGGCTTTCTGTAGTGGTCTCTGTTTACTGTTAAACAAAAGTCATTTAATGAGAGATGAGAGCTACTATTGAACTGTGGGTATAAGGAGAAGTACTTAGGATGTAATTAGGAATATGGTGGTTTAGGGAAGTGGCAGTAGTAGGTTATCTTGTAGGTCCCATGGCTTCATCAGCAATGGGTAGATAGCTAGGATTACAGTACCAAGCATGAATTCCTGACTATTGAGTGAGACCAAAGGCCAATTAGATAATTGTTGGGTACCCCAAGTTATAAGTGCCACCATTGCATCTGTAGTGATATCTTACCACATTGGTAATTATTGTTGTTCATATGCAGTATAGCTGCATAGGACCATTGACTGGATTTTGCTATTGCCCTTTTTCTTTGCACCTCTGGAACAATGAGAGGTAGTTTTCAGGAAGGAGTGTCCCAGTTTAGTTCCAGCTCAGTTCCTCCAAGTATTGTGCCCAAATTGTGTGGTGTCTTCAAGTCTCCTGTTGGGACTTGTCATATTCTAGGAAGCAATCAAAAGCAACAGTGATATTGTTCAGGGAATTTCTTGGACTCGCTTATCCAACAACTAGAAAACAGGTTTCTTATGCCTGATACTTTTTGTTTAGTTGATTTTTGTGTTTGTTTTTAGACACTTTATGGCTCCTGCATGAACATTATCACCCCAAGTGGCACAATTTCATAATATATAATCTCATTTAGTATATACACAATCACATATTTGTATTGTATGTAATTTTGGGTAAAAATAAAATGACATTATTCCCTATAGTTTTTGTGAAATGTTCATGGGAATTTCTTCCTACACCACAGGACTCTTTAAAGGCTGGAGGTGGTCTCAGAGTGGTACTGCTTCCTGGCTTTTCTGTTTCCCTCCTGCTGAGTACAGAAACTGAGAACCCAAGTGGATGGGTGATGGGTTGAGGACACAATTGCTTGTTCATTATGGAGGGCAGAGGGGTTGGAGTGCCTGCTTCCCAAAGGGGCTGCTGATGGGCAAAAGGTCTCAGCTAACACTGCAGGTATTGAAGCAGCACATGGCTTGGGCATCCTGGGATCTGGGAAACCAATGTAGCCTGTCCTCACTCTTCTTGTCCTCAAGCAGTTTGAGCTTTCTGGGAAGACTGGATCTCTGACTCATCCAGACCTGATATGTGCCTCCATGAGAAGTAAAAAGTCAGGCAGACGTCCATAGGCAGAAGCCTATGGCCTCTTTGGGTATGTTTTATGTGGTGCTTTTCCCCAGCAGTCTCATTTCAAAGTAAAAACCATCAAAAAAAAAAAAGGGAGAGAAGAGAGCTGTGTCCTAGCCAACCCAAAGGGAACAGGTGATCCCCAAGAGAGCTGGAGTCACAGTAACTGAGAATTCTGTATGTTGTCTCTGATCCTTCCTTCTGGGGCTGATGTGCTCACAGTGGGAAGTCTTCTCTGACACTGTCAGGATAGAGAAATCATGCTCATGCTTATGGCAGCACTATTGAAATAACTTTTCTATAATAATGGGAGAAGGGGGGAATATGGGAGATAGCCCCTGAGCTGGGAGTCTGTGGACAGACTTCCCCTAATTATTTGATCAAAGTGCTCAAGTTGCTTATAAATCTCTCAGTGTCCAGCCTTGTCCATGGAAAGAGAGAATGGAGAAGCAAGATACTCCCGTGTGTTATGAGAACACCCACTCCATGCCTCTAAATTGGAGGAAGTGGAGAACATCTGCCTGCACAGGTTACAGAGAAGCCATGAGCGAGGAGAAGCTGGGCCATCCATCTCTAGGGTAAGCATGGATGTGTGGCACTCCCTTCTCGGTGGAACCTTCAGCAGAGAGTTGAAATGCCTGAGGGTAATCCGATGTCAAGAGGGATGCAATAATGGACTTCTCCAATGTCCTCAAGTTCCTACTAAGCTCGGGACCAGCATAGGTTCACCCCTGGCCCCCAAGTGCTGACAGAAAGATGAAGTGACCTCTGTCACCCTGAGAAACAGAGCCTCAGACAGGAACTTGGGCTACTTATGGGAAGACAAGGGCAAACTCAGGTGGCCAAATGCAGTGATTTGCATAATGCAAGTACCAGACATGCTAGATGACTGTGTTATAAACATCTGTTCTTGATGGATCCTGAGCTACTACATCGGACTTATCCAACAAGGGTTGGATCTCCACAGATTTTCAAGGAACTTGCCCTCTCCCTTCTGACCGTCCACCTTAGGGAAGGGCACTCTGCCCTCCTGGATGCTGAAGATCCTTCTAGAACTCTTGCTGTGTTACCTTTATTCATTACCATTCTCCCGATTTCCTTTTGCTCTGTTCAAAATCCAATCACACTTCATCCTTCTATCTTGTTTCCTGCCACCTTGCAATTCACTCTCTCCTACCTGTTTCCTCCTGAGCATCCTATGCACTGCCATCTGGAAGGATAAGTTCATGTTAAATAAGGACACATTTTTTTTTTCTGTTTTCACAATGAAGCAAGACTCAGAGTCTCGAATGTTCTCAGTTGAAGAGAGCATGAAGCCCTGCCTCTTTGTCTTGAGCTCCTGCCTTGTATTCTTATGTTGCTGTGCTTTTCCCAGATGCCTTTGTTCCCTCTGCTGAGCCCAAGCCATTCTCAGAAGAAGGCAAATTCTTCTCAACTAAATTGAGGATCTTTAGTTTCTGTGTGTATATGCACATGTATGAATGTGTGTATATTCCTGTGTGTATAAGTACCCGTGCATATATGTGCAAGTACATGTGGAGTCCAGAGGATAATCCTAGTTGTCCACCCTCTTCTTTTTTTAAAAATAAAGATAGTTTCTCACTGGCCAGAACTCATCAAGTAAGCTAGACCAGTTGGTCAGCAAGCCTCAGCAATCTACCTGTCTCTGCTTCTCCAGAGCTAGGATTGTCTGAAGTCTGGCTCTGCAGCATCTAACCAAGTGTACAGGCTTGGGCTAACAAGTCAGTGAGCCTTGGCTCTTTGCATTTTAACCAAACTCCTATGTAATTTTGAGAGTGGATGCAGTTGAAAAAGCCCTTCATCTTAGGAACATGAAACTTCCTGACCAATGACTGCATTTTTTAGCAGGTAAATTTTGTCCACCATTGGCTTTCCTGGACCTTACAGTTGTCTTCTCTCACCTGTATTTATTAACATCCTGTGCTGTTCTACTTCAGTGATCAGTGGGAGAGTAGAGGCTTGGGTTTTAATTCTCCTCACTCCAATCGCAGACTAGCTATCCACAAGATATGCAGTAAGGGAGAGGATCAGAACTGAACTCCAGGCTGTGCTGAAGATTTTCTCCAGACAGTGAGCTCTGTGTGTGGTGCTTGCATGGTTATCTGGCTATTGACATTGAGAGAGGGAGGCTATGCTATTCTGTTCAGCTGTTCGATTACATGGCAAAGCCCTTCTTCACTGGCAACTGCTGCACAGGCAGAGTGCTTCCAACAAATGCACCTTTTGGGTGCTTCATGGTGAGATCTCTGCTTTTATTTTTAAAGGCAATCCCAACACATTTTAGACAAAAAATTTGGCAGTACACCGAGTGACTGTCAGCCTCAGAAAGCGTGTTTTCACAGGCTTGTTTTGAAGATCTGAGGCTGTGATATCTTTTCAGACTTACTCCTGTATGTCTGCTTGCTTATCTTTGTAACCTTTCTACCCATTCTAGAAACTGGAGTTTTAGCTGAATCGTAGTTTTAGGATAAAAAGCTTAACACATATTAAGGCACCCTGCTGTATTTGTGCTCTACCCTTGTCATGTGCCATTCTCCTCTGCACATCTGCATGTTTTCAGTTCTCTAAAATGTCAAGGAAGCATCCTGCTCCCTCCTTTGAGCTTGAGCTCTTACCCCTGCCTGTAATGATCTTTCTTCTGCTCACTCTCAGGTTAACTACTGTTGCTTTTTTGAGCCTCAGCTTATAGCAACAGCCCATTACCTTATAGCCTGGGCCTGATACTCCATTGAAAACACCTTATTGGTGTCTTCTTTCTTCACTGGGCTTACCAGAGATGTAATGTTGCGTTTGCTGCTATTGCCGCCTCAGATGGGTCCCTATCGATTTTGGCATGGACTGTTGCTCACTAACTCATTCCAGCTTTTGCGAGAAGGTAGAACAGGGCAAGAGGTCATGGTAAGTAAATATTTGTTGAATTAAAAGTTTATAAAGAAAAGAGAGTCAGGGAGGAAAGACAAATAAGTGGCTTGCTGACATCATAGTTAGTAATGGGTGAATCTAGACTTTGCTCCTATCTGGATATTAGGACTCTAGAACTGTGATTCTTTTCTCCCAACAGAAGCTTCTTTCCCAATCCCAGTTTATAGCCATTTGGCCCAGGCCCTGTCTAGCTTTTTGTTGGCCTTCTGACTCCACTGTGATTGCCTCAGATAGAACACAAGAACACTGCTCATCCAATTTCCCCTTTCTTCCGTATTTTTACTGCACATGGCACTTGATTTAATATTTTTAATCAAGAAATTAATTGTATTTATCCCCTCAGGCAGTTTTTAGGGAATGGGTACAGTTTTCTGAACATCAAGGGAAGAAAGAGAGGAGCAAATTAAATTTTGTTCTGGGGAGCTGATCTGCCAGCTCAGTGTTCATGCTGGATGCAATGATTCCCCCCATTCACCTTAACTCCTCTAGTCTCTGGGAGCTCAGCTTCCCTAGTTTCTTAAGTTATGATCAGACATGGTGGCAGCAAGTTGATGTCCCCATTCTCTGCCAAGGCGCTACAGTTATTCACTCTGTAGTTCATTCAGGTGCACACACTCTGTATAATGTGATCCACACTGGACTGTGCCTTTTTCGGTGTTAGAGAGCAGAGGTCCTCTGAAGAGTACTTTATTACTCTGTCATCTGCCAACTGCCCTGTGTGTTACCTTTGGCAGTTGACTTAACTCTTGGAACCCCATTTTTATTTTTTGTGAAGTGGGGTTCATTCTGTCTACCTCCAAATTAGCTGTGATACACAAGTGGCTTACACAGCAAGAATGAAGTGTACCCACCCCATGCCTGTCCCAAGTAAGGGGTCTGTCCCTTTTCCTCTGTGTCATAATCAAGTGATACGATATGCCACAGATTTTGCCACACCATCTAGCAATATTACAGAGATTTATCTTATATGTGTTTTTTGTTTGTTTGTTTGTTTGTTTCCTCATGAGCAGAATCTGCCTAATGATTCCCCGTTTTGCTACTTCAATGAATTAATGAGTGGACAAATTAAGTTGTAAAATTATTTTGTAATGGGCATTCAAGAAATGACTTCCTACTTTCAGTAGAATGATGGAGTTGTTTCCATAGACATTTAGTCATTTTTTGCTAAATGTATGAAGGTGTTTTTAAAGTCCCTTTCCAAGATACCCCTGGTGTAGTAACATGGTGCATTCTATTGTAAATCAACTGGAATATCCTTTATGGATTGCCTGGTATGTCTCAATCACATCTGTTTATTTCATATTCCTTAAAACAGATGTTGATAAATGGGTATTTTGTATACGTTAGGTGTGGAGGAATCACCTTCTATTTCATCTGGGACTTTGTGTGGTCTCATCATTTTCTAAGCATTTGTAGATGACATCATCATCATCATCACCATCATCATCATCATCACCACCACCACCACCACCGCTACCATCATCATCATCTGTCACTTAAGCTCTAGAAGTGTTTTGGGATGTTCAGTATAACCATTTGTTGGTGGAACATGGACTTCCCCAACTTTGTCTTGCTGAGTTCATGCCAGGGTAAAGAAAGGCTCATTAGTGTCAATGGATGAAGTACTTTCTCCCATAACATAGAGAGCCATTTTGGTTTCTTTTGAGAGGCTCGTGGGACCTTGTGGGGTTTCAAAGACAATTTCTTCACATTGGTCTGCACTGGTCATGGCTATTATCAATCCATTGACTTTCACATCCACCATAAATAGGATGCTCTAGAATCTTCCTGACACCGCAGTGGTAGCACACCTCTCCCAGAGCTGTGCAGTACTTGAGTGGTTGTTCCAGACTCAGTTGGCTCCTTTTTGCATCTGGGTCTCCATAGTGGGATGGTGGCTAAGGTGCATAACATTCTTTGCATATGTCACTCTACTTAATTCTCACATGTCACATCAACAAAAAACAGTGAGTGTTTTTATTTCTACTTTGCAAATGGGACATTAAGGCTCAGAGTGATTCAGGTGCTAGCCAACATCTCCTACTTAGCCATTAGCTCTTCTGGGATTCCACAGCAGATCTACTTCCAGGTTCCTGGGTTTTGACCAGCATCCAGCCTGCTAGTTTAGTACCAGTGTCTTCCAATGTCGCTATAGTTTTCTTGATGCCAAGTACTCATGTTCATATTTAACACTGTAGAGCATCTGCCTGTCCCCACGTGTGGGCTCCTCACAGTAGTTCTGGGAATCAAGGTGGCACTATAA
Source organism: Rhynchomys soricoides (assembly GCA_019843965.1). Lineage (NCBI taxonomy): Eukaryota > Metazoa > Chordata > Mammalia > Rodentia > Muridae > Rhynchomys > Rhynchomys soricoides. Next base: position 6,189,430 of record JADRCH010000060.1, on the reverse strand, counting down.
CCCTATTTCCACATGCAGATGGACTATGGATGAATGACTGGCCCTGTTAGTTTGTCCTTGTGGAAGGTAATGAGGTGCTTTTATGAATGGAGGTTGTGACCTACTTGATGCCACTTTATTAGAAGGCTAGCCCCAGGACTAATTGGGTAGGTAGTGAAATCGTCACCTGCCTCTGAGCATACAATGCATATATCTATAAACAATGCCTTTTAGCCTGTTCCATTTCTACCACTCTGGTGAAAGATTCAATTGGTACAGCCTCTGAGCTTGGTAGCATTTGTCTTTCTCCATATAACCAAGGGACTATTTAAGTCTGGTTTTGAAAAGTTTCCCTCCAGGTATAGGGGACTTTTTTTTTTTTTTTTTTTTGCTTATTCACTAATTTATTCATTAATTCTTTAAAGAATCAGGGACTAGGGCCCAGGACCCACTGTGATAGGAGAAGCAAAGTTGAGTTAATTATTAATGCTGTCCTTTCCTGGGTGTATTTCAGGATCACATTTTTAAGTGCATATGATGCTCCTCAGACAGAAGAAAGTTACCCAACATGATTGTAATGCAGATCTTTTCTCCTTTAATACCATGATTTGTTTGCCCTTCATCTTTGCTCCTATAGTTTTATGCCATATCCCTAGACCTCTTCTCATTTACATGGGAGAGGGGTACTAAGCACTTCAGTTTTAAGAAAGGCAACCCAGTATCAGTAGTTTGTCCCTCTGTCCAAACCCATTAGGGATTACTGAGTGTGGTAGTGGCCAGATAAGACTCAGTGCTAGATGGAGGAAATAGATGCTGAGGACAGGCTTGTGTCCTTGAAGCGCTCACACCAGATTGAGGATGGAGAGCGTCATTAAGGGAGCTGAGCAGGAGGCCCACAATGCATTGCGGGAGCACAATATTGGTATCTGACCTAGCCAGCTGGCTCAGAAAGGGCAGACATCAGCTGAACTTTGAAAACAGAGAAGCTGAGTCATGCAAGCTCTTCAAGGCTGTGGATATCTGTGAGGACATACTAAGTTCGTGGTGTGCATGGTAATGACCTTTATCTGACTCAAGCAACGCTACTTTCTTGGGATCTCCAGAGGCTAGACTTGGGAATTGTTTTCTATGGTGTGACTGGGAGTCAAAGAATGAAGAAATACTGCAAGTATTTAATTGTGTAACATATGCTTTGGAACAATTACTCTGCGTTATGATAAGGGTAATGGATTAGTGATTATAAGATGGAGCAGGAGAGAGGTTATGGTGGGCTCCAGTAAATATGTACTGACTCAGTTAGAACTCTTTATAGCTTTTAATATTGCCAAGATTATCTTATAGCCAGTTTCACCAGGCTGATTCATCTTAAAGATTATAGTCATTGTTTCAAGGTTCCCTACAAAAGAGATAGTCTCACTATTTCTGTACACAGACATAGTTTTACCTACAGGTTTGTTGTTGTTGTTTTAACCATGGTCTTGAGGGTTTTAGGGTGCAATTGTGCCAAGTCTGGAGTGTGCACCAAATGACAAATAGCTTTGAGAATGATTGATTGGGCAGTGGCTATGGGGAGAATCTGGACAACATCACCATGTGTACAACATAAGTGTATTAATCTCATTGCAAAGCTCATGTAAAAATTATGCTTTTCTTTCTAGCAGCTCCTCATCAATTAATCTATGCTTGATTAATTGAAGTCATTAGTGATCAATACAAGTTCATGCTTATTAAGTGCTCAATTGTGTGCAAATGCCCATAAGCCTTGATCCTCCACATAGTTTCTCAGAGCATTCATTTTGGAGAATGCTAGTGACTGTTTGTTAAATATTAAAGGGCTCCTGGTCAAATATGCTTAAAGGTACAGGGGTATCCCTAAGAGAATGATCTTATAGGCTCTCAGTTCCCAGACCATTTAGGTTTCTGTGGGCAAGATGCCAGATTGAAGGAAGATCTATCTCCTCATGCCAGTCTCCTTCACCCCACCCTCTGCAGAAGTGGCTGTTTTCTGTTTTACATCCTTGTACTAAGCCTGGGAAGTTAGATATCTTGCTAGCAGAACTGTTGCAAAGCATGATTTTGCTTCAGCTCTAGATTTTTGGTGACTTGTGGTCAGAGACAGGCCCATATTAATCTTAGTTTCTCAAGACAAATCATGTTCCCTGGCACTATCAATTTGCCCATTGCTGACATCTCTAGGGGTTCATGTCTATGCTCCTGTGTCTTGTTTCATGCCAGTTTTTCATTATTGGAGATCCCTTAAACACTGTTCTTAGTGAGCATTAAACTGTTGTACAACTCTTCAGTTGCTCAGAGTGCCTTGATCTGTTCCTGTCTAGACTTTTGCTATGTCTACAGACCTTAGCTCCAGGAGACCAGTTAGCCTTAAATTCCGGCCCACTGGGTTTATGCAGCCTATGCTAGAAGTTAAGGTTAGAGGAAGATCCTTGGGATATAGAGAAAAAGAAGAGCCAGTTCTTTGACTGCTCTACAGAGGTCTTTGTGTAGAGCACAAAAGAAACGGTCTGTGAGCAAGTCTTTGAGTTGAATCTTGCATTCCCAAAATAGCTGCTATAATAGCATTGTGCTGTGGTCATTGAAAGCTTGAGTTAGCAATTGATTTTCAGCCTGAGAGATCTATGTGAAAAGAAATTGCAATGTAGGATTATGAAGAAGCCATCTGTGACCCCTGTACATATGAAGCACCCACATCTACCCTTGCCATAGACATCACCACCTTATTGTAATTGGAGGTCTGTGATGTGTGAACTCCTTAAGGGTGTTTCTTAAATAGCAACTAGATTATGGTAGATGTTGAGTTTGTGATGCAGCCAGCAGGCCCTAACCTGAAGTAGAGAAACAGAGCAATTATAAGAGTTGGCTGCCACATTAAAAGAGTAACAAACAGGATTTGGAGCCTATGCCAATATCAGTGAAAAATTTTAAGTCTTGCAGAACTTATTAGCTCTGCCTCTCTATGCACTTGGAGCTCTAGATGCACCAATGTTCTATCAATGAGCTCTGTAGAGCAATGTTCCCTGGTGCCCAGGTAGCCCTGGTGACTTTGGTCTTGGAGGAATTTCCTGCCCTAAATATTCAGATATCTATACTCTATTTTCATTTAAGGTAACCCAAATGCATGATAGCCTATCAGTCACAATAAGTGTTTAGTAGTCAGGTGATCATCTCATAGTGGGCCATCCTGTTTCAAGGACCCACCCCATGGCTTTGCTCAGTTGTTTAGTGTACCCAGAATCGACACACCAAGAAATCTTAAGAATACTTATATTGATCTTGGACTGAAGGTATGAGACTGTTTCTGGCAGAGGCTAAGTAAAGATCCTGGGACCTCTATTCTCATTCTACCAAGATTGTAACCAGAGCAACACTTTATTATTGGGGCAGGGGAAGGGGGCAGTGGATTACAAAGTTCCATTTCACCATCAAAGTCTTTTATGAAGGGCACAGAGATAGTGATCTTTATCACTGTCCCCCTCTATTTGCCAGCTTGGTCTTTTCAAAAGTCAGATGCATACTGAAGAATGTCTATGGGCCAATCAGATTTTGACTGTCATTGTTGTCCCATGTATTATCTTTACTGAAGGAGTTACCATGATACCTTACCATACAGACTGTAGCCACTGACAAGAACTTTTTTTAACTATCAATTTTCAAGACCTTGAGCAGTGGCTTGCAGGCTGAACATGGACCTATCACAGGGATGCTACAAGATAACATCAATTCTCCTGCTCTGTGTCATTACATAGCTCACAGGGCTCTTGATGATCTCGAAAGCTCATGAATGAAAGTACTAGGTTGTTGTATGTTGTTGACATTGTGCTGACCATATCTGGTGAAGCAGCAGTAAGCATTTTGCATGAGTTAAAAAATATACAAGTAAATTACAGGGTAGAAAACAAAGTACTAAAATTGAGGTCATTCTTCTTCAGAGATGTTTCTAGGTGCTCAGTGGTCTTGAGAATGTTAGATATTGCCCATAAGATGAAACATACTTTATTACTCTTACTTTGAAAAATGAAAGAAAAAACATGGCATTTTAGTATTGTGTATATCCATAGATTAGTTCAGGTCACAGACCTCATTAAAGAAGCTTCTTTGTGCAATAGATAGAACTTAATGCAGAAACTCACAACTGGTCAAAGAGCAGAGAGTATGTGTTAGCCATTAAAGTGACATCCACATCCTTCCCCTCCCCTTAAGACCTCAGGAATCAACATCCTTTCAATGGGACAGGACTGCTGTACTCATGAACTCACAGCAGCTGTGGTTGCTAGACAAGTCTTGAACGAAAGCAAGACAGTCTATCTTCTATGGAGGGGAAAGGGCTCATGACCATCCCCCTCTAGCTGAAGAGAAATTGACAGCTGAGAACTTCTAGAAGAGGAAGAGTTGAGTTTCTTTAAGTACAACATCCCTGGTGTCAGATGTGCTCTAGTGCTAGGTTGCATACCCATGAGTATCTGAGCAGCACACAGAATATTATGAGAAGAGAGGATGTGAAGTCAGGAAGGGTAGGATATAGGGCTAGGTGAAGAGCTAGAGGTAAATATGATAAAATGTATTGAATGCATGTGTGAAATTCTCAAAGATTAATAGAATATTATGTCCACGTACTGAACTGAATTCAGAAACTACATATAAAACTTTGGACATGCCAATGATAAATCTGAAGTCATCTGAAAGCTGTCACTTTTACTTGGAAACTAATGCAAGGTCCAGTCACAGTGCAGGTTTCTCTGTCTCTGGGGTCTCCTATTCTGTCCAATGCATGGTATTTGTGCTGTTCCATGGAAATAGGGCGATTGCAGCAATGACAGGAGAGTCACTGTTCAGAATTCTAAGATTTTAGGAATGAATGTATTTCCAGCCTCAAGTAACTATTCAAGTACTATTCAAGTATACAACCATATCAAGTATAAGAATGAGGTGAACACTGGCTTGTTACTAGCTCTTTAGAGAAAATGGAGGCCTGACCTTATGGACTAAGGTTCGTTTACTAGACAAAGTTGGAAGCTTACCAGCAAGGTAAACCTGGTCACTCTTAATAATAACAGGTCAGATGCTAAGTCAATAGATTAAGGAGATTCTCATACTGCACCATTTCCTGAGTTCTCAGCCAGCCGCTGGGGGGGGGGGGGGGGGGATATGTTAGTTATATAGGACTTCTTTCATTATCAAGGTCTATTCTTGCCTGAGTGGACTGTCATTCTGAGTGTAGATCGTCTGTTATTGCCCATGTTAGTGCACAGATCACCATCCTTCCAATTCTACTTGACCTTACTTGCAGTTATATTATTACACACACCATTGCTTCTGACCAAGAAATACTTTTCACATCATACGCTGTGCAATAGTGATCCCATGTCCATGGAATGACCAGTGATTACCATGGCCCTCATTATCCCAGAAACCCATGGCTTAATTAAATGTGAAATGGCTTACTGAAGATGTATGTACAGATAGGAGACAGCTCCTTGGGATTTTAGACTCCTATATTACAGGATAAAATACAATATTTAATTTATGTTTTGTATCAGAAACAATTATATGCCCCCATATTTCCATAGCCAGTATATATGGTTTCAAAATGAAGTGTGTGTCCATGTTCACAGGTCACGTACAGAGATTTTTCTTTGCATCTCAATAACTCAGGCCTGTACTAACTTGCAATTATAGAGTTATAAACTCTTTAAAAGAGATGATACCAGGAGACACAATGACTGACACAGAAAATGGTGTTAAATATAATTCTGTGCTGCAAAATGCACTGGTTTTGTGTGTTTATCCATCACGGTAGTCAGTATCACCAAATGGGAAGCACCTTTACTGTGAGTGACACAAACTAGTATCTGACACTATTAAAATTCTGTAGGTGAAAAATAATAATGCCACCAGAAAGACGAATCACATATCTGAAGACACAGTCACTATAAAAGAAAGACAAGAATATGAGATTCGGGTTTCATATAAAATAAAAATTAATGGCATAGACAAGTCATAAATTCAAAATAAGCATGATAAATTTTCCTTCGGAGATAAGACAGAATATTGGTGATGGGAAGCAGGAGCAAAAATTTAGTAAAACAGAATGGAATTGAAATTCATGGTTGGAAAATAGGGTGTTAAAATAAAGAACAATAGATAGAGAGCATAGCAGAATACCTATAGTCTAAGGACAAATTAGCTGGTGAGGAACTCTCCCAGAAGGCATTAGAATGGAATGCAGTACTGGAGAATCAATTTCAATCTTGATTTCAATCTTATGCTGCATCTCTATAAGAAAAATACAAAAATAATTAGGAAGACAAAAGATAAGCAATAATGGTTTGAAATTTTCTGGGCTTAAACAATGATTTAAAAAAAATCTTGGTTAAAGACTTCATTAAATATAAGGCAGAATGGATAAAGAGCAAAGACATTTTTCTATGTGGACACAAAATTTAATTCTATCAGAGAGAAATGGAGATGTAGACACACATTCACACACAGAGACAGACATGGACGGACAGACACAGACAGAGACAGAGACACAGAGACACAGACACACAGAGACACAGAGACAGACAGGAAGACAGAATGGCAGGCAGACAGAGAAATATAAAGATCGTCATATACAACATTTACCCGGTTCAGTTATCTTGCAGGCACTGTCCAAAGTGCTGCATGGGCTGAGTACATTCACTCTTGTAATACTTAACAACTGGAGTTCTTATTATCACTCCCTTACACATAAGGATGTGTGCATTACAGGGAATTCAAGGAACTGCTCAGATAGCAAGGACATGGGGAGTAAGGAATAGGATCCTCCAATGTTCTCTACCGGAGTTGCATGCTCTGGGCTCTCTTACTTCTTCCAAGTGAAGAGAGTACATCACCCATCAGTGAATGCATGCTATCTTGGATTGGACATCCACACTTCAACATGGAGACAAGAAGGCTGTGAAGAAATGCTTTCAAACTGCTACAAGAAAAAGAAGATCAAATGAGGAAACATACAGGAAAGGTCAGGGCAATCTTGGTAGTACCTGTTAGTCTTTAATAATGCCTCTGATTAATGTTGGTGAAGACTGCAATATTGATGCCTATTTTCTTTAGAAGTCCCACTGACTTCTTGGAAAGGAGAGTATAGAATAAATTGTGCTCCTAGGAGCAATCCTCTTTACCTCAGAAAGCTGCTGAACCATAGCACCAAGACCTGAGACCATCAAGCCATCAGTAAATGTTTTATAAACTTAGATGCCTTCTCTCCATATGTCTGGCCAGTAGAGATAGTTGGAAAGATCATATAGTTATGTGAATTTTATGATGATATTTAAGGCTTAAAATTAGGCAGGATGTACATTCTAGAAAACACCCAAATTTGTTATGCAGTGAATGAAAGAGTTCATGCTTGCGCTCAGGTGGGCTCGTGCTGATCAACCTTGACCTTAGATTTTGTAACTTTAGTGTTTGCACAAAAGATCATCATTTCAAAAGTAATCTCAGGGCAGGTTCTCTTTATTATAATATCCACCAAAGGCCTAGTATCAAGGAAACATGCTATTTTGAAGCTAGATAAGGTTGTTTGCTAGAATTCTTAATATTTATGAATAAAGAAACTGAAGCACAGAAAATGAATGGCTTTCCCCAAGGTCCTTCTAATAATAAAAGACAGTCAGCCTGCTAACATCCATTTCCCTTCAGGTTCACATAGGAGTACTTTAGGTCATGGGGAGGAACACTAAAAAAAGTTTCTGCCTTGGTTTAATTTTAGAAAGGGAGAGAGAGCATAGGTGCAAGCATAGAGATACTTCATTAATAAGATGCTGATGGGTGTGAATGACACAGAAAAGTGAGATTTTAAAGCCAATACTGAGGATACAGTTAAACTACTTTATACTATCAGGACAGAGCTGTATAACAGGTATTATCTGAGATAAGATTCAGCCACCTGGACGTGTAGGAGATGATTGTTCCAACAGGGAGCAAAGCTAACACAGTGTCTCAGACCATGGACACTCTTGGTAGTACAGAATGAAAGGGAAGTGGATGCTTTTGAAACAGACCAAGTGAGAGGCCATGGCTCCAGATGAAGTGGGAGAGGCTCACTTGGATGGATTGTAAATGGCATAGGTTATAAGAAGATGCTTGGATTTTGTTCTGAAGTGGCAGACAATTATTGAAGGGTTTTAAAATAACGTCATGATATAGATGGTCCCCTAGTTAGAACCTCAATTAGTATTTGTAGAACTGAAATAAAAAATGATTTGCTCCCTTTGCTTCTAGTTTCTGCCCACATGTGAGTTGGGTATTCTTTCTGAAGACAGATACGACTACTCCTCAGTCTCAATGGCCACAGCCAAATACCTCCCATTAATATCTTCACTTTCTAAGAGGTAAGATGATGTGAGAATAATAGACTAAGACCGAAATTTGAGTAAAATGCTTACTCTAATAATCTGTTGTTAAGAGGGCTGTAAGCAAGTTCTAAGAATTAAGTTTGTGTTCAAGTGACTCATGAGGCAATTTATGTAAAATTATCAACAGTAATCCTGGCAGGTGATGTTTGTTCCATGGGTGTTTACTTAAATAAAGTTAGAGATGTAGACAGGAAGCTGGTATATATATTTGTGTTAGACTCCACTAAGAGTCATAGTTCCAAACATTACCTAGCACAATGGATATCACAGAAAAGAGATCAGTAAACTATATCCAGTTGTTATTGCACAACAATGTCCTGTTTATAATTTTTTCTTTTTCTTTAGTTTCTGTGTTATGGACACTTAGTTTTGGTCATTGATATTTCAGTACCTCGGAGAGCACCTTGATTAGCCTTTTTTTTTTTTTTTTCACCTCACAGGAATTATCCATTACCTTCCATTTCCTTGTGCTTGTCCTTAGACTTTGTGTGTGTGCCCATGTGTGTGTGTATGTGTGTGTGTGTGTGTGTTTCCATGTGTGTATGTTAATTTGGGTTGTATTTTTATGTTGGCTGATATGTTTCTGCATGTGAAGGCTGGAAGACAACCTTGAATATTATTTCTTTTTCTTTTGTTTTCTTTTCTTTCTTTTCTTTGTTTTCTCTCTTTTCTTTTCTTTTTTTATGACAAGGTCTCACATTGGCCTGGAACTTGAGGATAGGAAGGTGGTCTTGCCAGAAGTCTTCAGAAATCTCCCTGTCTCTTTCCCCAGAACTGGGATTATAAGCACATTGCCTTATACCTATTTTTGATTGATTTTTAATGGACTCTAGGGTCAAGTTTAGGCCCTCATTCTTAATAGACAAGTTATTTCCAGACTGAGGTACCTCTCCAGATCTAATCTTGGACTTCATTGTTTATTAGAGCCATGCCCAATTAAAACACATTCCACTAGTCCTTCAAGTGGTTAACTTATCTCTCATTTTGAGGTGTCAGTTTTATTCTCCTTCTTACCCATTCATGTCAACAAGATCCCAGAATGCTTTGCAGCCAATAGTTCCTGAGTTATCTCACTTAGAAACATATTAGCTCCTTAGCACATTTGCTGCTTTAAATTAGACTAGTTTTGACAAGCTCCAAAACTTTTTTTAAAATTTTTATCTTTAGGATTATTTAAAGCTCCATAAAACTGTGTAATTGCTGTGGGCAGGTCACATATCCACCAGCATTCATCTGCTTCCTCAGAAAACCCAACCCTCCCAAGCTTAGAGCAGAGTGTATAAAGCACACATTAAAAAAGATTGCCATAGGTTCATATGCTCTCTCATGGTGAACATCCTCTCTGTTGGTTGTATTATTGGCAGTATGTGGATGATACTATTTTTACTTTCCTATCATTTGTAACTAACACAAATAATTAAAGATAATTAACAACTTCGTATATGGTATGTGTTTAGGTAGGGTCCTTTTAGAGGCACGCTTTCATGGTACCTAGGAATTAATAAAAAAAATCCAAACCTGTAAACTAAAAGGTCTCGTGTGGATTTTATGGTTTAATGTAATCCAATAAAGCAAAGCATAGTGGCCTATCAGCACTATTCTGTAGATAGGAAATCTGTGGGCTCATAAGAACAAATGATGAGGGAAGGATGAAGTTTGTTTACTGTGTCTATTCAACACTTACATTACTACAGGAGACACTGAGCTCGAAACAAATACAATACAAATGCCTTGGGATTTTTTTACTGTATGCCATTTTTGAAGCCACAGGTTCCCCTCATGTTTACTGAGATTTTTTATCAGTGGTGCTTGGTGTTTGATAGTTTGCACAGCAAAAGACTCTCATCATAAAAATTAGGCTACAGGGAGACTTCAGCTCCCAGAAGTGTGGAGTTTCTGTAAAAAGTTCTCCTCTTAAGCAAGCAGCTACTTTATTACCATTTCCATTTTAGGCATAAGGAAGATAGTCCTTCCTCTGGACAGTCTATTTTCCAAGAATTAATTGACTGCCACAGCTCTAAGGACCTACCCCTCATCATTTATAAGGCAAAGAAGTATATCTATTTGTTGAGGAATGTTCATTTTGAAATATTGTAAAAGGAAAAAGCATAAACCTGTAAGTTTCCTTGTGAAGCCTTAGGCACTTTGATTGAGGCACTGACCATGATCACACTGTTTCTCTTTGATTCTCAGTTTCTGAAAAATACTCCTTTAATACCGTCATTAATATGATGTTAGATTACCTATTACAGTGATCCTAATATACCCAGGAGTCTTCCTATTGGCTGATCTGCTATTTATTGCATCCTTCATCTATCTCATCCCTTTTCAAAGATTTTATCCATCAACTTTATTTAGGAATTAATCCCTTCCTGAAACTCCTTCTCCATAGGAACATTCCAGAGAATGACAACAGTTTTGGGCCATTACTTTCCTTTCTCCTTTTTCTCATTTTTGAGTTAATACTTTACAACACGTTCCGAAGTTATCCATTCAGTCTGGCTTTGACTCACTAATATAAATGTCTGGAGCTCAGGCATGAGGATCACATGAGGAAATCAGACTCTGATCTAACTTGCAGTGATGACCAGCCATGGCATTCTGGATGAACATATATTTAAGGTGAAAACAGTCAATTCCTCAACCATCGGTGTGAATGTCTATAATTCTCCTGGGCATGTCATATGATACAGGTACTCTTTGTTTTGTGTAATGTCAGTATTAACAAATATTGTTTAATCTGTGTCATAGAGTAAATTTACAAAGTCAATATAAATTGATTTTTGAAAGATTTTCCAAAAGAGAAGCTGATGAGATGATAGGATGAGAAATTGAAGAGACCAAGGGAAAAAAGATTTATAACAAATAGTGGGTTTTTGGCTCTCTTTACAGTGGGCTTCTCACATTTCTATCCTGTAGCTCATCAGACACATAGGAGGCTACTGTGGATTCATTGACATTGGCAAGCTTGAGACACTGATGACTTGACAACTCATATTTGATATCAAGCTTGTATAAAAGTGTCTCATTTTCATCTGTCAGTTTTGATGATGGAAGTCAAGCTCACTAGCTTATAATTGACAGGACGTCTATGCATTTTGGAGAAGTTACAGCATTCAGTGGTCTGCCATGTGCAGTTCTTACAGACATTTCTGTTAACCTTGCAGAGCTTGAGAACTTAGCTTCAACAGTTTGTCACTGCTCTTGTCAATGTCTAGACAGTTGACTTCATCTAAATTTCTCTAGGTTGTTTCCCTCTTTAAATTCAAGAGTTATTTCCCTGGACAAGGCCAGTGCCAAAGGCTTGAGTATTTCTGTTTGCTGACTTGTGAAACTTCTTGGAAAATGACTTTCTTGCTGTGATGTGAAATTGACTTTTCATCTTCACGATGCCAGTGCATTTTATATTTCCGGTGTTTGGAGGCACACAATTCCATTAAGAGAACCTGTGTGAGCTTTGAAAACTGGACTGCTTGCTTGCAGGGAGTTAGAGAATAATGAATTTTCTCTAGATAGCTCTGAAAAATGTATTCTAAGCCTCATTCTTAATATGCTATAGTAAAATGGATTATAATTTAAACTAGAGTTTCAATTCACAGTTGAAATGCAAATATTTGTGTTTCTAAGTGTGCCTTTATATTTTTTATAACTCTATACACAATACCCATCATAGTTTCAATTGTCACACACCTAGGAAGAGGGTGCCTCAATTAAGAAATTGCCTCTATTGAACTGGCCTATGAGCATGTCTGTGGGGGAATTTTCTTAATTGATAATTGATGTAGAAGAGCCCAGTCCACTGTGGGTAGTGTCATCCCTAGGCAGGTGAGGCTGGTCAATATGAGCAAGGTAGCTGAACAAGCTAGGGGAAGCAAGTCGTGTCTGGTTCAGTTCCTGCTTTAGCTTCTCCTGATGACAGGCTATGACCTGTAAGTCAAATAAACACTTTCCTTCCCCAATTTACTTTTGGTCAGTATTAAATCATGTCAACATAAAAGCAAACTAAACAGAATACTGAGAACATTTATATACTGGTATCTAATATTTGTGCATCATGAATTTCTTGAGATCAAGACCCATTCGTCCAGCTGTGAATTTATTGAATATGTTTGTTTAAACTTGAGTAAACCCACAGGAGTGATACAGGAAAACAGGTAGTCCTTTGGTACGGAAATGGAGGGTTGGATTAGTTATTTTTCCATTGCTGCAACTGAAGGGGGGAAAGTTAATTTGGTTTACCATTCCAGGGAACAGATCATCATGGTGAGGAAGTCATGGCAACAGGAATTTGAGCCAGCTGGTCACATACATCTTCAGTCAGGATGCAGAGGGAGATGAATGCTAGTGTTTAGTTACTGTCTGCTTTTTATTCCTTTCAGCACCGTAGTCCAAGAAATGGTGTTGCCCTCATTTAAGTAGTCTTCCACTTCAATTAATGAAGTCATGTAGACTAAAGTCTTTGACTCGTCGGTGATTCTAAAGCCTATCAAATTGGCAATCAATATTTTTTGGTATGTATAAACAATGGAGTTTTATTCATCCATGTAGAAGAATGAAATCACTTAATCTGAATAAAAATGGGAATTCCTGGGGATAATTATTGTAAGTGAAAGAAACCATACTAAGAAAGATAAATATTGCATGCCTTTTCTCACAGTAAAATTTAGATTTCAATTTACATAAATGTGCATAGGATTTCAAAGTCAAAAAGACAGAAGAGGAAGAAGGGATGAAGAAGAGTAATGAGATACAGTGGGCCTGAAAGTAGAAGAAAAAATTGAGCACTAAGAGAATAATTCTGGGAAGGGCAGTGGGGAGAGGCACTAAGAGCAATGCGTAATGATGTGTCCATCTAAGAATGCCATAAGGAAAACTTTGTGTGCTAATGAAAACATTAATAAAAGATGGGCAAGCCTTTCATCCTGGAAAATATGAAAGGCAAAATATTGTCGACAAAAATTAATGTTGGAACATTAGGGGGCAGAAAGGGAGGGAGGGCCAAAAGGGGAGGAAGGCAGCAGAGGAAGTAGGGGCAGCAAGGGAGGGGAAACAAGGGAGGGAGGTGCAGCAATGGAGGGTGTCTCCAGCAGTGCTTCTGCTTGTATCTGACTGTAGTTCCTCCTTTTGACTTTTGTCTATTTTTTTAGTGCCCAAGACTTCTGTTTTCCTCCCCTGAAAATGTGGATTATGTCTTCTATTGTTCATTTCCATATCTTCTTTGAAGAATCCTTTCTTTTTTCTTTTTTCTTTAATACTTTATTTATATTTCAAATGTTTTCCCCTTTCCAAGTCTCCCCTTTGTAAACCTCCTATCCCATCCCCCCTCCCCTGTCTCTATGAGGGTATTCTCCCACCCACCCACCCACTCCCCTCTTCCTTTCTGGCATTCCCCTATACTGGGTCATTTAATTCTCTCATGCCCAAGGGCGTCTTCTCCAACTGATGGTCAACAAGGCCCTCCTTAGCCACATATGTGGACAGCACCATGGGCCCCTCCATATGCATTGTTTGGTTGGTTGTCCAGTCTCTGGGAGCACCAGGGGTCTGACCAGTTGACACTGTTGCTCCCTCCCTATGGAGCTGCAAACTCCCTCAGTTCCTTCAGTCCATTCTCCAATTCCTCCTTCTGGGACCCCCACGCTCAGTCCAACGGTTGGTGTGAATTGAATCATGGGTGTTCCAAACTTTTGGGCTAATATCCACTTATCAGTGAGTACATACCATGTTTGTTCTTTTGTGACTGAGTTACCTCACTTATGATGATATTTTCAAGTTCTATCCATTTGCCTGTGAATTTCATGACATCATTGTTTTTAATAGCTGAATAGTATTCCATTGTGTAAATTTACCACATATTCTGTATCCATTCCCCTGTTGAGGGACATCTGGGTTTATTCCAGCTTCTGGCTATTATAAACATGGCTGCTATAAACATAGTGGAGCATGTGTCTTTATTACATGTTGGAGCATCTTCTGGGTATATGCCCAGGAGTGGAATAGCTGGGTCCTCAAGAAGTATTTTGTCCAATTTTCTGAGGATCTGCCAAATTGATTTCCAGAGTGGTTGTACCAGCTTGTAATCCCACCACCAACATCTGCTGTCAACTGAGTTTTTGAACTTAGCCATTCTGTCTGGTGTGAGGTGGAATCTCAGGGTTGTTTTGATTTGCATTTCCCTGATGACTAAGGATGTTGAACATTTCTTTAGGTGCTTCTCTGCCATTCAAGTTTCCTCAGTTGAGAATTCTCTGTTTAGCTCTCTTCCCCATTTTTAAATAGGGTTATTTGGATCCCTGGAGTCTAGCTTCTTGAGTTCTTTGTATATATTAGATATTAGCCCTCTATTGGACGTAGGATTGATAAAGATCGTTTCCCAATCTGTAGGTTGCTGTTTTGTCCTATTTACAGTGTCCTTTGCCTTACAGAACCTTTGTGATTTCATGAGGTCCCACTTGTCAATTCTCGATCTTAGAGCATAAGCCATTGGTGTTCTGTTCAGGAACTTTTCCCCTGTGCCCATGTGTTTGAGACTTTCCCCCACTTTCTCTTCTGTTAGATTCAGTGTATCTGATTTTATGTGGAGGTCCTTGACCCACTTGGATTTGAGCTTTGTACAGGGAGATAGGAATGGATCAATTTGCATTCTTGTACATGTTGACCATCAGTTGAGCCAGCACCATTTATTGACAATGCTGTCTTGTTTCCACTGGATGGTTTTAGCTTCTTTGTCAAAGATCAAGTGACTGTCAGTGTGTGGGTTTTTTTCTGGGTCTTCAATTCTATTCCATTGAGCTACCTGCCGGTCATTTTACCAATACCATGCAGTTTTTATCACTACTGCTCTGTAGTATATAGCTTGAGGTCAGGAATGCTGATTCCCCCAGAAGTTCTTTTATTGTTGAGACTAGTTTTTGCTATCCTGGGTTTTTTGTTATTCCATATGAATTTGAGAATTGCTCTTTCTAAGTCTATGAAGAATTGAGTTGGAATTTTGATGGGGATTGCATTGAATCGGCAGATTGCTTTCGGCAAGATGGCCATTTTTACTATATTAATCCTGCCAATCTATGAGCATGGGAGGTCTTTCCATTTTCTGAGGTCTTCTTCAATTTCTTACTTCAGAGACTTGAAATTCTTTTCATACCGATCTTTCACTTGTTTGGTTAGAGTCACACCAAGATATTTTATATTGTTTTTGACTATTGTAAAGGGTATCATTTCCCTAATTTCTTTCTCAGCCTCTTCATCCTTCGAGTAGAGGAAGGCTGCTGATTTATTTGAGTTAATTTTATATACAGCCACTTTGCTGAAGTTGTTTATCAGCTGTAACAGTTTGTATCAGTTGTTTATAATCTCTGGTGGAGTTTTTCGGGTCACTTAAGTATACCATCATATCATCTGCAAATATTTTGATTTCTTCCTTTCCAATTTGTACCCCTTTGACTTCCTTTTGTTGTCTAATTGCTCTGGCTTGTGCTTTAAGATCAAGAGGTTAGACTTCAGAAAATCAAATAACCCTAAATCAAAACAACCCTGAGATTCTACCTCACATCCGTTAGAATGGCTAAGATGAAAAATTCAGGTAACAGCATGTGGAGAAAGAGGAACACTCCTCAATTGTTGGTGGGAGTGAAAGCTGGTATAACCACTCTGGAAATCAGTCTGGCAGGTCCTCAGAAAATTGGACATAGTATTACCTGAGGACCCAGCTATATCACTCCTGGACATATACCCAAAAGATTCCCCAACATATAACAAGGGCAAATGCTCCACTATGTTCACAGCAGCCTTATTTATAATAGCCAGAAGCTGGAAACAACCCAGATGTCCTTCAACAGAGGAATGGATACAAAAGAATGTGGTATATTTACAAAATGGAGTACTATTTAGCTGTTAAAAATGATGAATTCATGAAATTCTTAGCCAAATGGATGGACCTTGAAAATATCATCCTGAGTGAGGTAACCCAATCACAAAAGAACACACATTATATACACTCATTGATAAGTGGATATTAGCCCAAAAGCTCTGAATACACAAGATACAATTCATAGACCACATGAAGCTCAAGAAGAAGGAAGACCAAAGTGTGAGTGCTTTGATCCTTCATAGAAAAGGGAAGAAAATACTCATGGGAGCAAATATGGGACAAAATGTAGAGAAGAGACTGAAGAGAAAGCCATCCAGAGACTGTCCCATGTGGGAATTCATCCCATATACAGTCACCAAACCCCGACATTATTGTGGATGCCAAGAAATGCTTGCTGAAAGGAGCCTGATATAGCCGTCTCCTGAGACAGCTGAGAGACGGCCTGAGAGGCCCTGCAGAGCCTTACAAATACAGAGGCAGATGCTTGCATCCAACCATTGTTCTGAGTGCAGGATTTCCAAAGGAGAAGTTAGAGAAGGACTGATGGAGCTGAAGGGGTTTACAACTCCACAGGAAGAACAACAATATCAACCAACCAGACCTCCTAGAGCTCCCAGGGACTAAGCCACCAACCAAGGGGTACACATGGCTCCAGAGGATGCCAGGCATCCATGGGAGGAGAGGTCCTTGGTCCTATTTCCCAGTGTAGGGGAATCTAGGGCAGGGAGGTGGGAATGGGTGGGTG
Source organism: Rhynchomys soricoides (assembly GCA_019843965.1). Taxonomy (NCBI): domain Eukaryota; kingdom Metazoa; phylum Chordata; class Mammalia; order Rodentia; family Muridae; genus Rhynchomys; species Rhynchomys soricoides. Next base: position 6,172,419 of record JADRCH010000060.1, on the reverse strand, counting down.
GGTGGGGGAACACCCTCATACAAGCAGGGTGAGGGGGTATGGGATGAGGCTACTCCATTCTACTTCCTGGTGTCCCTTTAATATATGAACCATGTATTTTTCCTTTCTCACTTGCTCCTTTTAATTAAAATTCTTTTCAAAAGACTAAACCAGAGAATACAGTCTCTGTTGGACTTACTTGAGACTTCCTTTGCCAATGCAATTAGTATAAAACTCTCTACCTTAGAATCAGGTAGACTCTTCAGACAATGCCAAAAACCAGCTGCATTCTTCACCAGAATACCACAAAAACAGTCTCTAGGCCACATACTGAAATTCTTCTCCACTGAAATCTTTTGGGCCAGGTCTGCACTGTTCAAATCACTCTCAGCAATAAAGTTTTCCATATTCCTACTAGGATAGCCCACTAAGCACTCCTTTTTTTTATTTAGAATTTTTTTTGATATTTTCTCTATTTACATTTCAAATGTTATCCCCTTTCCAGGTCTGCCCTTCCGAAACCCCCTATCACACCCCCCTGCCTCTATGAGGGTGCTCAACCCACCCACCCACTCCTGTCTTCCCTCCCTAGCATTCCCCTACACTGAGGCATCTAACACACTCACACCCAAGAACCTCTCCTCCCACTGATGACCAATAAGGCCCTCTTCTGCCACATATGTGGCCAGAACCATGGGTCCCTCCATGTGTATTCTCTGGTTGGTGGTTCAGTCTTCGGGAGCTCTGTGGGGGTCTGGCCAGTTGATACTGTTACTCCATCCATGGGGCTGCAAACCCCCTCAGCTTCTTCAGTCCCTTCTCCAACTCCTCCATTAGAAACCCCACTCTCAGTCCAATGGTTAGCTGCAAGCATCACCTCTGTATTAGCCTGAGCCTCTTAGAAGACAGATTATCATGCTTCCATCATCAAGCACTTTCCAGCATCCACAAGAACCTCTGGGTTTGGTGGCTATATATGGGATGTATCCCCAGGTGGGTCAGTCTCTGGATGGCCTTTCCTTCAGTCTCTGCTTCACACTTTGTCTCCATATTTCCTCCTATGAGTATTTTGTTCACCCTTCTAAGAAACACTGAAGCATCATGAAATTCGCAGGCAAATGGATGGAACTTGAAAATATCATCCTGAGTGAGGTAACTCAGTCACAAAAGAACAAACATGTATGTACTCACTGATAAGTGGATATTAGCCCAAAAGTTTGGCGTACCCAAGATTCAATACACAGACCATATGAAGCCTAAGAAGAAAGAAGACCAAAATGTGGTCCACATCTTTAATCCCATGAGACAGAATCAAGCAGATCCCCGAGTTCAAGGCCAATCTGGTACAGAGAAAATTCCAAGTAGAGGGAGCTTAAATCAAGGCATGGTGAATCACACCTTTAATCCCAGCACTTTGGGGACAGGCATGCAGACTATTGAGTTCAAAGTCAGTCTACAGAGCAAGTTCCAGGACAGGCAAGTTTAGGCAGTGAAGGAATTGGAAAACAGAAAGCTGGTGATAATGTAATAGTACAAGGGGCCATGTTCCAGCCCCAGCAAGCATCAGAACTCGGCAGCTTTGACCATGTGGCTCTGTCTTGAGAGTCAAGAATAGAAGGAACTACTGGAACAATTGATGCTGGTTAGCTGGAGCTAAGAAATTAATGGTGATTTACAAGAGACCAGCATCACAGAGGTGAAATATTCTGGGAAGTCTTTTCTGAGAGCACAAAGAAGTTGTGTTCCAGAGATAGCCAAGGTTGTACATCATGCTGCAGCTGGACTTGGTTAATGTGTAAGAACTACCCAGGTTGTACTGGTTTTGAAGGTGTGAAGGGGCCATGGGGAACAGCTGAGGCTTGATACTCTGAGAGGCCACAGGTCATGGGTAAAGGGGCAGCCTCAGTGGCAGTTGACTGCCCAGGACTGAAGGGGTCATGCAGAGAAGTTCAGGCTTGGAACCATTACAAGAGCCTATGAGAGTTTATTGGTGAAGCCTATTGCAGCCAAATACCCCAGTGAATTGGAGATGCCAATACCATAGGATGATCACCAAGAACAGCAGCAGCTGTGGAGTAAGGTCAAACAGAGCCTGGTGTGCTACAGAAGGCTGAGAAGCTCTTTGGAGGAGCTCAGAAGATCATGGGTGGATCCCAGACATTGAAACAAGAAGCCATAATGTTGAAGTTACCTTGGAGACTCCAAGATGTTAGATATGCCAGAGCTGGGGGATATCTACTAAGGAAAGCTGCTAACATGGGGTGGAATGTGATGGTTTGAGTATGCCTAGCCCATGGAGTGGCACTATTTGGAGGTGTGGTCTTGTTGGAGTAGGAATGCTACTGTAGGCTTGGGCTTTAAAACTCTTATCCTAGCTGCCTGGAAGCCAGTCTTCTGCTAGCTGCCTTTAGAACAAGAGGTGGAACTCTCAGCTCTCAAGCCTCATGTCTGCCTGGAAGCTGCCATGTTCCTATTTTGATGATAATGAATTGAACCTCTGAACCTGTAAGCTAGCCCCAATTAAATGTTGTCCTTATAACAGTTGCCTTGGCATTCCTATCTCCCTGTACAAAGCTCAAGTCCAAGTGGATCAAGGACCTCCACATAAAACCAGATACACTGAATATAATAGAAGAGAAAGTGGGGAAAAGTCTAGAACACATGGGCACAGGGGAAAAGTTCCTGAACAGAACACCAATGGCTTGTGCTCTAAGATTAAGAATCGACAAATGGGACCTCATAAAATTACAAAGCTTCTGTAAGGCAAAGGACACTGTAAATAGGGCAAAATGACAACCAACAGATTAGGAAAAGATCTTTACCAATCCTATGTCTGATAGAGGGCTAATATCTAATATATACAAAGAACTCAAGAAGCTAGACTCCAGAGATCCAAATAACCCTATTTAAAAATGGGGAAGAGAGCTAAACAGAGAATTCTCAACTGAGGAAACTTGAATGGCAGAGAAGCACCTAAAGAAATGTTCAACATCCTTAGTCATCAGGGAAATGCAAATCAAAACAACCCTGAGATTTCACCTCACACCAGACAGAATGGGTAAGATCAAAAACTCAAGTGATAGCAGATGTTGGGGAGGATGTGGAGAAAGAGGAACACTCCTCCATTGATGGTGGGAATGCAAGCTGATATAACCTCTCTGGAAATCAGTTTGGCAGACCCTCAGAAAAATGAACATAATACTACCTGAGGACCCAGCTATACCATTGCTGGGCATATACCCAGAAGATGCTCTAACATGTAATAAAGACACATGTTCCACTATGTTCATAGCAGCCATATTTATAATAGCCAGAAACTGGAAACAACCCAGATGTCCCTGAACAGAGGAATGGATACAGAAAATGTGGTACATTTACACAATGGAATACTACTCAGCTATTTAAAACAATGACTTCATGAAATTCACAGGCAAATGGATGGAACTTAAAAATACCATCCTGAGTGAGGTAACACAATCACAAAAGAATGAACACAGTATGTACTCACTGATAAGTGGTTATTAGCCCAAAAGTTCGAAATACCCAAGAGTCACTTCACAGCAACCATAGGGTTGAGTGTGAGGTTCCAGAGGGAGAAGTTGGAGAAGGGACTGAAGGAGCTGGGGGAGTTTGCAGCTCCATGGGGAGGGAGCAACAGTGGCAACTGGCCAGATCCCTTGATGCTCCTGGAGACTGGATCACCAACCAAGGAATACACATGGAGGAACCCATGGTGCTGGCCACATATACAGCAGAGGAGTGTCTAGTTAGCCATCAGGGGGAGCAGAGGCCCTTGGGCCTGAGGGTGTTAGATCCCCTGGTATAGGAGAATGCCAAGGAGGGAAGACAAGAGTGGGTGGGTGGATGGTTGGGGGAATACCCCCCATAGTGACAGGGGGAGAGGGAAGGAATAGGGAGGTTCCAAAGGGGAGATCTGAAAAGAGGGAAACATTTGAAATGTAAATAAAGTATGAGAAAAAAAGAGTTGCCTTGGTCATGGTGTCTGTTCACAGCAGGAAAACCCTAAGACACAAAGCAAACAGGCTTCTTTGATAATAAGATCAAACAAAAACTAACACATTGGAATTGTGCAGAACAAACAAACAGATGGAGAAGAGCCCAAGAATCAGCACAAAATAGTAGATAAAGACTCAAAGATCCTTTCATTCACACACTCAGGAATCCCATAAAAATACTTAACTTGAAACCATAATACACACCCAAAGGACCCATGCCCACTGTGTATGCTACTTCAATCTCTGTGAGTTCATATATGTGTTAATCCTGTTGATTTAAAGGGCCTTGTTTCCTTTGTGTCCTCCATCCCCTCTGGCTCTTACACTCTTTTTGTCCACAGGTTTCCCTGAGCCAAGAGGGAATGTATTTGATGTAGATCAGATTCAGAGCCAAGTGTTCCAAAGTCTCTCACATTCTAAACAACATCTGGCTTTGGGGCTCTGCATTTGTTTCCATCTGATACAGAAGGAAGCTTCTCTAATAATGGCTGAGCAAGGCACTGATCTATGAATTTAGCAAAATGTGATTAGGAGTCATTTTATTGCTATGTTCTTTTAGTAGAACAATATAATTTGTTTTTACCCTAGGTCCTTGGGCTATCTAGTCTCAGATTCTGAGTCACCCAAGCAGTGTTGATATGTGTTCCATCTCATGGAGTGGGCCTTAAGACAAATCAGATATTGGTTGGTTACTCACACAAGCTTTGTGCTACCATTGCACTAACATATCTTGCAAGCAGGATGACATTGTAGACCAAGGGGTTTGTAGCTGTATTGGTGTTTACATTTCCTCTTTGATAGCATACAGAGTACCCTCCTATGCCAAAGATGCTAGCTAGAGGGGTTAAAGTTCTATGTAGGCACCAGCTCAACTTCTTTATGTTCAGTGAAATGTGTATGTGTTGTCTTCAGCAACAGGGCCTTGTTAATTTGTGGAGAACCATCTATAGTCTTGCTAACAGCCTGGGTTCTTTGGGAATTCTCATGGGATCTCCTTGGCAAACAACTCAATGAGCTGTGACACATTCTTGGTAGTGAAAGCATCATTTGGTGATAAGAAATGCCCCTTTGGAACTCTATCTCCTCCATTGTTTTGTGATTCCCTTTAGATCACCTTCATATATGTATATATTTTGGAGATTTCTATCTATGGTATTAGGTTGTTTCTATTCTACCCCTCAAATGACCCTTAATTTTAGCTACCTGTCCCTTTATTTCCTCCCTTGCCCTCTTCTTTCTGTCCCGCTACGTGATCTTCCTATTCCAGCCCTCACCCCCATCCATTTATAATGCCCTATTTCCCTGTCCTAGGGAGAGCCATCATCTCCCCTAGCTCCTCACTCTATAACTAACCTCTGTGCTTCTATGGATTTTAACAATCAACATTAACCATCATTAAGGTATCAGGGTGAACTCTGGGAAGAGGGTGGAGGTTAGAACAAACTGAGAAGAATGTGTTCAGGAATCTTTCATGACATTTGTTGCACATTTGTGGCAGATACTGGTTCCAGAAGTCTACCAGGCCATTCCTTTATCTTTATAGATCTCATGGGCAGGCATGGGTAGGACATGGCCAAAAATCTCTCACATATGGACGATTTTGACTCAAGCTGAGTTAAATTGCTCTATAGTTCTGCAGTTAGATGGTTTTGGGACCCTAGTGAGTAACTGGAAATGGACAAAAAATGCAGTTAGTCTTTTAATGATCAAAGATATTATATATTCTATAATGCACAATGATGCTTCACAAAATGATGAAAAGCCCCACCCTCAGTAGCAATAGTAGTAACCTTATTGTATGAAGAAAAAAATTATAAGCACAATGGAATTCTGTTTAGGCACAGTTATGAGTTCAACCTTGTCACATTCAGAAAAAGTGATGGAGTTAGGTGACAACATTAAGCCAAGTAAGTGCAACACAGAAAAACAACTGTCACATGTTTTTTTCTCATGTGGAAGCTTTAGAAAAATCAGTTTGTAGGTATAATAGTGATCACCAGAGACTGGCAAAGATGTGGCATAGGTGAAAAAAAGAAAGTCACACACAAGGATGGGAATACTACACTGTAACCTAGGAACATACAATTAAAGTGTGTTAATAAAATTTTGAATTTTTAAAAAACACAAAAAAGAGTTAAACTCTTAAAGCATGGGTAGACTCTCTCAGAGTGTGGTGGGAAAGAACAGACAAGTAGTGAAGGACTGAGACCCACATGATTTAGTTTTCATGGTTTGAGGAGATGAGGAGAAGCTGGTCAGGAGGCTGAGATAGACCAACAATGACCATGAGAGTTAAGAAGTGTGAACACCATTGAAGAAAGAGTTTTAAAAGCAGATGTCTACTCCAGTTATAAGTATACTAATACAATCAAATAGGTGAACTAAGCAGTTTCTGACCAGAAGACTGAGCCACTTGCAGGGCCTTGGTCACTTGCCAGTAGCAGTTTTGGCTAGACAAAGCTGGTTCAGGAGAGCATAGTAGGAGAGTCATTTGGGTCTATCACTTCTAAATATCTACACCTGCATCTAGGATATAGCTAAATGATAAAGAGCTTGCTCAGGATGCTCCAAGTCCTGGGTTCAAACTCTTAAATAAACCATGTGTATGCTTTGGGCAGGTGCATCAATTTTTCTTTCAGTTTCTTTACTTGACAAATATTGATAGTAAGTGTAGCTAATCCATGGGTCTATGGGATGAATGAATGAGCTGATATTTTTAAAATGATCACTCTAGTTAGCACTCAATGTCTTTTGATACAGGTAGGTGTTAAGTTGTTTAAGTGGTGATTCATTGGTTGCAGGAATTAATTAAGGAAGGAAAACAGACATCTAATACATTTGAAGAGCTTGTTAAGGCCCTTGGTCAGTGGCAAGAGATCTAGTGCCTATCTGCTCGGTGGTCTGGGCCTCTAAAAGGTAGTGCTAGGATCCTGAACCTTGCTTCATTGGCACTCTTAAAACCCATGTTTTGCCAGCTTTAAAGTGAGCACACCCCAATGTACACCTGCATGAAACCAGCACTCATTAAATGCCATTAATGGGATGGTTGGTGATGGTGTCAGTGACAACAATGATGACACTGAGGATGCTAGTGACACTTGGTCATCTTTCCTCTCTATCCATCTAGTTGGAGAGGAAGATACTGCTAGATTTTCTTCAATGCCACTGAAGTGCCTGGTACCTTTACCCTATGCAAGACGAGTCATTGGTCTGGTTCTTAGGATGGCTGTGAAGAAGAAGACAGGCACACCTCTGTCTTAGGGTTTTACTGCTGTAACCAGACACCGTGACCACAGCAACACTTATATGGACAACATTTAATTGGGGCTGGCTTACAGGTTCAGAGGTTCAGTCCATTATCATCAAGATGAGAAAATGGCAGCATTCAGGCAGGCATGGTGCAGGAAGAGCTGAGAGTTCTACATTTTCATCTGAAGGCTGCTAGGAGAAGGCTTCCAGGCAGCTAAGACAAGGGTTTTAAAGCCCACACTCACAGTGACACACCTACTCCAACAAGGCCATACCCCCTAATAGTGCCACTCCTTAAGTCAAGCATATCCAAACCACCATAGCCTTTAATTGTAGTTTTGAAGGTTCAACAGAAAACTTATAACACTGGGCCCTGGACAACTTTTATGCTTGTTGGTGATTCTTTAGAGACAGCATTGAAATGAATAAGCAGCCTCAGTAAACCTGTTTTGCTTTCCTTTTAGGTAAGTTTAAATTTTTGTGTCAATAATAATCTTCACTTCCGTTTCTTCTTCCACTTTTGTATATTTCCTGCTCCTCTGTGCCCCAACACAGAAATTTAACAGGACTTCCTGGCTATGTACATGATGTGTTTGTATGCTCTAAGTCTGTGAAGGCGTTTTCTGCATTTATTTTGCAGCAGATTCCAATTGTAAATTGGTTGTAGAGATGTCACTGGCTTCCTGCCTGTGACATTTCTGATGGATGGCCCCTATTTATACAGAACAGCATGGCATGTGCAAAGCTACAAGGCTCCATGCCATGCTTAATGGATCGGAAGGAGAGAGCTGGTAGTTCCACTGTGAAGAGAACCATCCATTTCCTTTCGTAAGCAGTCAGAGAGGTTTGCAGGGGGAACCAAGTCCAGGCTCTTCTACAAAGCCTTCCTGATTTCCTGAAGACTCAATCTTGCAGCTAACATGCAGACATCCTGTGCTTAAGAACATGACCACGGGGGCAGAACAACAGGTGTGAGCCTCTGCTGGGACCCTTTGCTGATATATGTTTCTATGTCTATGCTAGTTTGTTTACCCTAAGAGCTGTCTTGTGGGGGTGTCTTACCCCGGTTGGCAAGCTATAAAAAGATACCACAGACAAGAGGATTTATGCATAACATGTTTTTCTTCACAGTTCTGATGGTTGGAAGTCTATGATGCAGGACAAGTCTTGTGTGTGCTGAGTGTCCTCTTCCTGACAGATCTTCCTTTCATGGCCTCCCTTGCTGGAGAGGGGTTGGGAAGTCAGCCCACCATTTATAAAGGCACTAGTCTCATTTACAAGGTGATGGGCTCTCATTATCTCCCAATAACTCTACCACCCAGGACCGTCCCTTTGGCGGTTAGGCTTCAGTATGTTAACAGAAGCCCAGAGGTTCAGTGCACCGGCTTCTCTTCCATAGCTCTCAAGTCTGATTTCCAGCATACACATTAAAGTGTCTGTAATTCTAGTCCCAAGGGAATAGGACACCCCTCTCTGGCCTCTGAGGGCAACAGGTGCACATGTGATACACATGTATACATGTAGATAGAACGAACACTCATATACAATAACAACATATACATACATACATACATACATACATACATACATACATACATACAAGATCCAGGCTGTGATTTGTAGGACTGTTTGCTTCTTTATCATTTCCGTAGGTTCAGGCCGTGTCACCTGCTTTTCTACCCTCTGACCCTCTTGCCTTGACCCATAATCAGAGGCTATGTGTATGCAGCTATTAAATACTTTGTCAAACTGATTTCAAGACAGAGGTTGGGAAGTGAAGAATAGGAAAACATTCTTAGTGTCTCGTTAGTAAGGGTGATTGGATATGAGTGGACAGGTGCTCTCTTTATCTTTGTCATAGTAAAATTGGAGACAATACTGATGACCAACTGGTTTTTATGAAATACTGTTGGGCAGGGAGGGAAGAGCTTTACTATGTACCAAAAAGACAAAAAACAAAACATAACAAAAAAAACGAAACACCCAAACCAAACAAAAACAAACTACAAAAAACCAAAAACAACATAAAACAAACAAACACCCCAAAAGCAAATAAAACAAAACAAACAAAAAAAACCCAAAAAACAAAAACAAAAAAATCCAACTGTATATATACTTTCAATTCTTGAAATTTAAGTTATGTTACTACATGTCTATAAAGAAATGTTTAGGCCAGGCAGTGGTGGCGCACAGCTTTAATCCCAGCACTGGGGAGGCAGAGGCAGGCAGATTTCTGAGTTCGAAGCCAGCCCGGTCTACAGAGTGAGTTCCAGGACAGCCAGGGCTATACAGAAAAACTCTGCCTCAAAAAACCACAAAAAAAGAAAAAAAAGAAAGAAAGAAAGAAAGAAAGAAAAGAAATGTTTACAAATATATTATTTGTAATGTTTTCTGAGACATTTGGAAAGATTGCAATGTCCATCATCAGGGAGTCAATCGAACTAATAATGGCATGGACTGTCAGTTGATGACTTCTACTGACTGAGTAAAATTGACAAAGACTAAGTAACACATGCCATATACAAGATGTTATTCAGAACACAAAGTAAAAATATACATCTACATGTCACATGAATGAAAGATTGTGCTAAATATATGAAGTCAGTGATAAAAGATTATATATTGTAAGATTCCACTCATATGGTTTTAGCAAAATAGGCACCTCCACCAATGAAGTCTCACTGAAACGTGAGTGTACCATGTATATTGGTTTGCTTTCTGGTGCTATAATAAAACAGTATGGCCAAAAGAAACTTAGAGAGGAAGGGGCTAATTTTATCTCATACTTCCAAAACATCATTGAGGGAAGTCAGGACCTTGAGGCAGGAATCTAGAGCAGAAAGAAGGAAGTTGGACACCAAATCATCTTGTTTTCATAGTGTGATGGTTAGTTCTCATTGCCTGACTGGATTTGGAATCACCTGGAAGACACACTACTGAGTCAGTCTCAGGGTGTTTCTGGAGAGGGTTAACTGAAGAGAGAAGACTCACCCTGAATACAGGGAGCACTCTGTCATGGCTACAGGGGCCCAGACTGAAGAAAAGGGGAACAGGGACTGAGTATACAGTGTGACCACCCACCTCGTACTCCTATTGCCATTCCTTCCTCTCAACTGCATGCCCATTAACTCTTCTCTCATACCAGCTATCTGGCCATAACAATAAATATGAATACAGACAGTCACAGATTTTTAAAGGATACATGCATTATATTATTATTTTGGGTTAAAGGAAAATATCTTTGAGAGGAGTCTTAGACCTGAAGTGCTGCTTCTGCTCAAACTGAGACAAGGCACCCCTGTTAGCATTTCTTTCTTTTCTGAAACTGGACAGTGTTGTAGACATTGAGCATTCTTCATTGACTTCTCTGATACATGGTATACACAGATTTTCACAAGTCCTTCCTATTTTTGTGATGGTGATCTAGAACTAGTGAGCCTTGTAGCTTTAAGTGAAGGAAGATTTTGTGCTTTTAGCACCACAAGATGGAAACTATGTTGAGATGTGTACCAGCCCCCAGTATGTTGGGGAACACTATACACCAAAAAAGCCATCTATAGTTCTATGTATCAGACTGTTCTGTGCTATGTCACAACTCAAAGATCACCGTGTGCCAAAGGTAAGTACCTGGTGTAAGTTATACATGTGCATATGTGTTTATAAAGTTGATATTTACCTTTTTATAATTTTCAGTGTTATTAAAATCATTCATAACCTCTTCTTTTTTTATTACAATAATTTAGTTATTTCCCTTTGGGATCAAACCAGCTGTCCATAGCGAAGGGAGCAGCACCAATTTTTCAGTTTTGTTATGTATTAGTTCTAGCTATTTTCTTTCCTGTTGGCTGGGGATAGATTAGAGGAAGGAGCTGCTTTTAAGTCTCAGTCCTGTCACAAGAACTAATTGTGTGCTTCTAGGAATTCACAATTCTTCAATGAGTCTTCCTATGTAAAAAAGGAAAAGAAATCACATCCCTTGTGGGCTGTCATGAAGATCAGATGTAACAGTGAGTTCCACATGCCCTGCAGTTGAAAGGTTGTGTGTTTGCAGGATTTTATTATGCAGGTGTTCCTGAATGGAAAACAGTCCCCAGATGTGTGAGGCTCACACAGCACTGAGCAGGATAAATAGTCTCAAAGCTGGTTTCTCTGGTCTTCCCCACCCATCTATGGGTCAGTTTGATCTTCTTTCTCTTTGGAAATAGTTTTTCTTGATGGTTCATGTCTATGTAAAGACTGATCTGTGAAAGAGGTACTCACCTGCCTTCATGCCTGCTTGCTGAATGCCATTAACAAGGAGGATTAAGCTCATATCATGGAGGAAGACAGTGGAATGCAAACACAGCACCTAGAGTCCAGAAGACTGTCTCAAGACATTGCCTTCTGGTTCATCTGTTTCTTTGAAAATTAGTTACTGCTGCTTTACAATTTCCTATAGCTCCCTAGTTCTCCTGTCTCCCATGAAGCAGACATTTAATCATCAATCATGGCATGAATCCTGATTCTGTAAATTTTGTATTTTGTGTATTTTTGCATATCAGTAACGTAGTCTTAGTATGACCTTTCTACCACCATCAGACTGCCTATTGGCAGTTTGTTTCAGCAGGCTCAATTAGTAAGCCCTCAGAAGGAAACTCTGATGTTCCTTCACAGGCAATCCCATGACACTCTCTTAGTGGTCCCTGGGGTTTTAGTTTTGTATTTTGTGGCATCTGTTGGTTCCTATTCTCAGAGCTCTTCTGTTTAAAACATGAGAAGTGTTGCTTGAACTTGGCTGCAATCCAGGTACCTGGGACTTTGTGGTTTGATGCTATTTCTTCTCACCTCGGCGGCCTTCAGTGCAATTCTGTGGCTTTCCCAAAACAAAATTCAAACACACAGCCATCCTCTCCTCCTGGCTCTTGGCACATCTCCAAGGCTCCTGTCCTCTTCGGTGAAAATGAGTTTTCTGAATCCTCTCCCCAGATCTCCCTAAGCCCTTTGTGGCTTCTCCTGCTACACAATATGTGGAGGTGTGGCTTGTGTGCAGACTGGCTAAGGGTCAGACACTTACCTCTGGAGGATGTCTGTCTTTAGTCACCTTCACTTTCTTTTGTAGATATACGTTTGTCCTAGGGAAAGTTTGTCCTTGTAATTCTCTGACGCACTTACTTTATCAAGGTCATCACCTGAAAGGCCAGGATCACACATGGCTCTAAGAAATGCCTGAGCAGCATTTCATTTCATAAAGTGATATTTTTGAAATATCACTTCGTCTTCCTCCTCCTCCTCCCCCTCCTCCTCCTCCTCCTCCTCCTCTTTCTTCTCCTTCCTTTCTTCTCCTCCTCCTTCCTTTCTTCCTCCTCCTCCTTCCTTTCTTCCTCCTCCTCCTCTTCCTTTTTCTTCCCTTCTTCCTCCTCCTCTTCCTCCTCTTTGGCAACCTCATATATGTATACAGTGTACTGTGGTCATGCTCATTGACCACTAACCCTTAATCCTCCCCCACTCACATCCTTCTTCCCTTTTTCCCACCTAGGCCCCCTCTGTTATATATCCCTGCTCCTCACACTGTGTGTGTGTGTGTGTGTGTGTGTATGTGTGTGTGTCCTACTAAGCTTAATTATGGTTGCTTGCAAGGCCCTATTTACTGGAACATGGACAACTTAGGACAACTTACAGGTAGTTACGGGACTGAACAAAATGACTCCTCATAACTGTTAACTACCCAAATCTCCTTGAGGTTCCTTATGTGGAAACCTCATAAGCCCCTCCTCAACTCATGGTGGAATGTTGAGGGAGCTGATTTAGTTCTGGCCTTGTTCCTGCTTGTGTGTGTTCACACTTGCCGTGACCATGCCCTGTCCACGGCATCTGAATCCACATCTCTGCGGTTCTTTCTGCCTGTCTTTTGTGACATTCCTCTGAACTCTGGGGAGGCAAGATCTAGGGAACAATTTTGTGATAAGCTCATGTGGTAGAGGGTCTAGGGTGAAATGCATTTGTTTTTCACCTTCTGCTCATTTCAGTCTTGAATACTTTGTAGATTTGTCATACAGAGCCAATTAGAAGCTTTGTAAGTTCTGTTTTTTATCCTGTAGCCTACTGTATGATCATTTTCCTGCCTTGCTCCCATTTTCTCATTAATATCTTACTCTCTGTATGATATTTGTATTGTCCTATGTGATTCAGAGACATTAAAGACATCCAGAAATTGTTCCACATATATCTGCTCATGTGCTAACAATCCATTTAATTCTACTCTTAAGCATGGAGAAATTATGCTGGTCTGTTTTCAAATTCATCAACATTTTTGTCATTTGGGGCTAGAGAATTTGGACAGGCTCTCATATAGGTAGGCAAACCTAAAATTTACTATATGTAAATGGGGATGACCCTGAGCTCATGATCTTCCTGACTCCACCACCACATATTTGGATGACAGGTATGTGTAATCATGTGTTTTTAATTCTAGAGTTTCCTTCAGGTTCCTCAACATATTTTGCATTTCTTTGTGGAAATACCCTATCTGTTCACTAATTTAGATTACATTTTCTTTTAGTTCAATGGACATATTTATAATAGTTGCTTTAAAACTTTAGTTCACTAAATTTGTACTAGTTGATGTGGTGGTTTGAATATACTTGGCCCAGAGAGTGGCACTATTAGGAGGTGTGGCCTTGTTGAAGGAAGTGTGTCACTGTGGAGGCGGGCAATGAGACTCTCCTTCTAACCACGTGGTAGCCAGTCTCCTTGTGGCCTTCAGATGAAGATGCAGAACTCTCAGCTCCTCTAGCACCATGCCTGTCTGGATACTGCTGTGTCCCTGCCTTGATAATGGACTGAACTTCTGAACCTGTAGACCAACCCCAATTAAATGTCCTTATAAGAGTTGCCTTGGTCGTGGTGTCTGTTCACAGCAGTAAAACTCTAACTAAGAGTTTAGGTTTGCTCTTTAAACTGAACTTTTATCCATGTATTGTTCTTGAGTAACAGTCTTCTTTGCATGTCAAGTACTTCAGAATTTTTTAATTGAAAAGAAAATCATGAATTGAGTTGAGTTTTTTTGCCCCGTTGGAAGTGGTACCTTGACTTTGTGTTAGCTTTTACTTTGTGAACACTGACCTGTGAAAAAACATAAGGTATTCCTTCAGCTTTGTGGGACTCATTTGCTAGACTACCTCTCTTGTAGATTTTCTTGCTTCAATTTAAGGGTCTGCATCAGTGTACTGAGTGCAGGTATTACTTCCAGGGTTTTAAAGACCAATCTGTTATCTCAGCTGACACTGAACTCATACAGCAGTGTTAACAAACCTACCCCTGTCTTGCTTGGTTAGAATTTTATCTCCTTGGGCCCTGTTCCACAGCTAGTATCTCCCTTCCACTCTGTGAATTAATAATTCTGCCAGTCTGTTGCCTGGGAAGCCGAGACCTCAGCCAGAGGCTAGAAGGTCATGTCCACATCACTCACCATTCTCACCTCCAATGCCCAGCCATGTTGCTCATTCTTTAAGTGAAGCTCCTAAGCCAGGTTTAGTGTCCAGTACACAGTCAAGGAGATTGCCCCTTCTTGGGGATCCAGGGGAATTACTGAATCTCACCTGTGAATTTACCTCACTCAGGAATTTCAATCCTGTAGTTCCCATTCCCTCACAAAAATGTTGTGTGACCATTTATGGCTGCAAGGCCAGTTTTACTATCTTAGTGGAAGCTCAACATTGGTCATTTGATGACCTTTTGAGGACTTGCTATTATTTGATGGGTAGCTCTTTCTAATGGAATGACATTGTTTCTGCCTTCAATCCTGCTAAGCTCAGGGAATGAATCTCAAGGTCCCAACTTTAAGAATTTGTTTGGTCTCAAATTCAATACCAGAAAAATTGAGTGCAGGAAATAGGAATCAATTCAAGTATTTTAAGCAGAAAGGAGTTCAGTGCTCACAAAATCACCATGTTGACTCACTCCCAAATCATCATAAAATTGATTCACTAGGAAAGCTTCTATTTCTGAAGCTGCCAGGGGAGCTATTCTGAATTCAAGGGCTTTTGCTTCCAGTTCAAATGCCACTAGATAATGAGAAACTGGAGAACAAAGCCTAAGATGTATCCAGAACATCTTATCCTCAAACCTTACAAAGGGCAAAGAAGTTGCTTTACTGTATCCACATTTCATACTTACTGGGATGCTTATAATGAGTGCAACCTAATTTGTGTTCAGATCTTAGCTGCAAGGGAGCCAGTGCAATGTGGATTTTTAGTTTTCTAGACTCCACTAGAAAATGTTAGAAGACAAGAGTTTGAAAGGCTGATCTATGGTTTCCAGTGCATATTCTCTGCTCAGAATTTCTTCTTCCTCCTTCTGGACCTGTCTTCAATGTTACCTTCTGGGTTCACTTGATAATTTGATATTATATGGTACACACACATACACACACATGTATACACATGTATACACATGTGTGTGTGTGTGTGTGTGTGTGTGTGTGTGTTTGCAAATAGTTTTATAATCATGTATGGTCTTTTTCCTATCATGGAGTAGGGGAAGCCCTTTTTGATATTACAGATAATGATGTATATGTTTCCTTTTCACCCACAATGTTCTAGTTCAGCAGCTGACACATGTCACTTAATCCAAGTTTATTGAATGAATGGATGAAAGGCATAGTGGTGATGATATATTTTCAAATCACATAACATGGGAACATGCCCCAGAGAGAGACTGACTTTCAAATGAGGCAGACTTTTGGCTAACCCCACATGATACTTATGTGGGAAAAAACCAGTTAAGATTGAAAATTTTCGATCGGGTAGTTATCTGGAGCTATGAAGAGGAGATAAATATCACAGTGGATGAATTCCAAAGGAACTTCTAAAACACTCAGTCACTTCAGCTTTGTGAAATTGCAGTCTCAGGCCCTGGAGGGCCCTTCAGAGGTCTGGATCTAGGCTTTCAGATGGTACATAATACTTCACTCAGCACCTGGTGATTTCTTATCTGTGAGCTGGAAGAGGAAATGCTCTCCTGGGAGGAATCCATGAATGTGCCAGGCAAATGGCTTTGCTTGCAATGGCTGAGATAGATGATCTGCCTCACCTAGGCAAACTCCCTGCTCCCCAGTGCAGCCTTCTCATTCCCTTGCCCATCATTAGATCCAGCCCATTACCTGCCTCCAAGAACTCAGTAATTGTGCTAGGATCTGTTTCAGGTCCCAGCCGGCTCATTGGATTGAATGCCTGGTGCTGTGTGCCACTGGGAAATTTGTTTGAGTGTGTATACTGTAGGGTACCTGTCCTCTAGTTGAGCAATGACTCATACAGAATCCTTGTGTGGAGTGGCACTCAGGGAACCTGGAACTCTTGCCTGCTCTTCCATATATGGTGCTCAATGGCAAAGCATGTGGATCATTTTGGCTAGGATGACACAGCCACCTAACCTTACAGTGCAGCTAACCTGAAAAGAGCAAGCAACAAATGCCTAGAGTTGGTTATTGAGACTTTTTGGAGGTTTGTTTTGTAGTACTGGCTTCTGGGTCTCCCAAGGTGGGACAGATAATTGAAATAGGTGACATCTATGAAGAAGACAAGATTTTCCAGTGATCCCAGTACTTTTTGGTCATTCTCATGCCTGTTAACAAGTCCTCACACTCTGTGTGTAAACCCTATAAGCTTACTGGAACCCTAGGATAGAAGTCTTTTCTTTGCCACTGGGAACCTTATGAGGAAGGAGCAGGTGTCATTTCTGTATCTTCAGAGAAAGAATTCTAAAAATAGCAATATTTCCCCAGGCTCTGTCCAGATCCTTCACCAGGAAGGTCTGATTGGGTTGTCAAAAGTTCTGTCCTTGAATCTGGAGCTGGCTCAGGGTAAGCATGTCCTTTGTTCAGCCAAGGACTATGTTAATGTTTGGGAATGTACTTGTGTATACAGGTAGCAGGGAACTCAGTGTTGGCCCGGGTGATTCCTGAGGGACAGTAGAGATCTGGAATGAAGTGAAAATGAGGTTCCTAGATTGGAGAGGGGAGTCAGGTGCTAGATTAGGTGATTCTACCAGAAACTTGCACCCCATTCTTCTTCTAGCTCCGAAACCTGAGCCAGCTTTTGCTTCAGACAGGAAAGTGAGTTCTTAGGGAAGTCTTTGTGAATAGACGATGGGGTTAGTTTAGTTGCCAATCATGGCAATTTTGACTATGCTTATGCATTTCCCTGTTCTAGAGTATTAATACTGCTACCATCTTATACTCTGAGTTTTTATCATGTACCACTTTTGCATTAAATACTTTACAGAAGTTGTATTAACGTTCACAACAGCTCTTAGGATAATAGATGTATTAGGTTTCTCTAGAGTCACAGAACTTATGGAATGTCTTTATATATTAAGGACATTTATTGCTATGACTTATAGTTTGCAGTGCAACTAACCTACCAGTGTGCATCAGTGATTGGGAAGTCCAAGAATCTAGTAGTTGCTCAGTCACAAGAGGCTAGTTGTTTCAGCTGTCTTCTGGATAAGCTGGAATCCTGAGGAAGTAGACTCCAAAAGATATGCTAGCAAGTAAGTGCAAGCAGATGAAGAAGAGTGAGTCTTTCTTCTTTGTTCGTCTTCATGTAGGTCTCCAGTAGAAAATATGGCCCAGACTAAAGATGAATACCACTACATCTGTATTTGGAATTTGCTCCGTCCTTGGCTGGCCTTGAACTGAGAGATCTGCTTGCCTCAGTCTCCTGCGATTAAAGGCATGCACTCCCTTGCCTGGGCCTAAGCTTTTCATGGCCACTTTGCCTCAAGATCTGCATCAAAAGCATGCCCTCAATTTCTGGATTGTAGTTCATTCCAGATGGAGTCAAGTTGACAACCAGGAATAGCAGACACAGTTGATGAGTGCTCCTTGCATTTCTACTTACAAATAAGAATACTGATGTCCAGAGAGGTTTAGTGACTTTTCCAAGGCCACACAGGTAAGGAGTAACAAAAGTAGGATTTGGTCCAAGTCTGTTTATCTCTGGACCTGGGCACTGTGATCATTCTGTGTATACTTGGTCATTGTCGCATCTCAAGTGGGAGACATTTGTTATATTCTCTTTAATCCTTATTTTGGGTGCCAAGATTCCCTGGATCAGAAAAGCTTTTCAAGGCTAGTGAACAAGTTAACATAAGCAATTGAGTGGGGGATTCTGAATGTATTTTATTTTAGTTCAGGTTTTTAAAAGACCAGGAAATAAATAAGTCTCATTTGACTCCTTTGGGTGATACTGGTATGGGAGAAGGAGATTTTCAGGGTGAGAAACACGTCCATGCTTTGGTCCTGATTTAACTAAGTGTAAGAGCAGACAGCTGGGTATGACATTTGTTTTTAATAGTTCTCAACAAAGCTCAGAAACCATCTTTATGCTGCAGCTGTGTTAAACAAATGACAGGCAGAATGGGCTTATGGGCTGGGACTCAGCTTTTAAATGGACCCATCTGGACCTGTTCAGGTGAGGGGCCTCGCCAGGCCCATTTGCTCTGGGCTTATTTCAAAGCCAATTCTGCTGGCTGCACTGGCGAGGCTTCTCTTTTCAGTGACACTGGCACCTTTGACATCTTCATTGCCTCTTTCCTGAGAGGTGAACCTAGACGGATATCTTGGCAGGCAGCATAATCAAACTGGAGCGCCTAAGCTCCCTGCTCAACAACAGAGACAAGGACCGTTTCTTAGAGAGCATTTTCTTAAGTGAATGGAAGTAAGTGTCCCTGTCCTGTCTAAATAAATGTTCTAATTGAATGCTAAAATAGATTTTCAAGATTACCTAAGTCCAATATCTTTTACTGACCATGGGCTTTGAGCAAGTTTTGTCTTCTGGTCTCTGATTCCATTTTGTCTGACTATGTGGAGAGTGATGGCCCATCGTCTGAGAAGGGAAGAAGGCATTCCTCCTTGTGAGGGAGTCTGAGAGGATAAGAGGCCAGGGAAATGGCATTAGACAGTTAAATGTTGAAATAGTTGAGTGGTGGTCACTTCCAGCCCATGTTGCAGGCAAGTGGCAATCATGTTGGCTAGAATGATGTAGTCTGGGCTGACAGTGCTGGGCTGAGACCAGAGGTAGCATGCATCAGTCTGCAGGGAGGTCAGAGTGGTTCAGCTGGAGGCTTTGCTTTGGGAAGGAGGCCTGGAGCTCATAGGGCATGAACCCTCTAGACTTGCCCTTTCTGTCTCCATGCTTCAGTGACTGGATCCTGCTTTACCTCTCTCTGAGCATGGGGCGAGCACTCCTTTTGCCTGCCAAGGCCTGGTTAATGAAAACAAACGCAGGGGCTCATGCCTTTTTTTTTTTTTTTTTTTTTTTTTTGGTTTTTCGAGACAGGGTTTCTCTGTGTAGCCCTGGCTGTCCTGGAACTCAATCTGTAGACCAGGCTGACCTCAAATTCAGAAATCTGCCTGCCTCTGTCTCCCGAGTGAGTGCTGGGATTAAAGGCCTGCGCCACCACTGCCTGGCAGGGCTCATGCTTTTAATTAAACACAGAAACCTCTCATCACAGATAGCTGCTGTTCTTGCAGCTGCTCTTCATCAGTCCGGGGGCCTCTTTCTATGATGGTGACCGCTCAAGGAAACCTTGCCATGTGGATTTCCTGCCCTCAGGTCCCACCTGACCCTGGCTACTGTGGAGCGATGCTGACCACAGCTCAACTTTCATGCTAACCCACCCTGTTTCAGTCCAAACATGACTCTGCAGCCTCCAAAGAGCTGTGCCCTCCTCCCAGCTCCGCTGTTAAGACCCAGAGCACTAAAGCAGACTCTTGCACCTAAGGGGGTTGCTACCAGACTCTGTCTTTCTGCTGAGGTTTTTTTTCTCTCTCTCTCATAAGAGGTAACCCAGCACAGCCAGCCATGAACAGTGTCCATCCCGAGCTAGCTGCCTGGTTTTGAGTACTGAGTATCATCACTCTTTGCAGTCTAGTCTTGGGGAAGCTGTTCAGAACCTTTAGGCCTCAATTCTTTTCATTACATAGTGATAAAAAACTTTTTCTCATTAAGGTGAAAAAAAAAAAGAAGAAAATATTTAATTCTTGTAAACTCCATTAGACAAAAGGTGGCACACAGTAGGCACTTTATATTCTGCAGTAGCCAGGCAGTACTTTCAGTTATGAGTCATTAAGATGATATTTATTAATTGGTGAGAAAAATTACTTCTACTCTTGGTTAGTGCATCAAATTAAAAATAAAAACACCCCTGTCTGCAGAATCATACTCTATTTAGTATTTGACGACTCAGCAGTAGTAAAAACAGCAATCAGAAAACCTTATTCCAGCTGAGCATGATCCTTGAAGGGCACTGGCACTCCCTCCCCCAGGGCATGGTGGCTGCCATAGTTCTCAGGACATCAGTAAGATTCCACTTCCTTCTGAATCCCTGGGCAATCTTTAATGTCCACTTTCTTTCCCATTGGGCCAGAGCACATGTAACCAGAACACATCTTTGGGAAGCAAATAAGGACTCAAGAAGAACACTAGTGAGACAAGTGAAGAACCTAGTCTGATTTCTGTAGGACAAGTTCATTCCTCAGTTTCTGTTTCTGCTGTTCGACACTTCCTCTCTCTCCCAGAAATTCTCATAATCTCTGAATCTCCAGTCACCAACCTCAGGCCAGGGCAACTTGGTATAGTTTTGTCTGGCTGCATGGATGCTGTGACATGGATGGTGTTTAAATGATAAACTAGAACAATTATATCAATATTATATATATATATATATAACATATGCATATGTGTGTGTGTGTGTCTTTCTTTCTCTCTTTTGAATTATTAAAACACATGTTGCAGGTTTAGGACTTTGACTGAAGCTATAGGAATGGTGGCTGAAGGTAAGAGAGAACTACTAGATACCCATATGAACATAGCCACTTCTGCAGGCCTTTTTCCATCACCCACTGAACACCCACCCACATGCCTGTGTTGTTTGGTATGGACCATCCTTTCTTTTCACGATTCCAGGAGCTGTCCTATTGGGATCTTCCCAGGTCTTGCATGAGGTAATTCTAGTATCCCATAAGAACACTTCTCTTCATAATTAACATATTTGCATGTTTCCAGGCTTGTGCTCTGCCTTTTTCCAGTTACTCCATGGTGAGGTACCACCTATCTTCTATTTCAGAGTGCATTCAATAGAACCCTTACCTCTCTTATCAGAACGGGTAATTCTCAGACAGATTGGACTGCCTTTGAGCCTGAGCCATTGGGGGAGGTCAGCTCACACCCAGAAGGGTGTGCTTGTGTTGTATTAAGAGGACTTTGCATTGTCTAATTCTGTAGTTAGTTAGCCCTTCACAGGGAGGACTCAGCCTTTTTTCCTGAAGGTTAAGTGTCTCTCCTTTATGTAGATGTCACCCATCCCATGCATTGGTGACCACTTCATTTGCAATCAAGACTCTGGCTTTGGTTGGAATTTAGCTACTCTGAAAATCCCAATTTGGGCCTGGTTCTCAGCTCTCTCTGCCCTCTGACTAAAAGACTCTTCCTGTACTACTGAGGAGGCTCTGTAAGTCTCACACTCACCTCTGAAATCTCAGTTGCTATTTATTTTTTTCCAGTGCATCCGTCAAAGCTTACATAGGCATTCAACTCCAATGTCTTTCAAGCAATTGTTCCATTGTCAGTGACAATTCGCCATGACTGATGTGTCCCATAAGCTGATGAGTGTTGTCCTTCACTATCCTATCCCAATCTGCAGTCAGTGGTAGCTTCAGCACTCAGGTTGCTAGTTTGCAGGGGCTATGGGTCAGCTCTACCAGCACTGGGAAGCTCTGCCTGATCATTAGACTTAGCTCCACATTGTGCTTTTACCTATACTTTACACTACTCAAGCATCCAGTACCACAGGCAGGGCTTCCAGGAATTCACACCCAGGTAGAAATTAGCATTCAGCTGTTCCTTCGGAAGTGATACTGATAGCAATGTCTAGGGAAGAACAAAGAAAAGGTCACTATAGGGAAACCTGGGCTGTGAGGTGTTCTTAGCCTCCACAGCTTGGAGGCTGAATTAGCTTAGTTCATATGGTTCTGAATTGGGGAATGAGGTGGGGTTTTCATACACTGGTGCCAATCATTCACTGATGAGTGTCACTCGGGGAAAGAGGCCGGATCATGGATGAAGTCACTCTTGTCATACTAAAAAAGCTCATGTGTCTATTCAATATTGCATTTAACATAATTAAAATTAAATAAGTGAGAAGTTGAGTTCTCAGGTTGCACTGGTCACATTTTAAGTGCTTTGTGGCCTTATAGCTCATGTTAAATGGCCCCTACTTGGGCTCACCCATCCCTGCAGAAAGTTTGCTTAGATATAGACAATTTACCAAATATGAGGGTTAAAATTTGTAAGAAATGGCAGTTTTAGGTGTTCCCCAGTCATAGGGCGCTCTCTCTCTCTCTCTCTCTCTCCCCCCCCCCCCCCCCGGGGACTGACAGGTGACTGAACAAACTCTTCAGGGAGCCCCAGTTTTATTCCTCAGTCTCATGAACATCTTGAAGTTCTCTGAGGATAATCTCAGCTCCTCAGTCCCTATGTTCCAGTTGGCAATGAGGGAAAAGTGACAAATGCTAGGCTCATGTGTCCCTCTCCACAGAATTTTGCTCCCTATCCTGTTAGCAACCAATTTCTCAGTGATTTTAGGTTGGTTTTCTCTAAATGATCCACATTTCTCTGATTTGCTTTGCTTAGTTTCTTGGTAAATGCCAGGATTTGCAATGCACTGGCTTGGCATTGCATGGATTTGCTGTATGGTGTTGCTTTCCTAAGAAAATAAATACATCTCGATCCCTCTACCATGCTATTAGCGTATTTGGGCTGTAATAACAAAACCTCATAGGCTGGGTGGCTTAAGAACAACAAAAATTTAATTTTCATAACTTTGTGGACAATAAGCCTAAGATAATGTCTGGGGAGAGCCTGCTTGGGTAGATGGCATGTTCTTGCTGTGCCCTTACAGGGTGTAAACAGCAATGGTCTCTGGAATCTCTTTAATAAGGGAACTAACCCTGTTCGTGATAACTCTGCCCATATGACTTATTTGCCTCTCAAAGGCTCTATTTCCTGGATATGACCTTGAGAATTAGGATTTCAATATATGGACATTGGGAACATACATTCAGACCAAAGTATACATGGCATTTGCCATGGTTTTCTTTCTTATTCCTTCATGCTGCTTTGTTTTCTCACTACTTGAAGATCTACCTGTGTCCTTCTCAGTTTTCATTCTTCAAGTCCCTCCTGATTAAAATGACTTATAATTATATTGTCTATCAGGTAAACGTATGCATTTAAAGCATAGCAGAGGAGAAGACCTCAGAGAGTGATGGAGCAGAATATCTCACATGCTTCTTTGGTTCCCACACATACCCAGGAGCACACACCTGCTCGTGTGCATGCATACATGCACACACACACACACACACACACACACACACACACCACTTATGTATATACACAATAAATCGCAGGCATGACCCCATGTTCTGTGTTCCCATCACATCACATAGTCCTCCAGCTACAACACTTGCCACAGGTTGGTAATAACTGAGCAGTATGTGACGTCCTGATACAACAGGATGACTTGCTTGAGTGGGCCAGGGGTTAACAGTGCAGACTCAGTCATGACTGTCACTCTAGAGGCTAAAGATACTCCTGACAAGAAGGTGGGATCCTGGTAGAGCTGAATGCCAAGTACCAAAATATTCATAAAACACAGTGGGGAAGTAACTGAAGTGGCTATCTGAGGCAGTGATGGAAAGCTCTTCCGGTAATCCCACATGTGCAGCAGGGAGAGGTTACCAGTGCCTTTGATTCTTGATTCACACTGCTTATAGCCTGGCTGACTAGCTGTGCCCCTTGGGAGATCAAGATACCAAGCCTAAAATGTTGCTTTAGAAAACCTGGCCCAAGGGCATATGAATGCTCTGGGTTTCGATGGGATAATAATCACCTGAAAGACATTGTGGTATTCTAGAAAGAGAAGAGGCCCAAATTTGAGTCTGGGATTGGTCACTGCAGGCCACAGTGAGCTTATTCTTACATGCCCATGTTTCTATCATTGATCTATTGCTCAGTCTCTTCTCTGTAGACTATGGGAATGTATGGAACAGAACTAAAGGGGAAGCCCTTGCAAATCAGCTCCTCTAGGAGAGGAGTTCCAAGGTCCCCCTTTAACAAGAGGGAGTACAGGGCAGGGATTGGAGTCTGCTTTGCAACAACTGAGGACAGAAGATGGGTGGCCAGGTGAGGCTTGATGGAAGTTCATATTTAAGTGTGTGAAGGCAGAGATGGAGGAACCTTACCTGAAACCTGTGAATGTCTAGGCAAGGGGTAGAGGGAGCACTAGAGAAAAGTGGAAGGGGAGCTCCCAGAGGTGGGGCTTTCTAACATAGGATTGAGAGGATGCAATGAACCCAGAGGGTTTAATTGACTAGTGACTGAGTTGCTGCCAGATTTTAGGCAGACATGGGGTATGTCAGAAGATCCTTTGTGAATACTTGAGGCAGTAGCTATTAGGTGTCTCTTGGGATATGGTGGATTTCTGGATGATGTCAAAAGGTAGACAGTTATGCTGATATAGTAGGGATGGGAGGGAAAATAGGAAGCCCCAGGGAGGACTGAAACTCTGTTTTGAATGACTGGAGGGACAGATACCATTTACAGAAACAATGAAGACTATGGAGAAGGCCAGGCTTCGGAGGTGAGGATCTGGAATGTAGTTTTGAATATGTGTTTCTGTGTTATCTGTATATGTCTAATGTCAAAATGAATAATATCCTGGTCTCCGAATTCTTCTGTAGCCTGATCTTGACACACAACAGAGCAGAATTTTCTTTCTGGTTCTGCTCCATGCACACTGAGAATATTGATGAGCCTTAGCCCAGCTTGTATCCTGTGCCTACATTTCTTCATCAGAAAAAAAAAATTGCAATAACATGATAATCACATTTTCTGCTATCCCATTACCCTTTTAGGGAATCAATGTGTGTAAAAGGATCTTATTACTAATTCATGAAAATGTTGTATTTGACCCAAGGTTTTTAGAGAGAATAATTTGCACCTGTGGGAGTAAGCTTTGGCTATCAGAAGCTGAGAGGGGGCTGGGTGGAGAAGAGATCATTGAGCAAATGAGTCTGCCTAACTCCTGGTTCCTCTTTTTCACCTCACATCACCGTGTCTACTCACTTGACAGCAATATTTTTAATTCTAAGATTCAGCATTCTAAGGAAGAAACTCTTGAGTGGTTAAGGTATCTGTGGAAACTTTCATTGGATCTGGGAGAATTGAAGGCACTGATTTAAGCTGACAGCAATCTCCTCTGGGCCCAGTTCTAAGTCAAGTGTTGCTGAAGATGAGTAAAAACCACTAAGCAATTACCAAGCATAGATTTTCGATAACTCATAAAGCAACAATAACAATGATATAGCTACCTCAGAAGTACCTTCCAGACATGGCAAGATACAACCCCATGGTCAATGTTGAGTCTCAGGTAGTAAACATCTTCATTGAATTATTGTTAAAATTGTAAAATGTGAGATATTCTAGACTTAGAGAAAGCAAAAGCTTGCATTGCAGACTATTTTCTGTTTTTAACACACACTGATGTTTGGTACCTTTTATATTATAAACATTTTAATTTTACTTATGCGAGACATATATGATGTATACCTGTGTGTGTGTGTGTGTGTGTGTGTGTGTGTGTGTACCCTCTGCATATGTGGAGGGTGTTGAGTGTTCAGTTTTAACACTCTATCAATCCTTGAAGGTAGGGTCTCTTGATGAATCTGGAGCTAGGCTGGTGGCCAGCAAGCTGAGCAATCCTCCTGTCTCTGCTTTGGGGATATGGGTGCAGCTACATTGGCCTGTTAAATAGGTGCTGGGCATTTGAACTCAGGTTCCCATGCTTGCATGGCAAGCACTCTTACCCAGGGATCCATCTCCCCTCCATCCACATTTTATCTTTTAGTCAGCTCAGCTGTTTTAACGAATGGCCATAGGCTGGTTTGTTCAGACTTAATTTTTCACAGTCCTGGAGACATGGCAAGGTTCTGGTGGCATGAGGCTGGTGGGAAGGGTCTCTTCTGTATGGAAGATTGCTATCATAACATGGGGGGAGGCTGGGAAGCTCTCATCCACCAAAGTTTCACGTTCATTATTTAGTTACCTCCCAGAGGCCAGATACAATTACAGCCATTTTGGGGATATGTGAACATTCAGTCCATAACACTGCTGGTTTGGCTTATTGTCCCTTAATGGCCTTATTGAATTTTATTTATATAATATTAAATCCACTCAGTTTGAGTATACAATTCAATTTTATTTAGTAAGCTTGCCAAGTGCAGCCATCACATTTTTTATCCATACAAGATCACGTGTGTCTGTATTAACCCCCATTTCCAACCACAGTTCCAAGCAGCCAGCACTTTATTTTTGGTTCTGTATTTTGCTTAGTCTTGAGTTTCTTGTACGGAATTATATAATATGAGGCTTTTTGTATCTGGCTTATTTCACTTAATGTCAAGAAAATGAACCTCATCTGGTGCTGTGGCATGCATCATTATTACATTTTAAAGTTATTTTTATTAATTTATTTCTTATGTGTGTATATACATGCATGCCTAGATGTGTATGGAGGTTGGAAGACCAGTTGCAGGAAGGAGTCAGCTTTTGTCTTTCCATCATCCTGGTTCTGGGAATTTGTCAAGTCTGGTGGCAACTGCTTTTATATAATGAGCCATCTCAATCCCTTATTGCTAAGTCCTATACAATTTAATGGATACATTGCACGTTGGTGATCTATTCCGCAGTTAATAGACATGTAGCTTACTTGTAATATTTTCTATTTGAACATGACCACAGTGAATATTCACGTCATTCAACATTTTCCTTGCTCTTGAGTAGATAACTAAGAGTGGATCAGTGGCTCCTCTAAGATCTGGGTCTATCATTCTAGAAACTGCTGGAATGTCTTTCAACGTATTTTTACAACATCCTTACCACTGGTGATTTGCCATTACCCACATTTCTACATCTCCAGAATTCATTTTTAATTCTTTTCATTCATTATACTTACTCTCTGTGTGAATGTATTCTACTGTGGTTTGGTTTATATGTCCCTACATTAGTACCTGCAATATATAAATTAGCCATTTCATAACTGATGAGATTTCTATGCATAATTTTCCCATTCTTTGATAGTTTTGTGTTATTGGATATATGTGCTTTTTGTAAATTATGGGTATGAGTCCTTTCTTGAGTATGAATTCTGTAAATATTTTCTCCCAGTTGATGGTTTTATATACTTATTTGCTAAGGACACTCATTTGAAATGAAAATATTTGTCAGGTATAGTAGCATATTTTTTTTTAAATCCCAGCACTTGGGAGACAGAGGCAGGCAGATCTCTATGAGTTTAGGCCAGTCTTGTCTGTATATTGAGTTTCAGGACAGCCAAGACGACACAGTGAGAACTTGTTTCAAAGTTATATAAATGCACACACACACCTATACATACACACACATATATAGTTATACACATATACATAGAAACATACACAAGTACCTATACACACACATATACCTATACGTAAACACATACACACACATACATATATACCTATACATACATACATACATACATACATACATACATACAAACACACACACACACACACACACACACGTCTCCACCTCACAGTTCATGGATAATAGGCATGCACTGTTACACCTGGCTTTTTACCTGGGTGCTGGGACTCTGATCTCAGGTACTCATGTTTAAGCAGCATGTACTTTAACACCTGAGCTATCTCTGCAGAACTCACCTATGGTGCTTTTAGAAGGTGATTGTATTCAAGCTCCTGAATCATTGTGAGTCATGCTTGGATATGAGTAGGAAAAGGTCTAAGCTCATTTTTATCCACTAGATATCTAATTATCCTGGATTACCTTTCCTCAGTGACTGTCAGTGGTATCTTTTCCAAAACCAGTTGACTATAAATATGAAGATTTATTTCCAGACTTGTCAGTCTCACCCACCTCCTGTCTCACACCATTTGCATAACTAGCTTTACAGTAAGTTCTGATGGGTGTGAGAGTTGTCCAACTTTGTTCTTTTTCGAACTTGTGTCTGTGATTCTGGGTGTTGTGTTAATGAGCTGATTTTCTTTTTCTGTTTTTAAGACTTTTTGTCTCCTGTCATCTTTGCTGTGATGTGTCTGGATGTAGTTCTCTTTGAACTTACCTTGTTTGGAATTAGTCTAACTTCTCAGATGTGATGATGAATGGTTTTTCATTGGATTTTAGGCATGCTTGGCCATTACTCCAATGTTCTTTTTGCCTCTCTTTCTGGAATATCGATTATGCTTACGTTGGTGTGTTCATGTCATCCTCAGACTTCTTTGCCTCCTTTCATTTTTTTCCAATCTCTTTTCTTCTTGTTGTTCAGACTGCATAGTTCCAGTTCATCTACTCACGGGCTCCCCTGACTGCTTTCAGCAATTTCATTGAGCTAAAGGTCTGTTCAAACCTAATGGATTTGCTTTAGCTCAAATAAAGACAAATCTTGTGAGTCAGGATTTCCAGGGACCTGCCAAGCAAGTCAAATAACAAGGAGCACCAGAGAATGGAGCCTTTAGGAAGGGTGGCCCTGTCATCTGCTGTGGCCAAGAGACTGTAACCATGGTTTGTCTTAGTCAGGGTTTCTATTCCTGCACAAGCATCATAACCAAGAAGCAAGTTGGGGAGAAAAGGATTTATTCAGCTTACACTTCCATGTATCTCTTCATCACCAAAGGAAGTCAGGACTGAAATTCAAGCAGGTCAGGAAGCAGGAGCTGTTGCAGAGGCCATGGAGGGATGTTACTTACTGGTTTGCTTCCCCTGGCTTACTCAGCTTGCTTTCTTATGGAATTACCAGCCCAGGGATGGTACTACCCACAATGGACCCTCCTACCCTTGATTACTAACTGAGAAAAGGCTTTACAGCTGGATCCTATGGAGGCATTTCTTCCAGGGAAGCTCCTTTCTCTGTGATAACTCTAGCTTGTGTCAAGTTGACACACAAAACCAGCCAGTACATGGCTCTACATGGTTAATTTTAAAAGTGACTGCAGAGCTGCACAGAGGATGAGGTATAAAACTGTGGTACAAAACTCTTGTTCTGAGGCACAGTCATTGTTCTTGAATAAATGCTCCCTAGTCTTTCTTTTTCCATAAGTTTAATTTGAATGGTCTTTAAATATTTGATGTCCCCCCCCCCACTGTTTTGGTTGCTTGTTTCAGAAATTGATTTAGGAAGACCTTACTTGGCTGCAGATGGCTATTAAATGGGTGCCTGGGTAATATTTCAGTGAACCAAAAGACAAAATTGAGAATGATTTGTATCTTAACAATGGAGAGTGTTCTAATTTATAAATATAATTTGTTCTGTTATTTATTTAAATTTAGATATCCATGGTCATGGTTTGTAAAGACTCTGTGGAGGTTTTACACACATAAAAATGCATTTCTAAATACTTGATGTTTTCATGCCTTTGGGAAGAGTGTTTTTATTTCATTTATATTTTGACATAAAATATATAGAAATGCATTGGACTTTAGTCTAGAGTCCATGTGTCCAACATTTCCCCCAGTTCTGTGAGTTCTAATAGTTTATTACTCTATGTTTTAGATCTTCTGAGTAGTCAACATTGTAATGAAGTAATAACTATACTTTTATATTTATTGTTTTAATTCTTATTTTTCCTTGTTGTATTAGATTGGCGTAGAGCTTGACTGTTGGGAGCCGCCTGAGCACCCACATCCGCCATTACAAGATGGCTCCTACATTCGGCCGAGGACAAGTTGTAAACAGGCTAGTGCGCATGCACCTGGTAATTTTCCACTTCAGAATCTCAGCCTCTCTCGTGGCGGCATCTGGCCTGGTGTGCGGGAGCCAATGGGGAAGCTCCATGTCCCAGGCAAGCGCTGTGACCCATATAAAGGGCGAGTATTCTATTGTTCTGAGTCTCCACTCGTGGCAAGCTTATGCTCTCCCTCTCAAGATGCATTAAAGCTTTTACTGCAGAAGGATCCTATGTGTGCCGCGTCGTTCTTGCTGGCGAGACCGTAGCGCGGGACACTTGACAGTGTTTAATGGAAATAATAAAGATGGGATTCCTTGACACATTGTCAATCTAATAGAAATAACTTTCAATGTTTTCCCATTGAATATTTCTGGACCATAAAAATACAACACTGTTAAGATTAAGGAAGTCTATTCCCACCTGACTCATGTTTTTGTCTTAATAATGAATTGATATGAAAGGTTATGAGCATTTTTTTCTATATGCACTGGGTTGCCAGTAATTCATTTTGTCTTTTTTATTATTATAGGGAATTACATTAATTGGTTTTCAAAGGCCGAATTCCTGGAACACATCTACCTTGTTCTTGATTTACGGGACTTTCATATATTATTGATTTATTTGCTTAGGTTTCATATATCATTTTCTGTATTTTGATATGCTTTTGGCCTGCAAATTCCTTGAGTGATTCCTACTTCTGGAAAAAAAATGTTCTCTCTGGAAGAACAGCAAGTGCTCTTAACCACTGAGCCATCTCTCCAGCCCTCTGTTACCTAAGATAGAGTCTCACGCAGCGGCTGGCCTCAGACTTCTTTGTCCTCGAGGCTGGTCTTAACTCTTAATCCTCTTGTCTCTGTCTTAAGCATGCCCGTACCTGGCCCCTCAGCAGTTTGATTATCAACACCCACTCCTAGGCTTTTATCCCAACCTCATTACTGAACTACTCTCTGCTCATCATACTTTCCTCCCAGTGGAAAGAAAGGCAGTCATGTAGCACATCCCTGAATTTGTGATGAAAGAAGCCTACAAGTGAGCTGGGAACCACATTTGGTGATTTTCTTAAATCTCAAATACCCTTGTTTCAGACTTCAAGATCTGTTTGAATGATTTCCATTGCTAATTAGATGCTTGTATGGGAAAATGCTTCAAAATCCAAGATGGAGTAAACCCAGAAAGGATTAGAATCGTCTAGATGTGCCATTACAAAGGCAACTAAAAAACCAAAACCAAACCTTAGAAGGCATAAAGTGAAATATAGGAAATATTTGTTATTTCACCCTAGAAGTTGTCTGGGTAAAAATTCAAAATTGCAAGCAAATAAATATAACACAGAAGAAACTTTGAAATAGGCTCTATGACATTTCAAAATCATATCTTATGTTGACTGAACAGCTTTAGGTAAAGGAAGCCTTGTCTTTTCTTTCTGTATAATTTTCTGTCTGGCCTTAGCCGAGAATATGAGCTTTGGGGCCAATGAGTTGAGTATAGACTCCAGAATGAACACAAGTCCCAGCTTCAAGCCATAGGTGGACCTACCTACTATTGGTAGTTCCTGTCCTGGCACAGGCATCAGGGAGAATAGCATCTTGGAATGAGGCTGGGTATGTGTCAAGACCTGGAAGAAAGTCTGGGTGCCAGGTGTCCAATGGATGACCACTGGAGAAACTGGGGTTGGAGGAATGGAATTGTGTGATTGGTTGGACTGTGTCTCTGGGTGTCTTCGTCAGGGTTTCTGTTCCTGCACAAACATCATGACCAAGAAGCAAGTTGGGGAGGAAAGGGTTTATTCAGCTTATGTTTCCACATTGCTGTTCATCACTAATGGAAGTCAGGACTGGAACTCTGGCAGGTCAGGAAGCAGGAGCTGATGCAGAGGCTATGGAGGGATGTTTCTTACTGGCTTGCTTCTCCTGGCTTGCTCAGCTAGCTTTCTTATAGTGCTCAAGACTACCAGCCCACAGATGGTACCACCCACAAGGGGTCCTCCTCCCTTGGTCACTAATTGAGAAAATGCCTTACAGCTGGATCTCATGGAGGCCTTTCCTCAACTGAAGCTCCTTTTTCTGTGTCAAGTTGACACAAAACCAGCCAGTACACTGGGTTTATGTGTGCAGAGTCCAGAAATGAAGAGATATTTCTTCAGACTTAGATCTGTCTGTACATATAGGAAGAAATAAGAGGATGAGATGAACAAGAAGAATGGGGGGAGGGCAAAGGACAAGAAAGGGGGATGAGGAGATGGAAGATAAGAGGGAGGAGAGAAGGGAGAGAGAAGGATATATGGGAGGAGAAAACAGGGGGGAGAAAAGTGGGCAAGGCTGGAAAAGGAAGAAAAGAGGGGGAAGGACGGGAGAGGGAAGGATGGAAGGAAACAACCACAAAAAAAGGAAGAGCATGGGGAGAAAAAGTAAATCTACACTTAAAAGACAAAAAAAAAAAAGGGATGGAATCTGGTGTGGTGGAATCCATACCCCAGAAGTTGAGGCAGAAGGATTGTTATAATTTCAAGGCAAGCCTAGACTATGCAGTGAGTTTCAGTATAGCACAGGTTACAAGTTTAAAACCCTGTCTAAAAACCCAAAAGGATGAAAATATCATTTAAGAGCAAACTGATCCAGAATAAGACAGATGAAGGGGAAGCTGAGGCATGCTGAGCTTCCTCTCTTTCTGACTGATTTCTCTGAGAGCAGAAAGGCACTGGGATGCTTGAACATCTTGCTGTGAACACGTCATTTGCTGTGTCTTATTTCCATTTCCTCTGTATATCACAGTCAGGTGTCTCATGGATTTCGGAGTCCCATTGCCACCAGGCAGGGATCACTCTCCAGTGACAGTTCCAGCTCAGAAAGATCCATTGAAACTCATGCTGCCCTGTGCTCAGATTGGTGACTTCAGAGTGTCCCCAGCTGTGCTCTGCCTTTGAATGTGCTCCCAACAGCTCTAGCTATGGAGAACAGAAGACATCTGTTTGCCTCAGGAGGGAGAATTTAACTGGTCAAACTTGATAAATGTGCTAGCACTGCCATCATCTCTGTTAGAAGTGGCATCCATCCCCACATGCAGTGAGCTATTGTAAGGCCAGATCTGCTGTGCCGGTGCCTCTGTGCCCTGGAGAGCATTCTTACTGCCTTGGCATTCTAACATAAATGTCCTCTTGAACAAGGACATCAGTCGCAGCAAGGAAAACTTAGGGATGAGTCTTTAGCTGATGGGGCAAAACTCAAAAGTTGTTCTATACAACATCTGGACAGTGTCTTTCCCCATCCATTATAGGAAGGAAATACGTTAGAACAATTAAGAGCACAGAGTGTAAATTCAGAAGATCTGTCTGGAGTTCTGGCTTCATTATTTACTTAAGAAACCATTTTTCACCTTTCCAAGTCTCAGTTTCCTTTTTGGTAAATGGGCACAGCAGTGCCCATATAGAATAGTATGAGGAAGTGATGTAATGCTTTGAAAGTCCTTGCACAGTGCAGAGCTCACCTGCAACTCTTTGTAAATGCTGTTTCATTTAGGTGAGCCCTCTCAGTGGTCCTGCTTAACAGATAAACAGCAAAACTTTAGGGGGTGCTGTCACATTGACTGGTTCAGTAGAGATCGAACCTGAGAGTTATGCAGCTTGGTTTCTGTTGACCACAAGCCCAGTTTATTCACTTGTCAACCTACCTGAGGACCATGTGCTGTCCTCAAATACAGGTAGGATTTGTGAATCTTCTTCTGTCTCGATCTTTAATACCTTACCCTAGTGATAGCCCTGATCTCTGATGTCCCTATTGGCCCTTTATGGTCTGCCACTTAAACAGGACATCTTCTGTTTCTTCTAAGGAAACACTGCTGACTTTGCCACCCCAGTCACAGTATCAAAAGCCACAGCAAAAACAAAACAAAGCAAAACAAACAAACAAACAAAACCAACAGAAACAGACCAGGCATAAAGTCTCAGCAAACACAAAGGAAAGGTCTCATTTGGTAATGAAGTAGGTTATTTTGTACTTTGGTCTAACCAATTACAGTTTCACTGGGGAGCCCCTTACTAACAGGATTGGTAATGTCTTTCAATTATCCCTTTGGGAAATGAAGGTTCTAGTGTGATAAAGTGGCTTCTTTATAATGGGCTGTGTACGTCCAAGATCAAAGCCATATCCACCTCATTGTTAGGATCTAAGATACTTCAAGAAGCCCAGTGTTGAGGGGAGGTTCGCTATTGATTTGTGTATTCCAGACCTTCCTTCCAGTAGATTCCAATTCCCAAGGTTATACCCTTCTGGCTAAGAATGGCAATTGTGAACATGAGATAGAATATCCATCAAGAAATTATTTTTTTCTGGGTTGTGTTTACTCTGTTGCCATAGGCACATAGATTTCAGGAAGTGATGCCCTAGGTATAGGGCATTGGACCCATCTGTCATTGGACCCATCATAGGCTTGTGATGAAACAGCTTCCTAGTCTATCAGGTTTAATTAAATTTCAAGGATCTGGGGTATGAATGTGTCTAGGTCTCAGTGGTAAGAATGGTTGGACCTCAGGCTGCATCAGCATCTCATCATGCACATAATTTTTGTGATCTTGCTTTGGACCGAGTGTTTGGCTAGATCATGTGAGCACAGGAGTGAGTACTGTGAAAGGCATAGGCTCTGTCCTCTGTGGAGCTTCTGGACTGTAATGAATGAGGATATTGAGAAGTTAATTATGAACATTATAGCAGAGAGCACATCACATTTTGATTCAGTTTCCAGAAATTTCAGATCCAAATTTGTGGCAAGTGTGTAAGCCATTGGTGATTGCATATTTAGCTGTATTCTTGACTCTGTTTCATGGTCCCACCCTGTTTTGACTTTTTCCTTTCATTTTCATTTCTAAATTAAGCCATCTTGTAAGCTGTCTTAGATCTCGCCTGGAACAAAACAAGCTATGCATTTAAAAATAAATACATAGAAACTCAGTGAAAACCATTCAGCAGCTTTTGTTCCCTTGGATGAATAAATGAGGACTGGATGCCATCCTTCCTCTGCTGAAAGCTCTACCCTGCACTGTCAGATAGTGGCTAGAAGATTGTCTTGGAAACAGAAAGTAAATCTGTACTGTTCCTTATGTTTGAGGTGAACAGTTGCTCTGTAGGTGTGGTGGTTAATTTTGTCAACCTGATGGGATTTAGAATCACCATAGAACCATGCTTCTAAGCATGTCTGTGAGACAGTTACTAGATGGTTAACTGAGGTGGATAGTACCATTTATGGACTGGGGTCCTGGACTGCAAAGTAACTAAGCGCCAGTTTTCATCTTTGCATGCTGACTGTGGATAGCATGTGTTTTAGTTAGGACTATTATTGCTGTGATGAAGCACCATGACCAAAACAACCTGGGGAAGAAAGGGTTTATTTGGATTCTGCTTTCACTTCACAGTTCATCCTTAAAGGAAGTCAGGACAGGAACTCAAACAGGGTAGGAACTCTGAGGCAGGAGCTGATGCAGAGGTGATGGAGAGGTGCTGCTTACTGGCTTGCTTCTCATGGCTTGCCTAGTCTGCTTTCTTATAGACCCCAGGAACATGGGCCCAGGAGTGGATCCAACCACAATGGGTTTTGCACTACCCATACATAATTCAAGAAAATGCTGTACAGACTTGCCTAGAGCCCAGTTTTACGGGGGCATTTTCTCAAATGAGGCTCCCTCCTCTCTAACGATTCTAGCTTGTATCAAGTTGACATAAAACTAGCCAGCACACAACATGACCAGCCATGTCATGCTAGAGTCACCATGACTCCTTCATTGTCACCAGGGTTAACTGTACCCTAGAACTGTGAACTAAATAAACCTCCCCTTTGAGATGCTTGTCAGATTGTTGGTTACAGCAGCCAGAAGTGTAACCAACACAGAAGATACTCTTTTTTCCCTATTTTCTTTCCCTTTTCTTCCCTTATCTGAAAATTCACTCCTTCAGTATCTGTATCAGGGTGAGGCTAACAGCTAAAACATAGAGACCTGAAAATATGCAATGGCCCTGATATACCAGGAGCTTATCTCTTGTCTGTGTGGCAGTGAAACATAGTTGTTCCCCCATATTTTCTGGGGGTTGACTCCTTGATATAGAAACTTAGGACTAAGACTCTGCCTTCTCCTAAGGTCTCAACACTCTGAGCATCAAGCCTGTGGGCAGGAGAAGGAATACAAACATGGCCTCTTCTTTAAAGCCTTGATTTAGGTATGAATATATTTCTTCTGCTTCTATGTTTTGGTGAGAACTAGTTTTATGGTCATGTGGATAAAGAATCAAAGCCCTATTTTTATCAAGTAGGGCCACCATGAAAAGCCACTTTCCAGGGGCAATGTTCAACCACATGAAAATGAGAACATTCTGATATGGATACAGCCCTCTCTGCTGTCTCAGTTTAAGGGTGTAAGGTGTCCATTCTATATATTAGAAAAAGAGCTAAAGTGAGCCTGGAAATTGCAAACCAGAGAGGGAGGAAACCCTAGAAGTGATCTGGTCTCTGACACCAAACACTACAAATCAAGTTCAGATGACATGGAATTGCCTTGCCTGGGCCACAGGGAGGTTACATCCTATTGCTTAGGCTATAGCTAAATAAAATTGATAACACACACACACACACACACACACACACACACACACGATCCACACATTGTCCTGCTTACGATGGCATGCCTTTATGCTTCAGTTCGCTCTGCCTTGATGATGAGGCTGCCACACTGCCTCCACCTGCATTGCAATTCCAAACCTCTTTCCAGGGTTAGCTGTCTTTGCATCCCGTCTTGCACTAGAACAGATCTCATGCCCCTCTCTGGCAACACCTCATGGATTCCTTCCCTCCAGTGCCTTCTTGTTCCCTTTCTTTTCAGGTGCAACTCCTGCTCTGTCACTGTTAGGCACCTCTGCCTTCTCTAAGAAAGTGACTCTGATGTTCCCAGGAAGAACACATTACCACTCCTGTTACTTATTCAGCAATGTGACTTCATGGTCTACTCCTCTGTTGACCCTAACTGCTCATAAACTTCATCGTGCAAGGGACAGTTCTCATTGAAAATCATTTGGACAGCCCTTCACAAACACCATCTGCTTCCCATTTAGGGATGAATGCATTGGGTATTGCTGGTCAGCTCAGCTGTTTATTTTCTGGGGCATAAATTGGTCATCTGTGGCTTGATGGACCAGCTGCTAGCTAAATGGACCCTCCTCTGCAGATATTAGAGGGTTGGTCAGGAGTACTGGTGGAAACAACCCCTATGTTCTAGTTCAGTGTTCCTCATGGTGTATTGCACTTAGAAATCATGAGAGAGGATCTTGTTAAAATGCAGACTCTGACTTAGAAGCTTCTGAGTTGGGAACCATGACTGTGCATTTTCAATGAGCCCCCAGGTGCTGTGGACCACATGTCCCATAGCAAGGACCTCACGCTTTGTGAAGGGTGTGCTTTAACATAACTCACAAGTTGTTCTTTGTATGTGACCCACTCTTGCTCTGCTGATAGTTTATAATAGCAGCTGCTTTTATTTGGAGATGTTTGCATTAAAAAAGGGAATTCAGTCCATCTGGTTTTTGTTTCATTATCCTTCAACAGACTAGTGAGAATAACAATAATCCCAATACTGGAACAGTTTATTGATAACTTTGTATCATCTAGAATGTATTAGCTCCTCCTATCCTGCCAGTAGCACTGTGGTTACTATTCCCATTTTACACAGAATGACCATGTGTTTAGTAAGGTCAAGAAAATTTCTAGGAAATAAAATAGTGGGTTCAAGAACCAGAGCTTTGAACATATCTGTGTGATTTGAAATACTGGCATAGTTACTCCCCCCGCCTCAGTCGTTACTCTTCTCTTGTTCCTTTGATTTATTCCATTCCATATGTTCTCTCTCTGTTACTCTCCCTCTCTCAAACACACACACACACACACACACACACACACCCCAATCCCACTCCAGTAAACTCAGCCTTAGACAGATGCTTGGGAACTTTTGACAAGATGCTTTGTGGCAAGGTAGAATAAATATCTGTGTAGATATTTCTTCATCACCAGATGCAATTCTCTCTCTCTCTCTCTCTCTCTCTCTCTCTCTCTCCCTCTCTGTGCATAATTTGATTGCAAACTGTAATCATCTCTTGCAGATTTCATGGACCTTCCTTCCTTTTTCTCATCAAGGCTGAGAAACCTATTGATCATGTTACCCAGAACAATTGTCTCCTAGGCTCATTACCTCATCCTTGAGTGTCCATCCCCATACATTAAATCACATGTGGAGTACCTATTTCTCTGGAAATGTTGCCAACCTGGTAGGTGTCATTCAACATTAAGCATTTCTCCTTGGGAGTAAAGGTTAACTCCCTCAAATGTTTAATTTGCCCCCCCCCTTGCTCCTAGAGACTGGACCACCAACCAAAGAATGCATATGGAGGGGCCCATGGTGCTGGCCACATAAGTGGCTAAGAAGGGCCTTGTTGACCATCAGTGGGAGGAGAGGCCCTTGGGCATGAGGGTGTTAGATGTCCCAGTATAGGAGAATGCCAGGGAGGGAAGACCCTCATAGAGGCAGGGGGAGGGGGGATGAGATAGGGGGACTCCAAAGAGGAGACCTGGAAAGGGGAAAGCATTTGAAATGTAAATAAAATATTAAAAAAATGTTTAATTTGAAGTCTGTGTAGAAAAATATCCAAAGCTTCAGGATGGGTTTCATTGTTTGTCTTGCTATTAAACCTTCAGCTTATTGTGATTTTGAATTAAGATAATGACACTAACAGTAAAAAAGAAAACAGTGTAGCTAATATTATGCAAATTTACCTTGTGTGATATATAGAAGGTACAAGTGAAACAAAAGAACCTTGTATTTACACTTGGATACTATTCCCAACATATGCCATTAGATATATGCAAATTTTACAAAATTTGAAAATGTCTGAAACCTGAAATTCTCAAGTATTTTGTGTAAGGAGAATCTTCTATATTTTGGTGTGTATACTGTCTTAGTTGAGTTTTCTATTCCTGAACAAAACATCATGACCATGAAGCAAGTTGAGGAGGAAAGGGTTTATTCAGCTTACACTTCCACATTGCTGTTCATCATCAAAGGAAGTCAGAACTGGAACTCAAGCAGGTCAGGAAGCCAGAGCTGGTGCAGAGGCCATGGAGGGATGTTACTTACTGGCTTGCTTCCCCTGACTTGCTCAGCTTGCTCTATTATAGAACCCAAGACTACCAGCTCAGGGATGGCACCACCCACAATGGGTCCTCCCACCTTGATCACTAATTGAGAAAATGCCTTACAGCTGGATCTCATGGAGGCATTTTCCCAACGGAAACTCCTTTCTCAGTGATAACTTCAGCTTGTGTCAAGTTGACACAAAACCAGCCAGTACCTATACTTATCAGTATTGCACTTCCTAAAAGGTTTTGTTTATTTGTTCTGTGTTTCCGTCTCAGTGTATGCTCAAGGGTGCATGCTGGTGAGTGTGTGGCAGCCAGAGAGAGCACCAGATCCTTCCAAAATGGAGTTATAGGGTTGTGCGGAATGCAGGCTTGTTCTTTGGGTGCTGGAACATGAATTCATGAGTGTACAGTATTCTTAACTGTGAAGCCATCTTCCATCCCAACAATGCATTTTCATGTATGTATATATGCTGCTACTCTTACTAGTGTCTTGCAATGATCCAGAGAATAACATGGAAAGACATTAATGGGATAGCTGTGCAGATGTGACTTATGTTCAGATCCAGTGCAGCTCGGAGCTCTGAGGAAGACTGAGTATGGATTTCAACTCTTTGATTTAGTGGTTGAGATAAGTTGGGTTTAGTGTTAACTTCTCCAACCTCTACTTCTTCATCCCCAAAATGGGGAGGCTCACACACAATTCTTTCCCTGAAGGAAATAAATAAAAGAAAAGTATCCTAACCTTGGTGCATGTTAGAGCAGCCAGTCTAGTCAGTGTGGATGGCAGGTGGCTTTCTTTCAGGCTTTCAATCCCAAGTAAAGGAATGGGTAGAGAGAATATCAATCACTATTCTTTACTGAGCTGTGAAACTTCAATGCATGCTATTTTAATTTCAGATTTCCCACAACATGTGCTTTGTAAATTCAGTCCTGACAGCTGCCTTTTGGTTTGGTATTGAAATGTGTATCTGTTCTTCTAAGTACCAGCTTTTTAAATGAGATTTTGAGTCAGCGACACCCCTCCCCTCAAAGTGAGTGTAGGGATTAAACATGGATGTGTATATTGCAGGCATCTTCAATAGATATACAATCTTTTTTAGGCCCAAATTTGTTTACCAGCTGAGCATATCTCCTGTAATACCTCAGATGAATGGATGTGTGTGCTCTGGCTCCCTTCAATGAATGCTCCATCTTCTCCAGGCCCAATACCTCTGGAGTCTCTCCCTATCACATTTAGTTTCACATACTCTGCTTTGCTGAACCATTCCCAACATGCCCAGCTGCTTACATTTGACATGCCGTTCTCTTGCAATCTGATCATCTCTGTTGAAATTCCCTTTCGTTTTGACACCCTTGCGTCCTCTTGAAGTTCTACTTGCAGCATGGAAATAATTACAGCACTTTTTGTCATGGATCATAGAAAATGTCTATTTGAGCTATTTGTATATCTGAGTATCTTTTGAATAAGGGTTTCCCAAAAGAGAGATATATTCCTTGCTTATCTCTGTAATCTAGCTCAGTGTCTGGGGTGGAGTAAGTCACTTAAACTAGTTGCTGAATAAGTTTTTAAATAATCCCTACTAATAGATGAGAAACCAGGAACATCACCTGGGGACATTTCAATGAACAGTGCCACAATATCATCTAACCAGGCTGATCGAGACATAAATGCATTACAGATAATGTGAAGACATCAATCACCTGGGGCAAAGCAGGTAGTGGATCAGTCACATTGGGCATTGTGGGTAGTGGAAGAATGGGCTACTTCTCTTTGCAACACTGTGGGGAAGTTGATGGATGCAGCTCACCCAACCTTTGTTTTCCAAGTCCATACATATTGTGAATAAACACCATGAATTAATAATTCCTGGTGATCAAATATAAAAGGAATAGAACACTGTAAGTTTCAAAGTACATTACCATCTAGCTTGGAGAATGAGGCAGTTTTGAAGTCTAAATAGGGCTTTCTATTTTGTTCTTCTAAACTTGAAAGGATCATATAC
Organism: Rhynchomys soricoides; assembly: GCA_019843965.1. Taxonomy (NCBI): domain Eukaryota; kingdom Metazoa; phylum Chordata; class Mammalia; order Rodentia; family Muridae; genus Rhynchomys; species Rhynchomys soricoides. Next base: position 6,131,179 of record JADRCH010000060.1, on the reverse strand, counting down.
TTCATAGAGTCTGTAGAGCATGTGAGCTTACCTAACCTGGTCATGGTGGCTAGATTCATCTCATTTGCTAGAAGGGTCTTTCCCCAATTGTTATAGTCAAGAAAGAAGAATATTACTCCAATATTCTCTGAGGCTGCAGGAGCTAAGAGTCTCATTGTTCATTATCTAAGGCATAATCATGGAGGGAAAGGAAAGTCTCTGTATTGTTGGGAGAAAATAGTTGACAGATAAAATTCTAGGAAGAAAAAGTTTATTTTGGCTCATGGTTTGAAAGTAATACTGCCCGTTGTGGTTGGGAAGGCATAGAGGCAGGAGTGAAAAATCTGGTTATGTTTTATTTGCAATGAGCAGTAAAGACAGACAGACAGAAATACAGACAGATGATAGATCTACTGGCTTCTTTCCCCTTTTCTTATTTATTCTGAGATACCAACCCATGGTGTAGTGCTACCCAAATTCAGCTGAGTTTTCCTTCTTCAGTTTAACCTCTCTGGAAACATCCTTACAGAAACCCCAAGAAGTGTGTCTCCTTGGTGATTCCAAATTCAGTTATGCTGACAATGAAGATTTCATCATAGACTTATTCTTACTGACAAATATGATGAAAAACCAAATTTTAGCTGTATGGATAAAGGACCACTCATTTACTTAGTCAAAATTACTGTAGGAAATTAAAAGATATCAATCAGTTTATCTTGAAGGACACAGTAATGTTATTGGCTGTCAAATTTGGGGAGTGGACTTTTTTTTCCTACAAATTAATTTTCCTTAATCTTAACCTGTTGGTTTGGAGTGGTGCTTATCTACTACTGGAAGAGGTAAACTTTAACCGTCCTGCCAAGCTTTATGGAGTCAATTCAATATGGATTTATTGTGAAGTTATTTTGTGCCTAGCATTGTAGTTTTAAGTGCTGATCATTTGGAAATTCAAACTTGAACCAGAGAGGTTCACTGAGATCAGCTCTTTCAAACAGAGAATCAGTTGAGGAGGGTGAAGTATTTTGGGTGTTGACTGTGTTAGATGCTCTCTACAGTGGAGAATATAAAATGGTGAAGACTGAGAAAAGAGTGTCAGTGAGGGATTATCTATATTGGATTGGCTTTTTGGCATGCCTGTGGGAGATTTTCTTAATTGAGTTAATTGATACAAGAAGACTCAGTCCACTTTGGGTGGCACCATTTCCTAGGTTGGGATGTATAATTGTCCTGAACTGTATAAGAGTGGAGAGTTGAAGTGAATGCAAGCAAGGAAGCAAGTCTGCATGTAATCATTTCTCTCTGTTCTTGAGAGTGTATGTGACATGTGACCAATCAAGCTCTTGCTGTGACTCCCTCTATAGTTATGGACTGTAGCAGGAAATTGTGAGCTAAAATAATTTCTCTCGTTTTATGAGTATTCTATACCAGCAATAGAAAGGAAACAAAGATACTCAGCCCTGGAGGCAGAGACAGAGCACACACTCAAGGAAATCAGTAAAATAAGAACAAGTTGTGGGTATCATGACAGAAACAAATGGGGCTTTGAGGAAGGATTAAAGAGATTACTATAGATGGCAAGCCCTGAATGTCCTGTAACAAGATGATAAATAGGCTAATTCCAAAGGCTGAGAGGAATGTATTCACTGGAAGGGTATCAGAGTACTTTAAAACAGGAAACCCAAGACTCACAGCTGAGGCAGGAGTGTGTGAGGGTCAGGGACAAGGGCTGCTGAGCCTTAATCTGACTAAAAAGGAACATATTAGCTGTCTTTGTGGCCAACATGTCAGAGTCATTCTCAAATCCTGTATGGTATTGACTGTTGCTCCTGCAATACATACTATTACTTATCAACCGAGGACAATACATTTATTTTCTTACAGGCTTGGGGATCATTTGAAATGAGTGCCACTTCCTTTAAGCCAAGTATCTAGGAATGGTTCCCTCTGTGGGCTCTGGCAGAAGAAGCCACTTCTAACCCTGTCCTGTATTCATCTATTTTTTGGCTTGTGGCTTTTTCTTCCAGCCTTAAAGCCCACTACTGTTACTGTGACACTTTATCTTCTGTAGGAAAACATCACACCATCATCCTATTAGCAGGCCACTTGGGATATGTTTAGATATCACACAAGTAATCCAGGATAATACCTTGCCTCAAGATTACTAATCACAGATAGAATGCCAGTTTCCTATATAGGTAATATTCACAGGTTCCAGTGATTAGAACAGAGGTGTTGGAGTGGGGAAGAAGGGAGATCGTCATCATCCCACCTGTGGCTTCTGCAAATGAAAATGTCTGTACTTGGTTTTATTTGCATTTTGTGGACAGTGACTTCCTTTAATGGGTCTGCATTTTACATTTTTTGCTTTGTGTCCTGTAGCTTTGTAATCCATGACACAGGATTCATATGCAGTCCACAAGAGCAGAGGAAGCTGAGAAGACTTAGACACCTGTCATCTAAAGGAAGTGGAAACTGGTAGATAAATACTCTTCTGTGCTTGTCTGTCTGAGGTTGAAGAGTTCTAAGTCAGTCTATGCCTAGCATTCTAAAGAAATTGAGCCCTGGGTGTTCAAGGCAGTACTAAGCTAAATAATGTACCATTTTATTGATTTCTCATCCTTCCCTGTTTCACTCACCCTGGTCCCACCCCCACTTGTCCTGTAGTAACAGCCCCTGAATAATCCACCTTCTGCAGAGTCCCAGCTTCAGGTTCTGCTTTTTGTGAGCACTGGTAATTCTCCTAGAAAGCAAATCCTTAGGGGTCACTTTCTATGCTATCAGGTGGAGTGTGGATGATACTAGCAGGCACAGAACCAAAATTACTAAACACTTCAGCAGGGATGAGTGAGTTCAAATGAAGATGAACCATTACATTGTGGTTATGTAACAGTGCTAATGCTGAATGCCCTGGGGACAATGGCAAATGGTAAGGATGGAGAAACTGGCTGCTTTAACAGCTTTAAAAATTAAAATGAGCTAGGCATGGTGGAACATATTCAGAAATCGGAATTAAGAGGAATTTTATGAGTTTTAGGCCAGCCGGGGCTACTAAGTTTGTTGAAATCTTTGGTTCAATAAAGATGGGCTGTCTTAAAGCAAAACAAAACTAAACTAAACTAAAAAAAAGAAAAAAGTAAAGTAAAACAGTTAAGCTAAAATGAAAAATAAAAAACAATGGTAGTCTTAGATCTACTTATGGCCCAGAGTTTATTCAAAAAGTACTTTTATTCCCATTAATTTATCCATTTATTCATTCCACATGCCGATCACATCCCTGTCTCCCTCCTCTCCTCCCAGCCTCACCCCACAAGTCTCTCTTTCCCATCATTCCTCCCCATCCCCCCAGAGAAGGGGAATTCCCTCCAGGGTACCACTCAACTCTGGGACATCCAGGTGCAGCAGGACCAAGCATATCCTTTCCTACTGAGTCCCAACCAGGCAGTTCCAGCTAGGGGAAGAGGATGTAATGGCAGGAAATAGAGTCAGAGATAGCCCCTGCTTCAATTGTCAGGTTCATAGGAAGACCAAGTAGCAGAAAGGCTGTGTAGAAAGTCAAACCAAGGATCAGTCATAAGGATAACACAGGTGCCACTGAAACTGAGCATACAGTCTCTGGAATTCTCTTATGTCAAACTTACGGCCCTAACTAGGAAAGAATGAAATCCTGGTGCCTGGGATGGGACACACCTTGGAATGTCTCAGTACCTTAGAATCCCAGAATTCCCTGAATCTTCTATCATGACGGAAGCAACATACTTCACTGTGGTAGAGGAAAGGAGCCTGAAGTCCTGTGAAGGGACTTTGTCTGAGGCAGGTGGCTTGGAACATGGTTGCTGTCCTATTGGAGATGCACACCATTTCTCTTGGTTAGCTTTACAACAATACAGTCAGGATGTGGGGCATCTCATCAGGGAGTGCACAGCCTTGAAGTCTAATTGCAGCATCATGGTTCAGTGGCTGCAGAATTGCAGTCTTGGGATGAGATATAGTTCTGGAATCAAAGCAGCATGAGAGAATGGCCTTGGTGCATTAGGCTAAGGAACATAAAGCATGAGGCTAGACAGGAGGAAGCGTGTTAATGCAGGGGCACTTCCTGTGATGCCAGATGTGATGGCAAGCAAGGACATCTTGGATCTAATCCTACCCTTCTGTCTCCTGCATCTGGAGACAAAGGCAGCATCGTGGATAAAGATGCTACAAGAACTATAAAAGAGACACTTAGAGGAGAAGGAAGAGGGGGCCAAGATTAGACAGAATAGATTGGAATTATTAAATGAGACCATTGAGCATACTACATAACCATGATCCTTAGAAGTGCGAATGTAGCATGCTCTTCATTTAGTATGAAAGGAATAAGCAACATACTATATGAGGTAGAGTGGAGACTGCAAAGTTCAATAGCATTTACAAGACAAAATTGGTACTTTGAATGGTGCCCTGGACTTGAACAGGATGTATTCTAAAATAACCATAGTTAGCTTTCTGGTTCAGCTAGTAGGGTCAGAGGGATGGAGAGCCAGCCAACAGGGGTTTTGGACTTAAACTATCTAAGCAATATGACCAGTAGATCATGTTGTTCCAAAGGGTAACAGCGACGAGAAGCCTGCTTACAGGGCATAACATCATCTGAATTACTGGAAAAATATCCAAGAGCTGAAATTACACACTGTGATAAAAAGTCTGTGGTCAGTCCTTTGTTTCTAGATCTGAGACCATTCTCTGGCCCTGAGCTCATTTGAAGGCAGAATGTAGTCACATTTGCCTCCGTGTATTTCCAAGAAAATTGTCAGTGGCAATGGAGTTATATCTTGCTATATCTTTCAAATGCCTTCCCTGCAGAAGAGAAAAACAGTCTAGTTGGGAACATGAAGAAGAAGGTGAGATTCTTGTGGACAACTGCCATGATGTACCCTATTTATGGGGCTTCTAGGTAACAGTGGCATCTTCCTCCCAGCAGTAAGACAGTAGTATGCTTGCCCATGTCCACTGTGTGTTGGAGAGCTGAGGTTGACATATCCTTGCCTTACTCTCAGGAGACCTATTCTCAGGCTCCCAGCGTGAGCCTTTGGAAACAGTATAGGGTACAGACTCTACATATACTGGTTTGTCCTTTAGAGAATTAAAAACACTTACTGCCTGTCCTATCTCTTTATACTGTGGCTTTATACTGTCCTTGCTCTCATACTGTGGCTGTAATGTTCATAGTTTGAGATATGGTGGCAAAGCTAGCACACATTTTAGTTTCTTTCCTCATGACTTCATGGACAGAAAAATTGGCTTAATGTACATTTTAGCAACTTTAGCATATAATTTCTTTCTTTTTTTATTAGGTCAAGTGCTCTCACCTTCTCACTTAAGGAAGGACCAGATTCTCTTGGTTCTATATCAATCACATGCATCAGTACTTTCATAACTAAGATCATTTCATAGGTAAAGTGTCACTTGAATATAAGCATTGTAATATAATAATCTGGTGAAAAGATGATTAAAAACTAATAGACTTGCAGCATATACAACATGGATCCATTGAACATCCTGAAGATTCCTGTACTTGGAGGGCTGGAGACAGAACACCACAAAATTTCATCCTCTGACCATGATATGAATAATTTAAACATTATGAATTATTTTGGGGGGGATGTTTTTAATTTAATATTTTTGAAGCCTAGTTGACCATGTGGCCATTGAGAGCACAGAAAGTGAAGCCATGGATGAAGAGATGGATCATTATACATTTATAATCATAGCTTGATGGTTCGGGTCCCTGATAGAGCAAGAGTAGACTTATATACCAGAAAACCTAGGGAAGAGGCTGGTAGAGAGACTTCTTACAGCATTTGCCAAAAATGAGGCACTTTCTGTCTCTGTGATACTTGAAGTATCTGAAATAGATAGTATCTTGACAACTATGTAGACAAAAGGTTCTTTGTGGGTACCACTGTCTTTTTTCAGCCACCCAACTTGCCTTGTGAGCATGTAGATTATGCCTGTGGTCTATTTAGGATATAGGGTCTATACTGTTCTTTGCTGCTTTTGCAGCCTCTTAGAACTGATTTGGGCATATAGGTGTTCCACAAGTTTTGGATGAAAATAACATGCAAATAGTGCTCACTTGTCTGATTTTTTTCTTACTATAACTTTTTAAAAATCATTCAAGATACTAAATTACTTTAGATTATAAAATTCATTTTGATAAATTAATTTGGATGTGTTATATGCCTGGGTCTGGTCTAGATGGTCAGGATAACATCTGAACATCTAGGCAACTGAACAGTCAAAATTCCCCAGCTTTTGGTCTGTATTCTAGACTGGCAGGGAAGTGTTAGTACATGTTTACTAGGGTGCCAAAATCTAAAAGACCTGTCACACTAAAAACATGTCCTTCTGTTCTAATTTGTGCTTCAACCAGAATGTCTAGCAACCGCTTATTTCTCTGACTTTTCAAATATATTCTAGTTGGATAGCTATAAGAATTGTAACTTAGTTTTTTATTATTTATAAAGTTGGACATTCATTAGATAATACCCTGCGTAGTACTAATTTTCCAACTAGGGATTTATCTGTTTGAATAAAGTCACTTTAAATACAAATATTAAATATCATGACGAATATATTATCTTTGTTTTAGTTGGTTTTATTACTGCCCTTTAAATTTTGCAGGCATTTCTGTTACATAGATGGTTATTTCTATTTTAAGACAGGATATCTTTCACTGTCCTAATTTGTGGCTGCTTCTGTTGCTTTTATGCTGAGAAATTCTGTCTTCTTTTGTAGAGCAATAAATTCTGTCAAGTTTGCACCTACTTTCTCTACATGCCTCAGTCATTAATCTAAACAGGAATTGTTTTGCTGTGTGGTGGTGAAATCTAATCTTAAAGGTTTTTTTTTAAAGAAAGAAATTTTTACAACATGTCTTAAATAATTCATAACTTAAATAATCCACAGATACTTGTTATACATCCTTTATAGATAGCAATTCTTATATGTACAGGAGGGTCTGTTTCTGAGCTACATGCTTTATTTCATTGACCTTGTTGTCTAAATGAGACTTACTTATATGCAAATTGTCTTAAAATAATGTCTTTATTAAATTATAACTATACTATAAAGCTTATTTGTATGTGCATACATCTATGCATGTACATGTTCATGGGTGTAGAAATGTATGTATATATGTGTGTATGCATTTGTGTAAGCAAGGGAAAATCTGGAATGTTGATCCTTAGATACCATCCCCATTTATTTTGAGACAGGGTCTCTTACTAGCCTGGAGCTCAATGCGAGGCTAGCTGCCCAGCATGCCCCAGAAATATTCCTGTCTCTATTTGCTAAAAGCTGGGTTCAAAGAGTTCACCACCACAACTGACTATTTTGTGTTTTTTTTTTAAAAATTAATTAATTAATTAATTTTTCCATTGGGGTTCTTTTTTTTTTTAATCTTTATTTACATTTCAAATATTTTCCCCTTTCCAGATCTCCCCTTTGGAACCTTCCTATTCCCTCCCCCCTCCCCTGCCTCTATGGGGGTATTCCTCCACCCACCCACCCACCCACCCACTCTCATCTTCCCTCCTTGGCATTCTCCTATACTGGGGGATCTAATACCCTCAGTCCCAAGGGCCTCTCCTCCCCCTGATGTCTAACAAGACTCTCTTCTGCCGCATATGTGGCCAGCACCATGGGTCACTCCATGTGTATTGGGTTCTTGAGATTGAACTCAGGTGAGAACTTTACTGATTTCATGATTTTCTCAGCTGAAATTCATTTTTTAGAAGAGTAAAGTTTGGTGGGCCGTCAGAAAAATGAACATAATACTATCTGAGGACCCAGGTATTCCACTCCTGGGCATATACCCAGAAGATGCTCCAATATGTAATAAAGACACATGTTCCACTATATTCATAGCAGCCATGTTTATAATAGCCAGATGCTGGAAACAACCCAGATATCCCTCAACAGAGGAATGGATACAGAAAATGTGGTATACTTACAGAATGGAATACTACTCAGCTATTAAAAACAATGACTTCATGAAATTCACAGACAAATGGATGGAGCTTGAAAATATCATCCTGAGCGAGGTAACACAGTCACAAAAGAATGAACATGGTATGTACTCACTGATAAGTGGTTATTATCCCAAAAGTTCAAAATACCCAAGAATCACTTCACAGCAACAGTAGGGCGGAGTGTGAGGTCCCAGATGGAGGACTTGGAGAAGGGACTGAAGGAGTTGAGGGAGTTTGCATCCCCAGGGAGGCAGCAACAGTGGTAACTGGCCTGACCCTCTGATACTCCTGGAGACTGATCCACCAACCAAAGAATACACATGGAGGGACTCATGGTGCTGTCCACAGATGCGGCAGAGGAAGGTCTTGTTAGACATCAGGGGGAGGAGAGGCCCTTCAGCCTGAGGGTGTTAGATGCCCCAGTATAGGAGAATGCCAAGGAGGGAAGATGAGAGTGGGTGGGTAGGTGGGTGGGTGGGAGAATACCCCCATAGTGGCAGGGGGAGGGGCGAGGGAATAGGGAGGTTCCAAAGGGGAGATCTGGAAAGGGGAAAACATTTGAAATGTAAATAAAGTAGGAACCATAATAAAAAGAAGGGTAAAAAGGTAGTCCCTTGTGTTGTGCCGTTACTACGTTCTAGCCTTGAACATTTTTCATCATTTCCCCAAGGAAGCTCTGTCTCCGTCAGCAGTTCTGCTCTCTTCTCTCTTTTCCTACCCCTAAGAGTTGCTAAGTTTCTCTTCCTGTCCATGGGTTTGCATCTTCCAAAATCATATAGCACATGACTCTTCTTTCAAACTTCTTTCACTTGATAATAGTATTTGAGTGTCCATGTGTGCAGAGATTGGTACTACTTTCTTTCCTTTTTCTGTTGTCTCTGACATGGTCTTATTCTGTAGCCTAGGCTGGCCTAAATCTCACTACATAGTTCAGCATGGCCACAAACTTATAGCAAGCCTCCTCCCCAAGCCTCTTAAGTGCTGGATTGCAAGCATGAGCTTATCACATCTGGCAACTTCATTTCCTTTTATTGCCAGATAATATTTATTCTATGAACTCATTTCATTTTGCCCATCCATTTATCAGCTAATGGGCATTTGAGTTGTTTCTTTTGGGCTATTATGAATAATGGAGCTATTATATTAGTGTGCAAATCTGAGTGGACAGAGTGTTCGGTTTCTGTTTGGTAATATACCTAAGCATGAGTAGGTAGCTCATTGAAGCCTGCTAACCCCTCTCCCATGCATTTTATACACTTTTCCATTCCCAACAGCGATGTGTAAGGGCTAGTCATTATTTGAAAGTGTTCTGGGGCCAGTAAGGCAGCTCTGAGAGTAAAGACACTTGTTCCCAAGCCACGCCATCTGAGTTTGATCCCCAGAACCCACATGGTGGAAGGAGAAAACCAACTCCTGAATATTGTCTTCTGACATGTGTGCTGCAATGTACCTGTACACACACACACACATACACACACACACACACACATGCACATGCAGCATAAATACAAATCAAATAATTCTTCTGTATGTCTACGTAGCATCTTTTAAAGTTTTTTCCTACATTAATCACTTTTGGCATTTCTATGATACTTCAATATATCATTGTGCTTTTTCTGTGGATCAAATGAAGATACTTTTCATAGCTTATTGGAAATTAAGTATTCAAAGTTTCTTATTTTGACTTGTTGTCTTATAATTTGGACAGTGTATGTGTTTTCTCTCTCTTAAAATTTAAACTACTTCCAATTATTTTTCACTTTCAATTAGACTCAAATAATTCAGGGGATTATCTTTATTTCCCAGGGGTGACTTCATAAGATGTAATTTAGAGGTTTGTTTAAATGTTTATGTGGAGCAAAACTATATATGTTTGGCACAGTGGCAGACCGTTATAAGGCCACTATCAAAAGTTGACTCTTCATATCACTCTAAACATTTGTGAATAAACAATTTGAGCTTTCTTTAAATGTATTGTTTTCATTATTCTAGTAATTACTATGGCAAACAGGCATATTTCTAAGTATTTGATTTACTTCCTGTTCTGTTAGTTCAGGACATGTTTCTGAACTGAGGACTGAGGGAGTCTCTGCTCCCTGATGCACATTCTCTTCCTCCTCCTCCTCCTCCTCTTCCTCCTCCTCCTCCTCCTCCTCCTCCTCCTCCTCCTCCTCCTCCTCCTCCACCTCCACCTCTTCTCAGCATTCTGCAACTGTTTCTTACCTTGTCATATGGAGTTAGCACTGCTGCTGATTTAACCCTTTTCTTATATATGTTCTTCCCCCATTATTCTGATTTATCATTCCTGGCTGTGTCTATTTTCAGGTTAAATCTATAGCTTGTCTCCACTTTGTTGACTTTCTTGCAGTGTGATTTCCACTGGCTCTTCTGCAATGCTGCTCTTAATTGTACTTTCAGTCTCACTGAAGGTTTTATTGATTAGAATTCTTTTTTTTCTTTCCTGGTAAGCCTTATAATGGCACTTTATTTTTGAAAAGAGTTTCACTTTGTATACGATTGACGAAACTAAGCAAATATAGTTAGCTTTTGCTGCACTGACTGTCAGATGATGGGAAACTTTAAGACTTATCCCATGATACAGATTGTTTCCCAATGTTCTGTAAGTTGCTTGTGTGGGTCTTTGGATCCAGCAAGGCTTGGCTGGTGCAAGTGAGCCAAGCTTCCCAGAAGTCAGGAAGGCCTGCGCGCCCAGCTAGGATGATAGTTTTACATTTGTAGTTGTGCTAGTACAAAGTCCTACTTATAGCAGTGCCAAGGTTTCACAGAAAAACATGAGAGAACAGATCCAAATGCACATTTTTTTTTTTTTCTAACCTAAGTATGAATCCCATTTGCTAAGACCTCCTTGGTCAAAGTTCAGTGCTGACTGATATAGGGAAGCAGTGAAAAGGAACAAAAGAGGGAAATAACATGTGACCATGTTTCCAACTCCATATGCTTAATGTTGTCTTTATTTCTGAGGATAAATAACATTGAGAGATAGTTTCCGTCCAATGCACTGAGTTAAATCATCCTTGGTCTCCTTGAGTGGGCTTTCCCTATTGGTTCTAGGATATTTGGATGTTTACTGATGAGAAAGATGTTTCCCAGCATTGTAGGTCTACCTGGTATTTGCTTTACCATGAGATGGTGCTGCTTAGCAAGCCCAAGGTGTGACCTCTTCTACTTTTCTGGTTCTCCAACTGCCTGCTGGCATCTCAACTTCCTTAACTAAGGGAAGTGGGACTATAGGCTTCACATGTGATTTCAATCCACATTCATAAAAGTTAATACAAATCATGAAAGTTTCTAAATAGTTGACTCTGCTCTTTGGATTACAAAAAAAAAAAAGTTTTGAAATTGTACTTCTTCCTGTGTCTTTAAGAAGATTGATTCTTCGAGAATTTCACAGGGGTATTTTGATCATATTGACCCTGTACTCCTCCCTTTATCACCTTCCAGATCTGTCCCCATATCCAACACTCCCAACTTAGAGTGCTATTAGAAAAAACAAAACAAAGCAAAAACAATTAAGTCCATTTTGCATTGCTCATATACTCCTGGGTTTATCCCTTTTTGTTCAAACATGGTCCACCCACCAGGCACCTTACTGTTAAAGAGTACTGAGTTGCCCTCCTCCCAAGCAGCTAGTTATCAATTGCTGATAGATTCATAGCTAGAGGCGTGACTCAGTGATAACCCATACCTAAGCTGGGATTTTTGTTTGGCTTGATCTTGTTCAGATCTTGTCCATGCCACCACAACCTCTGTGGGTCACTATGGACAGTCATGCTTTGTTGTCATCATCTATTGTCTCTGGCTTTTGCACTCTTTTTGCTTCCTCATTTATTATGATCTCTGAACCCCAAGGGAGTAATGTCAGATGTCCCACTTAATCTGAGCACTCTATAGTCTATGGTCTGTACCTTGACCAGGTATATATCTCTGTGTTAACTGTGAAAAGAAATTTCTCTGATGCACTAATTTGTGTGTACAATAAGTCATAAGGAATTGGTTTCAAACTCTGTAAATTTAGCAGAATAATAGCAGTGGATTCTCCTGATGGGACAATGGCATATGCAGCCAAAGGTTCTTGGCTCCAATAAGAGTGCCAAGCTTGTGTTCTGTCTTGTGGAGTCTTTTAAATCCAACCATAACCTGGTCAGTTCTTCCAAATTTATACTACTGTTGTAGTAGTGAGCATGTCTTACAAACCCAGTCATTGTTGTAGCCTCTAAGGTTCATAGGCAGGAAAGATAAGTTATTCTTTTTGTCCTCCAGTCATGTGTACCTTGCAGTGCTATGAAAACTAGCCAGTAGGTCTGAAACTTCCAAGTCAGTACCAGCTTTTTTACCGTGTTGTATGATTCAAGTATGTGATGCCTTCAGAGATATTCTGTTACCATCAAGTACTTACAGGATTTGCCAAGAACAGCAACAAAAGCTTGTGATGTTTTGAGGGTCTGTGGAGCTGACTCCAAAAGAGATAACCCTCAAATGAGTGACATTTTAGCAAATCTGTAACTAACAAGAACCATAGATGATGGATATCCATTTATGAAGTAGATATTAGACTACTGGATAGAAGCTTCACAAAGATAGTGTGAGACTGGAACAGGAAGTTCACAGGCCTGCCAGGTAGAGAACTCCAGGGTCTTAAACACATCAACACTGAACCTAAAGAGATTCAAATATCAGGGAGGGAGATGACTAGATAGATGGCTATTCAAGTTACTAGTTAAGTAATTCTATTTTTTAAAGCAACATTTGGCAAATATCTTTAATTTTATTATTTCTTACAGAGAAATAAACCATTTTTGATCTTTTACCACTGATAATATTTTCGCAGAGATCAAGATACTTGTATGAACGTTTTATTTATTTGATAGCTACTTTTATCTCTGTGGTTTATATAATAATAAAAAATTGATACTTTTCTAAATTCTCTTCATATAATTCTAATACATTTAAACAATTTGGTTAATAAAGCAATATTTTACATGATCATTCAATGAATATGTATTGAATGCTCACATCAACCAAGCCCTTATACCTATCCTCCATGTTAATGTTTTGGTGCTGTGACAAATATTCAACAGAGACAGTTTAAATGAGGCATGGTTAGTTTTGGTTCACAGTTTCAGAGGTTTTGTTAATGGTTATCTAGACCCATTGCTTTGAATTTGAGGTAAGGCAGGACTTTCTGAAGGTTGAAGAGGAGAGAACAGGGAGAGGAGAGGGGAGGGGAGGGGAGAAGAGCGGAGAGGGGAGGGGAGAAGAGAGGAGGGGAGGGGAAGGAGGACAGGGGAGGAGAAGGAAGGGAAAAGGAAAAGGAGAGGGACAGGGGTAGAAAGAAGGGGAGAAAGAGGGAAAGGAAGAGAAGCTGACTAGAATATACATTCTTTTAAGTCACAGCCCCAGGGATCCACTTACTTGCTCAAGCTAAGTTCTACCTCTTCCCTTAAATCAGAAAATAAGCTATCAACACAGCAAACTGTGAAGGACACTTATATTCAATCCAGAACATCCTCTTTATTGCTGAAGGTATTTTGAGGTTATAATAAAGTGAAAACCAGTCATTCTTAAAGTTCCTATGCATAGAATCATCAGTGTTGCTTGGTAAGGGGCAGATTCTAAAGCTTTTCCTCTGGATCCTAGCTCAGCAAGCCTGGGTGAGGTTAAGGGATGGTTATTGCTAGTAACTTGGCTGACACCAGAGCAGTGTGAGAAATGCTGAGGTAGAAGAAAGATAAGCATGAATTACACAGAACAGTTAAATTCAAATCTGATCTCCACCACCACTCGTTCTGTATAATTCATCAAAACCAACATCTGATAGCTAGTATCTGCTTAAGATGTGTCTTTTGAACTAGCTGTGTTATAACCCTCCTCTTTGCTAACAAAAACAAAAAAACCAAGCATTTGATGAACTCTGTGACTGGTAAAGAATAAAGAGGACAAAATGTACCTTGATTTACATTTGTGGGTCAAAAAGTCTCAGTCTGTTCTCTAATTACTGCAAGTCAATGCCATGGCTGTATTTTGGTTTGAACAATAAATAATAGAGGATTTCTGACATAAAGCAGTGTCAAAGAAACTGAATTCAGTGTCTGAGCCTTCATCATGGTCAATGATTATGTTTGTTTCATGGTAATACCAATAATATGTTGTGGGTGTACATTATAGACTTGGTCCAAAGTGAGATATCACAGGGCTAGAGATATAGCTCAGTTGTTACTGCCAATCCCAATATGCATAAAACCACAAGTGGGACATCTATATCACATACCCTCCTCTAAGGATTTAGGGATCTTTGAGGAAGGGAGGGCAGAAAGAGACAGAGGTTGTGGATGACTACAAGAAAAGAGTGTTTTCCAGGTACAGCAGGCCATTTACACATATGAGCTGACAGAATTTGCAGCAGTATGTAGAGGAGAGATGGGCAAGGAAACCTACCTACCCTTTGCTGAAGAGCTATTGGCAATTGATAGCTTCTGGGAGAGGGAAAGATTTGCTGCTGCTGCTGCTGCTGTTGTTGTTGTGTGTGTGTGATTTATTTTTATTCATTTTACATCTCGATCACAGCCCCCTCCCTCCTCTCCTCCCAGTCCCACCCTTACAAATCCTTCTCCTCCACTGTCCCCTACCCTTCTCTGAAGAGAAGGAGGAGGCCCTCCCCTTGGGTACCACCCCATCTTAGAACATCTAGTCCTAGCATAACTAGGCACATCCTCTCCCACTGAGGCCTAACCAGACAGTCCAGGTAGGGGGAAGGGGATCCAATGGCAGGGACCAGAGACCCAGACAGCTCCCACTCTGCTTGTTAGGGGACTCACGTGAAGACCAAACTGTACATTTGCTATAAATGTGTAGAGGGTCTAGCCCCTGCATATTCACTGGATGGTGGCCCAGGCTCTGTGAGCCCCTATGGTCCCAGGTTAATTGTCTCTGTAAGTCTTCTTGTGGTGTCCTTGACACCCTGACTTTCTCACTTCTATGCTCCACTCTTCCACAAGAGTCCCTGGGCATTGCCTGATTCTGCATTTGCCTCTATCTGCTGCTGGATGAAGCCTCTCAGAAGATAATTATGCTATGTTCCTGTCTGCAAGCATAGCAGAGTGTCATTAATAGTGTCAGAGGTTGGCTCTTTCACACAGGATGGGTCTCAAGTTGGGGCAATAATTTGTTGGCTGTTCCCCCAGTCTCTGCTCCATCTTTATCTCTGCACATCTTGTAGGCAAGACAAATTTGGGGTTGAAGATTTTGTAGGTTGACTGATGTCCTCTGGCAGTCTTGCCTGGCGCAGGTAGCCACTTAAGTCTCCATATCCCCTTTGGTAGGAATCTCAGCTAGGCACGCATACACACGCGCGCGCGCACACACACACACACACACACACATACACACACACACACTGGCTAAGAAAGAGATTGGGGAAACAACATCCTTTACAATAGCCACAAATAATGAAGAAAATGCCTTGGTGTAATGCTAACCAAACAAGTGAAAGACTTGTATGACAAGAATTTCAAGTTTATGAAGAAAGAAATTGAGGAAGATATCAGAAGATGGAAAGGTCTTCCATGCTCGTACATCTGTAAGATTAATGTAGTGAAAATGGCCAATTTACCGAAAGCAACCTACACATTCAATAAAATTCCCATCAAAATTCAAACACATATTTTTACAGACCTTGAAAGAGTAATTCTCAACTTCATATGGAAAAATAAAAATCCCAAGATAGCTATAATAATCTTGAACGATAAAAGGACTTTTAGATGTATCACCATCCCTGATCTCAAGCTGTACTACAGAGCAATAGTAATAAAAATTGCATGATATTGGTATGGAAACAGACAGGTTGATCAATGAAATCTAACCAAAGACCCATAAATAAACCCACATACCTATGGACACTTAATTTTTGACAAAGAAGCCAAAAACATACAATGGAAAAAAGAGCATCTTCAAAAAAATGGTTTTCAGCTAACTGGATGTCTCATGTGAAAGAATGTAAATAGATCCATATTTATCAACCTGCACAAAATTCAAGTCCAAGTCTATCAAAGACTTCATCATAAAATTGGATACTTTAAATGTAATAGAAGAGAAGGTGGGAAATAGCTTGAACTCATTGGTATAGGAGACAATGTACTGAATACAACCCCACTGGCTCAGGATCTAAGATCAACAATTGATAAATGGGACCTTATGAAACTGAAAAGCTTCTGCAAAGGAAAGGAAGAAACAGGATAGCCTATATATTGGGAAAGTTTCAATAGGACAAAATGGCAGCCTGTGGATTGGGAAAGGCTCTTTACCAACCCTATGTCCAACAAGGGGCTAATATCCAAAATTTATATAAAACTCAATTAGACACCATCAATACAAGTAGCCCAATTAAAAATTGGGTACATAGGTAAACAGAGCTTTTAGCTGAGGAATGTCTAATGGCTGAGAAGCACTTAAAGAAATGTTCAATGTCTTTAGTCATCAGGGAAATAAAAATCAAAATGACCTTGAAATTCTATCTTATGCCCATCAGAATGGCTAAGATCCAATGACAGCACATGCAGTCAAAGATGTGAAGCAAGAGAAACACTCCTCCTTTGTTGGTGGAAGTGCAAACTTGTACAACCACTTTGGAAATTAATTTGATGGTTTCTCAGAAATCTTAGAATAGCTCTACCTCAAAATTCAGCTAAACCACTCCTGGGCATATACCCCAAATTGCCCCACTATACCAAAGAAGCATTTGCTCAACTATATTTATAGCATCTTTATTTAAAATAGCCCAAAGCTGGAAACAACCTAGATGTCCCTCAGTTGAAGAATGGATAAGGAAATGTAATACATCTACACAATGGAATACTATTCAGCTATTAAAAACAAAGACATTATGAATTTTGCAGGCAACTAATGGAAGTTGAGAATATCATCCAGAGTGAGGTAACACAGAGCCAGAAAGTCAGGTATGATATGTACTTACTTGTAAGTGGACATTAGCCGTAAAGTTCAGGACAACCATGCTACAATCCACAGACCCAAAGAAACTGGGCAATAAGGCGGTCCCAAGGCAGGATCTCAAATCTCAATCAGAAGGGGAAACTAAATTGTCATCAGAGGTGGGTGGAGAGAGGGAACTGGATAGGAAAAGAAATGAAGAGGGGAATGGGGATGGTGATAAGGAGTTGGGAGAGGGGGACAGGAGAAGGCTGCAGGGAGCATCTCTGGTGACTAGCTGGAAGTCAAGTTTTTTAAAAGGATGTGATCCCTGGTAGGTGGACTATATTCCAGGAGAAGGCCATACAACCAAGAATGTATGAAGTTGAGTTTTGTCTTTAAAGAAGATGATATAAGGTTGCATGAAGAGGGAGGAGGAGATGGGTCTGGGAGAAGATGGGTAGAAAAAAGATGAATATGATGAAAACGTATGCATGAAATTCTTAATTAACTAATAAAATTGCAAAATTGAAATGGAGGCAGGAGGATTCAGAGTTTAAGGTCATCCCAAGCTACATAGTAAGTTCAAGGCTACTCTTGGATATATGAGACTTTGTCTCAAAAGAAGAAAAATTGAAATGGTACAGATGGGCCACCGAATCCTCCATCCAACAATAGCATATATTGTTTAGGATGATGAGTATTCCCCATAGAGTCAATTGTAGAAACTACAAGCTTGCGGCATACAGTTCTTATCTCTTACTTCTAGGCTGTGGTTTTATTTCCCTGTAAAAGTGTCACCTAATCAGCAAAGTAGGATTTGTTGAGTAACTGATTAAGCAATAAAGCAACTTCTATTGTTAGTGCCAACATACATTCTGTAAATATGAGTAAAGTCCTGTTGGTGTGGTTTAAGATTAGGATAAAACTTTTACAAGTGGCAATTGGAGTACATTGGAGTATGTACAAAACTATAAGTGTATTACCTTGATCTCTTCAGAGTTAAGATATTCTGAGATGTGGAGTATAAATATTTTAAGGTGGTGTGAGGATACAAAACATCTCTGGTGGTTTCTGCCTATATGTATTCACTGCTCAATTTATGAATTTCACTTCATTATTCACAGATCTCACTATTTCTGTCTAGATGTAAACATTGGACATGTTATTTGGAAATAGATTCCAGGAAGTCTAATCCAGAAGCTATCTCTCTGTGTCTCTCTGTCTATCTCTGTCTCTGTCTCTGTCTCTCTCTCTCTCTGTGTGTGTGTATGCATGCATGCACTCCTGGCAAACATTGATATTCATTCGATCATAGAAGCCATCATTATAAAGGATATAATTTTGTCATATAAGAATATGAGAATATAAGAATATTTAGCTATTAGATTGTAAAACATCACATGGAATCAGTCTTCTTTGTGGATAGTTTCCTTAAGCAGATGGTTGCAGGGAGTTATGGACCAACCAGGGTAAGCCACTGTAGGCAGACTTCTTCCACTTTTCCAGTTCTGGCTTTTAATCTGTTTTACAATGAGACTTCAAACAAATCACCTCATATTTCGGTGAGTGTTTCACACCCACGAAGTTCAGGATAATTAACCATCTTTGAGGGCTTTTATGAGCATCAAAGAGGATAATGGATGTGAATGTGTCTTGCACATCTGAATGTAGGTGAATTAATGCTCCTTCAATAAATTGTGCCTTCCTAAAATTTCAAGGCAGGCTCTTTTATTCCCCCAGCTAGTGGAGGACTTGTCATTTTAAGCACCAAGCATTTTATTATTTTAAGCATTTTAAGATGGAAGCCTTCCTGTAATGGGTTACACACTTTACTGATCTTTTAAGCAGAGTACAATAAACATAATTTGATCTTCTGGACAACTCACTGGCATTAAGAAAATTAACTTTTATAAGACAATTTCTAGGTACTCAGTGATGCATGTAGGAATGTGGAGCCTCCCACTAACTGTCTCTGAACGGCTATGGCTTTGTGACTTCTGGTGTAACTTCTTAATGAATTTGCTCAGATTTCTCTTCTGTGGCTAAATGGCATTTCTTTTCCTTCAACCAGGCTCCTCTAGATTAGGCTCCTTCATCTTAATTGCCTCCTTTCCCCTCCCCTTCCCTCCCCTCCCCTCTCCTCTCCTCTCCCCTCCTCTCTCTTCTCCCTTCCCCCTCTCCTTTCCTTTTCTCTCCTCTCTCCTTCCTCTGTCTTCATCTCTGTCTCTGTGTCTCTGTCTCTCTCTGTCTGTCTCAGTCTCCTTTTTTCTGTGGCTCAATGAAAGCAATTTTAAAAGAATCAAATCAATATTCTAATGACATTGATATTTTCAGGATGCCCATTATAGGTTAGACTCTCTGCTAAGTGCATCCATAACAGCGCTGTGAGACAGGTCAGAATCCTGAAGTCACATTCAACTCTATTCTTAATTACAAAACAAAATAAAAACCAGTTTTGTACATGAATACAATGTATTGTGGATATATTCAGCTCCTATTCCTCTTTTGTCCCTCTTCCAGTCCTGATGACACTTTCCTTCTTTCCAACTCACCTCCTTCCTATTTCCCATTTCCTTGTCTGTTTTGAGGATGGTGGTATGCAGGGCTTATGCAGGCAGCCACAGCTCTTGTCTGTTCATAACTACAATAGTCATGTCATATTCAGTCGACACTCCTCTTTATCCTATAGCTCTTACAATCATTCGTCTTTTGTGTTGTTCCCTGGGCCTGGATGGGGTTGATCTAGATGTCTTGTTTAAGCTGAGCACTAAACAGTCACCTCAGCCTGTGAATAGTTTCTGGATTAGCTTTTGGTCACCATCTATAGAAGCATCTCAAACCAAGGCTAAAAGCAGCTCTAGTCTATGGATATAAGCATGAATATTTAAGGAGCCATTTTGTCAGCATATCTATCTAGTGAAAATATCAGTACTTAATGCCATCCTCCAGGGCCCATGACTTCTCTAGCCCTAGATGCTTTTGCTGTGTCACACCTATATTCTTTTCTCTGGATTTGGCCTCAAATCCAAGCAGAGAGTGGTCAGTTGCCCTCCTAAGAAATTGTAACAACAGGCGTATCTTGTCTGGTAAGTCATCATTATTGAACACAGGATTATCAGACTGTCTGCCACTATGAATGCTAGTCAGCAGGGAGGAAGCTTCTGGCTCAGTTCCAACTTGGTTTTCTAGTGTCCTACCTATATTCAAGATTTGTGGCATCTTGAGTGACAGGGTCTTACTCTCTAGCTTTGGGGGTTAACCCTGAGCAATAACAACAGCCTGTATTGGATTGGGAGGGCTTATTGGCTAACAACTCATAGGGAAATATTCAACTTGCATTTTTCCTTAAAAACCTATGGCTTCTGAGAACCATTTTCTGTCAATGAAGAGTACCTGTACTTTTAATAATATTTTAAGTTAATTTATAAAGTCGTTTTCTATATAGCTTTCACAAACATCTTTAGGTTTAGTTGGCCCTGCTCCCCCTTACAAATACCTTTATTCTGTCTCACAACCTTCTAGTCCTAGCATTATTCTCTACTTGCCTATCACATGCGTTTTACTATCTACTCCCCAATCCAAAGACTCAACTCTGCTCTTTGTCGTATAGCATGCAGCCAGTCCTGCTGGCTCTATTCTCATAAACATAAGTAGAATTTGACTGCTTATTTGATCCACAGTGATTTTCTTTCCCAAGCCATCATTGCTATCTAACTGGCCACCTGCTTATCCTCCTGTCCCCTGAGCATCCTGCTTCCAGTCAGCTATCATTACAGCAGCATACATGAGTTCCTCTCTGCTCTGCTCTAACCCCTGTAATGACTCTTTGACCTCTATATCTTACTCAGAGAATATAACACTAGGGATCATGTAGCCTTTCCAGACAGATGGTCTGTCCTGTTCTCACCAGTTACTTTGTGGCTTAATGAAAATTAACCATGCTTGCCTCTGCCTCTTTCTTGTCCTTCAAACTCTCTGACCACACTTGGACTTTAGGGGTGTTTGTTTGTTTTTGCTTCTCCAGAATTCTACATTGCTCCTATATGCTCTGTAACAGTCTGACAGTTTTTGCCACTAATTTATATTTAAACTTTACTGTGAGACTGGCAAGAAGAGGTTGGATGAGACCATTAGTCATGTGTTTGGAGAGTTCATCCATGGGAGAAAAGCCCTGATTTTAAAAGGGCCAATGGGCTCTTTGCCCATTCTATTGTGGAAGGACATAAGGTACTTCTTCTAAACCAAAAAGTGGGTCTTCAGGAGATGCCAACAACTGACACATGACTGTGACCTTACAATATCCAGAGCTGTGAGCAATTAATGTCTACTATATATAATCACCCACTCTAAAGCATAGCTGCTAGAAAAGACTACAGACCACTTAAGAGCTTCCCTTGACCATCTAATTCCAGCTCTTGTCCACTCTCCTTCTCCTACTCTGTAGCATTCTTGTGGTATTTGCCATCTGACAAATAATATATTTTTTACTTTATTCTGATCATTGTCTTCATTCTTCCATGAGAACATTGTCTGTTTTGTTTACCATAGTGTCCCTGAGTAACTATAATGATATTTTGGTATGTGTGAGGCATTTGGTTCTTGGTTGAAGGTCTACGTAAATACATGCATGCATGCATGAACCACAATCACAACAACACAGAGGGAGAAAACTGGTCTGGAGACATAAGCTGAAGAGATAGAGGTGGTATAAGAAGCAAAGGCCTAAAGGTTCTAAGGTGTGTCTGAATTTTATCTAGCCGAGCAACCCATAGGCTACGGAATGGCTTCTTTCAGACTGACATGAACAAGACAGAGTGTTGGCAGTATCTTGATACTCTTTACTCCTTGGGCATTGTAATGTTCACCTTCTGACCTTTCTTGTTGTCAAAGGATCATTTGCTCATCCTAATTTCACTTCCCAGTAAGTAGCTGCTAGACATTTCCTTTGTGCAAGGTATATGGCAGGTCACTGGGCTCCCATTGTTCCTCACCTCCCCTGTCTGGAACAAATTCTTATCTGAGACAAATCTAAGATCCTGCAGCAACTTGGTGGAAATAAGTTCCCTGTACAAGGAAACTTGTAGAATTCTAACACAGCTTCACCCTGAGAACTGCTGCAGGACATGTCTGGTGCTGGGGAACTGCAGGTAGGTGAACAGAGTTGCTGCTATGGGCAGTGATGCAGTAAGATGTGACCCCAAACTGATTAGGAAGTGCATTGTGTTAATAGGATGATTATTTTTAGTGACTAACAGCAAGACCATTCTAAACTATAAAAACAATTTTCTGTTTTGTTGTTTCTACATGGGTGTTTGACATAGGAAGCCCTCAATGGGGCTTAACCACAAGTATATTGACACCATTATTGCTGACACTAAGAAGCCTGCCTTTGGACTAAGGACTATTTCTATATAAACTCCTATAGTACTCTTAGCTTCCAAATGACAGTAAGTTTGTTTCTACCTGTGCTATTGGTCCCTGAGGGCCGGCACAGGATCCTAGGTATCTATTTGGGTCCAGGATAAGTGACATTGATGCTCAAAAGGTGTAGTAGAAGACATTGCCAAGTACAAAGCACAGACATCTTTAATTTGCCAGGACTGCTGTAAATCTTTTTAGAACTAAAACAGAAGGAGAAAGACTGATGTCTCCAGGCATATCAAGAGTGTTAGTGTGATATCGTTACTTTTGGTCTTAAGAAAAGACTTGTAATTTCTACAGGGAGTACTCACACCAAAGACCTTCTTGGTGAACATTGGAGTTTGTTCAGGACCAGCATAGAGGACCCCTCTGAGATAGGTTCCAGTAAAATTTCTCAAGATCATTCTAGAAAACACCATCACCATCACCACCACCGTGTGTCTCAAGGATCAGCAGGCTCCCAAAACCATGCTCTTTACAGTACAATGGCTCCTGCTTGGCATTCCCATTCCCAGGGACTCAGTGTAATTTGGCTCCTTCCTGAGCTGATTGGAGAAGTAAAAGTAACTCACAGACAGCGAGTTCTCCAATCTCTCCTGGGAAGATACATCTTCTGAGCTGATATCTCAAGCGGTCCGTGGCTTAGAAGAGACCCTTTGAGTGAGTACCTTCTAGTATGCATACACTGCTGTGTCCCCCAGGAAAGGCCCCTGGAACTCACACGCCAACTCAGTTGTTACTAGTAATATAGAATATGGCTATGTGGAGTGCTAGTGGAAAGGCTTCTGTCAGTCTGCCAATCACAGAAATGTCAACTATAAGAATCGTTTGTTATCAGTGAGTCCACTGATTGAATTGTTCAACAGGTCCTTTTAAAATATGCTGGAAGGATGACTCAGCAGTTAGGACTGCACAGCACTCTTACAGAGAATCTAAGTTCATAGGAAGTCCTTTGTTGGGGCTTAAACACAAGTAGATTGGCACCATATACTTTAAAACCATGAGCCAAAAACCCTGTTCTTTCTTTAAGTAGCTTCTGTTGGATATTCTCTCAGAGTGATTTGAAGAATAACTAGTAAGAGGGTAATTTAGGTAGGAGGCTTTGGATGAATACAAATTCCTTAGAGCCAAAGTTCAAGGGTGAATAAGGAATAAGTATATGGAAGCAGAAGAGAGTTCCAAGGGAAAGAAAGAACCAGAGCTATGAGAAGAGAGGGGGAAGGGGAACTTCGGAAGCCTTGACTCTGTCTTCATGTTTATCCTAAGAGCAGTAGGAAGCCCCTGGCTCTACACAGAAATAAAAGATCAATTTATACTTTAAAATGGTCTTTGGTGTTGTGGGAAAGTGGATAGGACCAGAGTGGAGGAGAATGGGACCATTCCAGTAAACTTTTTCAAGATTATGCCAGAAAACACCACCACCACCACCACCACCACCACCACCACCAACAACAACAACAACTGGTCAATCAGTGGCTGTTACAACAGAAAAACTTGTTCAGACTGCGTATTGGCTGCATATGGCATGGCCCATTTCCAATTGTCTTCTTTATTTTGAGGTTCACTGTAGAACTGAAGATTTGATGTGTGACCATTGCGGTGCCATAGCATGAGTCACTGAACTTGGCTGATCAGCCCAGTGGCTGAGTCTAGAATAAAGGGAGATAGTTTTTATGCCTTTTACAAACAGAATAGAGAGTCACAAGGATAATCATATGTGGGTATGTCTCAGTGGGAAAGAGCACCTTTTCCATAAGCATGAAGATCTGAGTAAATCCTCAGTACCCATGTAAAAAGCCAGCTATGGCTACATGTGCCTATAAACTCAGAATTAGAGGCAATCCCAGAAAGATTCCAAGAGTACTCTTGTCATCCAGCATAGCTAAACCTCATGTCAAGATAATATTGTAAAGAAAGATAAGAAAAGACACATGATATCCTGTTCTGGCCTCCATATACTCTGGGGCTCTGAAACCACACATTCATGTGCCTACACCACTTACATCACACACACACACACACACACACACACACACACACACACACTTAAAGTTCATAAAAATGGTGGTTGTGCAGATGGAGAGAAAAATCTATAGACCACAGATGTTTAGA
Organism: Rhynchomys soricoides; assembly: GCA_019843965.1. NCBI lineage: Eukaryota > Metazoa > Chordata > Mammalia > Rodentia > Muridae > Rhynchomys > Rhynchomys soricoides. Next base: position 6,106,712 of record JADRCH010000060.1, on the reverse strand, counting down.
AGCAGGAGAGATAGACTTTATTCCAGAGGTTGGGACTGATGAAGGAGGTATTGTCAAAGATATGCTCCAGGTACGGTTCACATCTCTTGGATATGACATTTTAGTATTCTCCAGAAACTTTTCCAATACTGTTTTCACCCCAACACCTGAGGGATTCTAGGCTGGCAGACTGCAAACCCTGCTGAGCTTATACCCCTGGGGCATCTGTCAACTGATGGCTTTTGGGAGTTGGTTTGTGAATCCTCTCATCTCTTGACTCCCAGCAGGATAATGCTGAGATGTGCCTGTTCCTCTTTCCCACTGTGTTAGACTGACATCATCCCTTCTCAGAGCTGAAGTACCAACACTCTCATTATTTCGTTATCATCGTTTCTAAGTTCTTTTCCTCCCTACATTATTTCTGCACCCCCTCCCAATAATGTTTGTTACATCACCCAAATAAAGCCCATGCATCCCAGTCCCTGTCTTCTGAGGACACTCAAACATTGTTTCCTGATCTTGGGAAAACCAGGCAAGGAGTAGTAAGGCCTATGGTTCTGCTATAAATGCAGAATTTCAAGGACAAGTACTGGTGAAAAGTGACATCTTTGTAGTCATATCAGAAGCTTGATCTAAGCAAGTAACTACAGGGACGATAATGAGTCTCTGTTGGAGTCAGGACCAGGGGACCCAGAGCACTTAGATTGCAATTAGAGTGTTTTTTGGTTTGTTTTGTTTTTGTTTTTGTTTTTTTCCAAGAAGAGGAAATAAGGTATGGACAGTGCAGAAGCAGTAGGAAAATGTTGTACAGGTCAGGGCTGATGACAGGAGAGGCGCAGTGGCGATATGTTGACTAGACACTACAAAACCAAAAGGTGTTATCCACAGGTTAGGAAGCAAAGATTGGAATGTTCTAGACTGGAAGGCTAGGTCAGAGAGGAACAGATCACATGTCCAATACTAGTAAAGAGAAATAATTGAATGGTTTTCTATCTAAAACATCATATATGAGACAACAGAAAAATACACAAGCCATCAAAATAGAAGGTGAAATGTTCAAGCAAGAAAGCTAGACATTATTGCCTATTAAATTCTGAGTGCATATAAGATAATCCTGTTGGGTGTACCTTGAAGTGAAAACTACTAGTTCTTTGGAAAGTTAGTTATGTCAAATGATGTTTTGCTGGGGCACACAGGTGAAACGATGTCTTGCTAAAGCAAACACGTGAAAGGCTGTTTTCCTGAAGTATGCACAGGTGAGAGGATGCTTTGATATAGCACACACGTGAAAGGACTCCTGATGAAGGAGTAGAAATATGACCCCACAGACGGTGGGGGACGAGCACTGAGCCTTGGTTTGGTTTGTTCTACCTCACTAGTCTTTGCTAAAGTCGCACATCTATTGGTTCACCTTATATAGTGTTCTCGAGCTCAACTTGTGATAATGTAGCTACTGAAAGAAACTTGCCCAAGAACTCTTGTGAGGTTCCCGTGGCAGCTTGCCACTTCCACGGCCTTGCCTCGGGGCCAGTTGGTGAGCCTGGAAGTTTCTTCAGGATTGAACTATGGCTGCCTGGTGTCTGCCAGTTGAAAGTACTGGACTGTAGCTACTGGTTCATGTCTGATATATGCCTGGTGTCTGCCTGCCTAGAGGACTGGTTTGCCGCTGCTGCATTGTATTTGGTGTTTGCTACGGGACTGAACTGCTGCCAAAGAAGATCAAGCTCTCCCCCAAAGAACTACTGCTGAACAGGTCCACTTTCCCCATATCCGAATAGCTTTTCTCTCCCACTACCAATGCTGGGTGGCGGGCTAGGGGAGAGGCTGAACCCTTACTAAAAGTAGGTTGCAAAAATAATTTATACCTACATTGCCTATGTCCCCAGACTTCTGGAAAGGAAACATGCACAGCTGGTTTGCTTTGTGCTTGATGCTTCAGTGCTAAAGAAATGGTGCTGTTAACAATACACATCTGCACTAATGTTTGCTGTGTGTGCCAGGCACTCTTTAAGTGGATTGGTGTCCATACTATCATTTTCACAGCTGTCTTTTGGGGTCACCACGGTCACTATTCTCAGCTTACAACCAAGGAAAGCAAAAGATTAAAGTTATATAGCCCAGGTTGCACAGCTTACTTGTAATACAGGAGGCAGTGGAACCCAAGAGCCTGGTCACAGGCCAGGGCTTCTTAAACTTTTCCCATGTAGGACCCCTTTGCCTGATAAATTTTTATGTGATTCTGAGCATATAAATAGAGGAGGACAAAAATAAACCTTTATTGATAATAAATCATAAAGGCATTTATTTTAAAAAATGTTCAGTATACTGCAATTTTACCATTTATTAAAGATGAAAGCAAATTTACATGGTAATGAGACTAATTTTTGTTCTTCTTGACATACAGAGTTAAGTCTTGGACTGGGGAGATGGCTCAGTTAGTGAAGTACCGTAATAAAAGATGAGTGTGGTGGTGGTGGTGGTGTGTGTGTGTATGTGTGTGTGCCTGTATATCCCAGAACTGGGAAATAGAGACAAGGCAATTCCTGTGATTTGGGACTGGCCAGTCTTGATGATAAGAGGTCTCTGGTTTCTGTGAGAAACCCTGTTTTGAAAAGACAAGGTGAAGAGGGATTGAGGAAGGCATCCTACAGCAGTCTCTGACTTAGACTCCCCTACAGGCACACCCACACTCCATATACCCCCATACCCCTTCTGGCACACACACACCATACACACACATAGACACACACACACGCACGCACCCTAAAAACCAAACCAAACCACCCAGACAAACAATAACAAAAAATAATAAGCAAAAACAAAACCGTCCTTAATCTTGGGTAAATGTTTAATACTGTATTAATACTATATAGTACATGGGATATACCAAAATGAGTTCCATAGTTGACTGATATTTTGGTTTTATAATTGTCAATGATGAGAAAGCCACTTTACCTATAAAATCACTTTAAATATGTTTAACAAAAATTAAGGACATATGTGTAGGATCATTTCAGAAATTATTAGAAATTCTGATGTAATCCCAAGCAAAATTCATTTAATTATTTCTTTTATGAAACTCAAGTCAGCAATACAAATAATAATCTTAAAATCTAAGCATTCTAACACAGTACAACCCAAACTTGTATTCTCTGCTATACACTGAAAAATTGTGGTGGAAATCTGTTCGAAGTCTGTTTTCTGAAATTAAAACATTATGTTCTTATAAGAACAAATAACTTTGTACCTATTTTATACTGGCTGCTTGTGTGTCAACTTGACACAAGTTAGAGTCATCAGAGAGAAAGGAACCTCAGTTGAGGAAATGCCTCCGTGAGATTCAGCTGTAAGGCATTTTCTCAGTTAGTGATCAATGGGGGAGAGCCCAGCCCATGGTGGGTGATGCCATCCCTGGGCTGGTGGTCTTGGGTTCTAGAAGAAAATTGATTGAGTAAACCATGTGAAGCAAGCCAGTAGCATCACTCCTCCAGGGCATCTGAGTCAGTTCTGCCTCCAGGTTTTGCCATGCTTGATTTCCTGTCCTGACTTCTTTTGGTGATGAACAGCGATGTGGAAGTATAAGTTTTCCTTTGCAATTTGCTTTTTGGTCATGGTGTTTTGTTTCACCAATAGAAACCCTAACTAAGACATACCTCAAAAGCACTCTGATTCATGATGTATTTGATTCATGATGTCTTGAATCTTCTGAGGTATTTCAAGTGACAATTGTCATAATGTGGTACAAAGTATGAATATTGTGTTTGGAACCAAGGCTTCAGTTAAATATCAGGGTGCAATATTGATGATCACTTCCTGGAACACTTTGGATTTATTTACCCTGTAGATTTCGAGTTAATTTTCAGTTATTATGTGTTCAGAAGTGGTTTGCTATTGGCAAACTGTTCATACTATGTACATTCAGTTAAATGATCCCATATGGGCAGTGCTCTAGACTGTGTTTGATACCAGTCAGTAAGTGTCTTGGTTGGGCTCTCTGGAAATGTCTGTGTAGAGTTCAGACTCTTACTCACCTGGAGTTGAATCATGACTGTAGCTTCTGGACACTGTGACATTTACAAAGTAGCTTAACCTTGTTGAACCTATATCCCTGTTTCTAAAGGGTATTGATGCTTACCCAGTGGGGTTGCTGGCTGAGCTAAATTAGGCAGTATGCTTAGGACACCAAGACTTGGAAGGTGCTAAATAAATATCAGCTGGAGAGAAATGAGAGGTCATACCATATTATTTTTTCTTTGACTCTGCTTTTTAAAAAAAGGAACTGTGAGAAGTTTTCCTGTGAAAAGTAAGACTGTTAAGCCCATTAATGGTCCATGAAATATTTCCTTATAGCAATTATCATATATAAATGACAGGAACTGAAAGTTTCTTTGATGATTATGGAAAGTACCCTAGTTATGGAGAGCTACACAAAAGTAGTCTAAAGAAGGGATGGGGAGGAGGGTGGAAGTATCTTCCTACGTTGGAAAGGAGTGTGCTCAGTACCAGCTCTCCCTACTCTTCGTTCCCAAGACGATGACAGCAGATGTTTATCTTAATCATCTTAAAACATATTGTTATAAATGCTTTTCTTTCTTCACAGGAGAAAAAACGATTTAAAATGCAAGTAAGAAAAAAAATGGGAGTAGCCTTGGAAAACACTGTTTAACACAGAGAAACTGCACACTGATGGACCTTTATTGAACCTACTTGATGCCTGGCAAATCTTGGGTTTGAGTATCAAGACTCTCCTGGGTGGCTTCACTTGTAAGCTTGTCTCATACTGTCCTATCCCTGCCCACTGTAAAGGGATGGAAGCCTTCATATGGAGCAACCTCCTGGAGTTGATAATTACCTCCACCCCAATGGCATGTAGTAGCCTCAGGCTTCACCAGTACAGCTCATCACAGTTCAAGAGGGCTAGGACTAGTGTGGAAAATAAACCAGCAAGAGATGGTCCAGGATAAGCTGAAGAGAGGCCATAGCAAGTTCAGAGCACTGAGAACCTGTAAGTAAGATCCAAGGCTTCTTTATCATTTGCTTAATCTTGGGGATTGTTTGTTTGTTATAATAAACCAGGGAGAGAGAAAAACTACTTTTCTGAATTCTGCATGATTTAGTGACTTCTTGCACATCAAGGCAGTACTGTGGGAAACTCCAGATTTTTAGGCAGGCAGGCACAAGTGTGGTAGTCTGGGGAAAGATCACTTGTGGCCATAGGATGGCTGTACTGGAATGAGTTCGAAGGGGTTGCTTAACTCTGAGTGCATAGTTTGGAATTGTTGACTTAACCTGAACTGAACTGATGGACAGCCGGTTTGTATAGGAGAATCAGACGATCAGTTTTTAAATGTTGAAAAATTACATGCATTTGACATCAAGAAGGAAAACAAAACAGCAGGAGCCAATGCAGTTTTGTTATCATCTCAGCTGGAGACCTGGGGATAGAGCAGGAACTAAATCAGAAACCCAAGTGGAGAACCAGGCATGCCACAGACTGCATTTGGGAACAATGGATACTGAAAGACGGAATATTCACTTATAGGAAGGAAGAGTTTGCCTCTGAGGAGGGGGTGATGTGGTTGCCATCCAGAATTCTGGGAGTCATGCTTTATCCCCAGCCCCCAGAAGACCCAAGTTTGTATAGGATTTTGGTTCCTTTTCATCTCTGTCATGAGAGGTATGCATAAATTTGCATTTTAGTTAGCTCCCAAATAGCTTTACCAGCAAAAGCAGAAAGGCTCTACTTCCATCGCATACTCCAAAGAAATAGAGTTTATGTGTGAAACAACACCTGACCTTAATCTAACTCCCAGTTTATCCACTCTTGATTCCTGTCAAAACACCAAATAATCTTTTCTTGTTGGTCTGCACTCTGCTATTGTGAGGCCTTTCCTTCTGGACTGCAATGGAAGGAGAAATCTCATTGAGAGTGCTCTAGCATGTGCAAAGATTGATTTGCTGGTGACAACACTCCCAGAGCCATATTCCTTACCATATTTGGGAGTTCTCAATGCCAGGACATCAGGGTGGGGGTTGGGGGGAGGGGGATGAGAACTTTTCCCTGGGCAATGAGGCACAGAACAAGCAAGATATCCTGACTCTGAAGTAACCCTGCTGAACCCAGTTTTGTCATCAAGTGGGGTTGCATGGAGAAGGTCTGACAACACACTTTTTACAGCAAACTGTACATGCCCCCCAGCCCCAAGGAGCACTCAGCACTCCTGGCCCAGGCTCACTTGAACCTCAAGGATAACATAAAGAAGATGACACAGATCATATTGGAGACCTTCAATAGCTGAGACAGACACATAGCCATTCAGGCAGAACTGTTCTCTATGACCTCAGGGCACCGTTGTCATTATGATGGACTCTGGTGTATGATTTACACATACAGTGCCTATCTATGAGGACAACTCTCTTCTCCACTCTATCTTGCATATGGACCTGGCTAGGGCTAACATACTACCTCATGAAGATCCTGACCCAGGGAGGATTCAATCTTACCTCTATGGCTGAGCAGAAGATTATGTATGACATCAAGGAAAAGCTTTGCTATGTTGCCCTGGATTTCCAGTAAGAAATGGTCAACATTGCATATTCTTCTTCCTTGCGGAAGAGCAATGAGCTTCCTAGCAGCAGCAGCAGCAGCGTGGTACTAGTGTTAGGAGCTTCTCTTATAGCTCTCCTTTCTGATGTGAAGTCCTGTGGCTACACACTCAACTCTATCGTGAAGCATGGTATGGATAGTCACAAAGACCTGTATGCCAACCCAGTGCTGCCTGGTGGCAGCATCATGTATCTGGACATTGTTAACAAGATGCTGAAGATTGCAACTATAGAATCCAGTTCAGTGAAGATCAAGATCATTGTCCACCATCTAGCAGATGTGGATCAGCAAGAAGTGGGATGACAATCTGGGCCTCCCCACTATCTACTACAAATGCCAGGCATCTCCAGCTTTAGCTGATTCTGAAGTATCAGTTCACCTTGGAAAATGTTCATATTTCATGCTAACCTCATACAACTGAAATAAGCCCTCATAAAGAAGCTTATCCTTGAAGCTTGTATCTTTTATTAGCACTGGATCATAGAATGTATTGCCGACTTTTGACCTTATATTTACATTAACTGTTCATTGGTGTATGTTTAATACCCTTGCACAGATCATTTTTTTTTTTTGCAACTAAAATGAGTTCTTCGAGAATTTTATGCAATGTATTTTTATCTTATTGTTCTCTTCCTCCAACTTCTACCAGATCCACCCCCATCCCTACACATCCAACTTTGTACCCTATTTTTAAGCCCCTGGCTCTACTCACCCAAGTTTGTCTTTTTAAAAGCCTATCAAATCCAATTTGTGCTGCCCATAAATTCTTAGATATGTGACCTTTTCCTGGAGCTTGGTTGACCCACCAGGGGGATCGTCAGAGAAAATTGAGTCTCCTTCTCCCAACAGATAGCAATTGCCAATAGCTTCTCAGCTAAAGCTAGAACTTCTTGTTCACCTCCCCTCTCTGTTCTGAGATATTTTCTTTCTGGCTGGAACTTTGAGGTCTTGTGCATGCTGTTACAGCTGCTATGACTTCATATGTGCAACTACTCTGCTGTGTCTGGAAAACATTGTTTCATTATAATTATTCATTGCGTCTGACACTTGCAATCTTTCTGACTCTACTTCCTTCAAATTCCCTGAGCCATGGACAGAGGGGGTGTGATATAGACATTTCTTTTAGGGATTAGTAGCTTTTAGTCTCTTATTCTCTACACCTTAACTAGTTATAGGCCTCTCTGTTAATCACTATCTACTAAAGAATTAAGATTCTATGGTGTGAGGGTTGAGAGAGATGTGCTGATTTTTGAATTTAATGTCAATTTATTAGGAATTGGTTTAATAGCTTGTCAGTTTTACAGAATAATACTGGTGGATTCTCTCCTAGGACCTATTACCTGTATATACAGGATTTTGTCTCCCATAATGGTGCCAGTTATGTGTTTCGTCATGTGGAATGGGTCTTAATTTCAATCTGAAAGTGGGGGTCACTTCCATAATATTTGTCCCATTATTGTACCAGTGGGCATGCCTCCCTAGCCCAATGATTATTTGTAGCCCACAGAGTTAATCAGATAATTAGGTTTCCCCTCCAGTGGATTTGGGACAGGGATGCACTTATTCATTGTTGTGGGAATGTAAATTGGTACAGCCATTATTGAAATCAGTGTGGAAATTTCTCAAAAATCTAAAAATAGATCTACCACATGATCCAGCTATCACTGCTTTGGGGATATGCCCTAAGGATTCTATATCCTACTGTAGTGTAAACCCCTCATCCATGTTCATTGCTGTTCCATCATAATACCCAGGAAATGGAAATAACCTAGATGTCCATCACATGATGACTGGATAGTGAAGATATGGCACATATACACAACAAAATATTAATCAACCTTTAAGAAAAATGTTATGAAAATCATAAGTAAATGGATGGGACTGGAAACAATTATTATGGGTGAGGTAGGCCAGGCCCAGAAAGACAAATACTTTCATTCATTTGTGGTTTGTTAATTAAGGATCTTCAAATATTTGGGTTTTATTTGGAGTACCCTACCCTGTGTATATTTTGATTTAAATCCCTATTTCAAGTGCCTAAAATCACTTGATGGCAGGAGAGAGCCCTCTATTGATGAGACATTCCCACCCTGGTTGATCTTTCTGAACATTGTTCTGTAATCTGTACAGGGTATGAATGATGGAATGGCCTTGTCCCTGGGTATCTCCTAGCTGTCAAGGATCCTGAACCAGTTATCATTTCCTGTTTGTCAGTCTAATATGGGTGTGAGAAAGTCCAAGTCTTCGGACTTAGTTTTCATCTAGAATCTTTCCCCCTGGTCGCCTTGAGTTAGGAGTGTTTGCATTTACACCTTTATTCATTCTTTTATTCATCCTTTTAGTTAATATAAGGCTTCTCTCTCTGTCTGTCTCTGTCTGTCTCTGTCTGTCTCTGTCTGTCTGTCTCTCTCTCTCTGTGTACTCAGTTCTTTAAGAAAAGACATATGTTGGTTTTCTATTGTTTGGTAGGAACATTAGGGAGCATTAGGCCCCAACAAAACATTATCATGTAAAGAAAAATGAAGTGCTATTGTACACCAAGGAGTGGAAGAAAACATTTAGGAACCATTTTGGATTTATTATGTTACTTTTCTGCATCTGTTTATTTTTTTAATGTCTATAGATTTAAGCTTCTTATAGTTTCAAGAACTTTCATATATCTTAGCCTTTTGTACCTGATGTGTATGTGCACATGTTTATGTGACTGAGAGACAGGAGAAAGAGCATAGTTAAACCTCAGGTCTTTTGACTATGATCTCTTTCTGTCCTAAATTATTTAGTCTTTGATTATTTAATTATAATTGTGTAACTGGGTATTTAAAAACCTCTTTTCATCTTAGATTTGGCTTAGAAATCAAAAGCTAGTAAAATCCATGCCAAGAACATCCACCCCTGGAGTGCAGTACTGGCCAGTTATACAGAATGAACTGAGAGACTGGAGCTATGCCCTGTTGCCATTGGAAACAATTGCCCGTGGAAAGATCTGTGAAAAGGACAGCATTGACGAGCTCAGGAGCAGACCTCTCTGAGTGGGGATTGGTGCACATGTATGCAGGCCAATACACCTTCCACCTCACTTTATATCCCTAATTTCTCTTACCTCTGGCAGAGACAGGGGCCCCTGTGGAAGCAGTTCAAAGGGCTGTCTCCTGAAATTCAAGAATCCCAAGGCCTATGTGAATCCTCCTTGGAGGGAAAAAAATGACATACACACATGTAGGTCTTGATTATGTTAGTGGATGGTTTTGAACAAGTTACTCAAGAATGCTTTTCTGTCTAACAACACATTAGTGGCTGGTCATGCACTGGAATCTTTCTGTGAGTCTACAGAGAAAGAAAACCAAGGTCCACAAATGATGGGGATCAGAATGAAGACATCATGAGCTTGTTCCTTGACACCCATGGATATCACAGAGTGGTTTTGAACAGGACCATCTTTTTGTGAATAGTGATGAGTGCAGAGGAAGTGAGGATCTGCATAGAACAACCTCATATATGAGTGTTCTTCACTTGCTAGGTATTCTCACTTCTTGGACAGAGTATACCGTTTTACCTACATATATATGTTCCTTCTGCTCTCCCTTCCCCTTTTCCCTTTGTCCTTCCTCCTCCATCATTGTCCTTGGTCCCTTTGCTCTCACTGTCTTTTTTGATGTACCTGTCTTGATGTATTCATATATATACACCTATAAAATGGTTTGGAGATTATTGAAAAGGTGCTATCACACAATTTTGTGCATCAGAGATTGAACCCAGGACATCACTCACATTAAGCAAGAGATCTACTAGTGGGTTGGGTTCCAGATCTCCAGGCACTGCTTTGCAATCAGCTATTTTCATTTAATGTATGTTTAGGCCTTTATTTTCTGTAATTGAAGTTAATTCTTTGTAAAACTGTCACTCGTGTTATTTGGAGTTTGGTTGCTTAAAGAGTTTGTTTTTATCAATAAGGTGTCTTATTAATGAACACTCACAAAACTTCCAAATATTTACTTTCACAAATAACATTGCTACTATTAAACTTTTAGTTTCTTTTTACTCTCAGATGAATTATCTCTCTCCTCTTCAAGATGGCCCAATTCCATTAATCTCTCAAGATTCAAATCCACTGTTCACACTGCTGTTTAATATCTTGACTTTTAGGGCTGAGTACCGCCTCTTACCTGTGATGTCACTGTTGACAACATGAAGCTGCTTCTCTACTTATGATATATCCCCAACTGTAAGCTGAAACTGTAAGTTCAGAATGGATTTCATATACTCAACATACTGACAGTTGTAGGATACCAACACAGTTTACTGTATATCAAACCAGTATACCAACACTGTATATCAGATGGTTCCCCTCATGGTGATATGGCTGGTTAATGGCTGTGGCTCACTGTCCTTGCTTAGCTTCTTTTAAAAAATCATCTTCATGTTATTAGCCAGGCAAAGATTGAAGTTCAGAGTCTGGTTTCTAATGGATGATTATAATTTTTGTATCGCTGTAAAGCAAAAATGCCAAATCAGTGGCCATCTGTACTCTCTGAGAGATCTGATGCATGTTTGGAAAGGTCACTCTTTCCCATTGATCTCTGTGGGAGAGTTATGCTTTCTAAGCCCTTAAAAGTTGGGTTTGGCCATGTGATTAACTTTGGCTAGAAGAATGTAGGCAGACATGACAGTGTGCTGTCTCATGGAGGGATTTATGAGATAGATCATGTTTCTATCTGTCATAACTAGCTCCCAACTCTTCACCTGGGTCTCAGAATGTGGATATGTGAAAAATCTGAGCCCAATCTGACTACCAGTATTAACTTGATTAAAAGTTAGTAAAGCCAGCTGAGACTAACCAAAAACTGTCAGTCCATGGACTTAGGAAAATTACATAGGTATCTATTTCCTAAGATAAAGTCTGGGGATTGTCTTTTATATGGTGATATCATGGGAAAAAACACTGACTAATGTATTCTGTCAAAGCATTGATAAATCTGACCTGATCCCCTGGAGCCCAAGGTCTTTTGGAACAGGGCTCTGCAAAGCCAAGAGCTTCACACATCACAGACATTTCTTAACACTCAGCGGCATAAAGAACACCAGCTTGTACCTGAAGTTCTGGGAGAGTCTCTGTTGCCTCTGCTGATTCTCCAGCAGCACACAGATGTTATATGGTCCTCTGAACGAGGATTTCAAGCTTCTGTTGTAAGAGAGCAGTGATGGTGATACTGAGAGGCGAAGTGTGAGGCATCACCACAGGAAAAAGTAGTGCACAGACCAGCAAAAAAGCAGAAATTGTATATGTAATGTAGTATTAGCTGCTATAATAATTGATAATAATAGTAGATAAATCCAAAAGTCTCAGTGGATAAAGTGAAATGTAGTTTGCCTGCTCCTTGTTCATTTATATTAAGGGAAGTGGGGAAGAGATTAACTGTTCACCATGATTCCGAGTCTCAGACCTCTGATCTCTTCCACTTTTACCTTTGAAAAAGAATTTCATTGTGTGTGTGTGTGTGTGTGTGTGTGTGTGTGTGTGTGTGTAAGTCAGAAGGCAATTTTGTGGATTTAGTGCTTTCCTATTATTTAGATGCTGAGCATTGGACTCAGGTCATCAGGGTTGGTAACAAGTACTTTATCCACTGTACTGTCTTTATCCTCTAAGATGACTTTGCACATTGACTTTCCATAAGAATACAAAGAAAGATGTGTGAGAGACTTGTACTGACTAGGTCCAGAAATCACATATATTATCTGCCTGTATTGTATTTGGCCAAAATTCAACTTCTCCTTTCTCTAATTACAAAGAAATCTGGGAATGTACTCTGTAGTGGTTATAAAAATGCTCCCCTCCCCAGACTCATATATTTAAATGGTTAGTTACCAGAGATTGACATTATTTGAAAGGATTAGAAGTAAGAAGTGCAGTCTTATGTAGGAAATGTGTCACTGGGAGTAGACATGGGCATTCAGGATTTAAAAGCCCACACCAAGCACAGAGTTTCTCTTTTGGCTCTTAGGTGCCTCTCTAGCACCATGGCTCCATGCTTCCCACACCATCACTTAGTCCATGATAATGATCTAGGTCTCTGAAACTGTAGGCAAGCCCCAGCTAAATGCTTTCTTTCACAACAGTTGCCTTGCTCATGATGTCTCTTGACAGAGGTAGAACAGTGGCTAAGACATAGTCCATCTGTACACCAGGAAGAAGTTAAAATGTGTGATGAACAGCTGTTCCAGTTCAACTCTAGAAGGCAGAAGTGTCCTCCCATTAGAAAACGGCCCCAGAAAGTCTTACAGTATTCTTAGTGAAAGGAGACTATTTAAATGTCTGCAATAAAGAAGAAAGGTAGAAAACCAGGATATGAATAGAAAATAGAGGTTTGAGAGAGTTGAAGGACCTCCCCTTCATCATATTTTGCTATCTGTTGAGTCTTAAGAATTTTCTACCTGTACAGCTCTGAGGTCTGGAGACTTCTCTCCATTCTTCATGATCTTTGGCATCCAGGCTACATTACCTTTAGTGTCTCTACTGATTATGTTTCAAGTCCTAACCCTATCTTCTACATTTCTCCTAAACAAACCCTCCTAGCATGGGATATGATGATGCTACTTGTCTGCTGAGTTAGTTTACAGGCCTCATATGTTTCTGATGGTGGACTCTTCAACATGCTTCACACAGTCTTTCAGTAGCTGAGCTACTTCTCAGAAGTCTTCTCTGATCCCCAAACTCCCCCAAAGTTTGTGGTGCCGCCAAGTAAACTTCTGTAAGTTCTTAACTATGCCACTTCCCATTTTCCCCTTGACCTTGGTGGAGGCTCTCATTCCCAAGTTCCATTTCATTTGATTCCCAAGTTCTTCATTTGGAAACTAGTTCATATCCCTCTCATCTCCATATGAGCCAGGCTGACACTTAGCCTTATTCTGGTGTTGCATTTCCCAGAGCATACTCTGTTCTTCTAACATGACCTATGACTCACTTCATGTTATTTCTGGCTTTCCCCTTAACATCTACTCTCCTTGCTGTGCACTATTCTCAGTCACACCACCTCCCAGAGAAGACGACTCTGAAATAATAAAACATTGTCCCATTTTTCATTCCATGTAATATTGCATTCAAGTTATTCACTATGTAGCAAGATAAAAATAAAGACATGAATGACTATTAGTGGTATATGTTGTGTAAACCATTTTTTATATCTTAGTATATTTTATCTTTATACCAACTTCATGCTATAGACATTATCATTAAGAATAGGAAGGCTGTAAAGGAGACAGGAACCTTCATTGTGAATCTTTCCAGACAGTACACCCTTGATGAGATATTTCTAGCCATCCCCCACACTCACTCATTTTCCCCCATATAAGAAATAATTTGCCTGATGTTTGGATTTTAGAGAAATAACATTTCTGTGGTTCAGTTTCTTCCATCTTTCAAGAGAGATCTATTTATGTATAGCAGGGAAATCTAATCTCCCCTTTTACTTTGTAGTCAGCCTAGTAAGTGAGTCTTTATTACAAAGGTCTCTAAGAGTAAAGTATCTGTTTTGGGTGGGTGGACCATATACATTTGTAAGTTTATGTTTACATTTTATGAAATTGTTGAATTTTAGCAACAATGAAGATCTTTCTTCTTTTTATCCTCTTCTCTCTCACTCACTGTCTCTTCTTCACCCCTGTGAGTGTGTATGTGTGTGAGTGTGTGTGTATCAAGGAAGTGTGACAGTGTATCAAGGAAGATAGAGGACCCAAACATTAGTTGCAAGAAGGCACAAAGAATCTACTGAGATAGAAACCCACAGCCACCTGTTGAAGCTGCAGTGAATCTCTGAGGCCTCGGATACCTCACACAGAGCTCTGGCCTGATGAGCACATTGTATGTGGTTCATCATTTTACTGGAAATGAATTTGATTCGAAATTGTGATATGCATATTGGGGATCAGCTGTGACTCCCCATCATTCTGATTCCTCCTCTCTCACGGTATCCAGACTCTGCTGCACACTGCAGTGGAAGGTTGAAATGGAGTCTGGAATGGGTGGAGTCTGCAGAATCTCAGCCCTGCTGGGTCTGAGTGTGGGGGTGCAGGTCAGGGGAGACCTTCTTTGCAGATTTAGTGTTACATCTCTTTTGGATGATACTCAAGGAAACAGCTTTCTTAGACAATCTTCTGTGAAACAGAGCTAGTATGCATACACTTTATTTGGGGTGACCAAGGGCTATATATGAACCTTGGAGAGTGGGAAGGAGTTTTCAGGTGAATGTAAAATCATTGGCTGGAGTTTAATATACTGTGAACGTCTCATTTGCATGGAGAGGCATTCCAGGAATCATAGGTACTTGCTGGGCAGGTTCTTATTGTGAAAGAGGAAGTTGAACTTGTAGATCTGCCAAGGGCAATGTGACCATTCTTAGGTGGAGGTTGGGTCCCCCCAGACAAGGTCAGAGAAGGCAAGCCCTGCTGGAAAAGATGAGTTGTCCATTTTGTGCTGAGCTCAGAGAAGCTATCAGGACATGATAGCTTAAATAGCAGGGCTTCTTAACAGAAAACATCTGGGAATTCACAGTAGCACTGTAAAACATTGTTGAAGATAGCTTAAGTGGATCTTCCAGGTCAGTGGTGTTTTTGTATAGTGGTCTCTTTGTTAATGATGATCTGAAACAAGTCTATTACAGCCCATTTAGCCCACTTGAAAAGGTGCCTCTGCATCAAGTGCTCAGTCTATTAGTTTATTGGCAAGGCTTGAGTCACTGAGTTTTGTTGCTTCTTATTCTTTAGTATGAAAATGAAGAAGCTTCTCTAGCTGGGCTCAATTGTGCCCAGCTAGAAAGTGACAGAATTGGGAACTCAGACTTATCCCTTGCTCTCTACTCTGCCCACCCCTGTTGTGGGTCTGAGCACTAGCTGTTCTTCCATTTTAGAGGTGAATGGTTTAGGTACTGACATCTTTATTTTCAACCAGAACAAATGGGTCCTAAGTTAAAGAAAATATGTATGTTCTCATGTATGTTGGTCCACATTATCTTTTTAGTACATGTGCATATATGTACAGGTGCATGAGAAAAACAGTGATCTATTTATTTTTTGAGACAGAAATTCTCACTGGGACTTGGGGATCACAAATTGGGCTAAGCCGGCTAGCCAGCAAGCCCCAGGGATCCCCTGTATCTGCCTCCTAAGGACTAGGATTGCAAGATGTGGCTCTATGTCTATCTAGCATGTTACATAGGTTCAGGGGATCAAACTTAAAAATTCTCATGCTTGCATGGCAAGCACTAAACTGACTGAGCTGTCTCCCTGGTTCTGGGAGCTAATCTTGACCTTAATATATTCTGTTTGATTTTGAGCAAATGACCATACTCTCTTCAGTAGAACAAGCCAGATGATGGAACCTAATTTACAGCTTTGTTGTAAGAATAAAACATTAAACTGCATGGAGGGCAACTGCTTTCGTCCTGAAATGTCATTCTGAAGCAGGGAATCAACTGTTCTATTATTTTCTGCTATTCCCAAAGCAGATCTAGAAGCCTGCTGTTTATGTTGTGCTCAGAGAAGATGCATTTCAATTAATTAACTTCTAAAACCACAGAATGATAAGGTCAGGTTTCTTCTGGAGGCTTTGGGGAAGAGGAATTCCTTGTTTTCTTTTTTTAAAATTAAATTTACTGATTATTTTATACATGGGTGGGTTCACACATGTGCCTATTCCCCAATATGTATGAGGAAGTCAGAGGACAATGTGTGGGGAGTCAGTTTTCAACTTCTACCATGTTGGTCCTGGTGAGTGAACCCAGCTCATCACGCCTAGGTGCAGTTGCTTTTTACCTTCTGAGTCATCTTCTCAGCTTCCTCTTGTGTCTTTGTCATTTCTGTGGCTCTGAGAGTCATTGGAATTCCATGGTTATACAGTTGCATTGCTCTAGTTCCTGTCCTTGTCATTGCATGGCATCCTTCTCTAGGTGACTCTGCACCTGGAGTATTCTCCCTCCTTAATAATACCACTTTTTTCAAGAATAACCTCTACTTAACTTGATGCCTTATGTAAAAATTCTGCTTCCAAATGGGATCACATTCATAGGGATCCAGGGGTTGAGATGTCAACATATTGCTTTAGAGGATAGTATTCCAGTGTAGAACTGTAAAAGGTAGTTATTACTATTATAATGATGGTATTTTCTGTACAAGCTAGACAGTAAGTGTCAACTTTCATAGAAGAAAATGCTATGATCCACATTAAAATTGTAGGGGAAAATAGAGCCCATTTGTTTTAGTGTCAACTGCACTGTTCAAGTCAAATTCATTTTAAAAGGTCATCACCAATCACAGAAAATGCAAAACAATCTGATGTCTTGGAGAAATTTTGTGAGCCAGAAAAAGAACAAGCTCAGGGCAGGGTGTTGACAGTTTCCCTTGACAACACTGAGGCCCAATTCAGTGCATTTGTGACTTATTCTGAGCCTCATTCTTTATTCTGCATCACCTGGATTTGTTAATTACTGCCATTTTGTAACACTTCTTTGAATTTCTACCAATTCAGTGACAGTAGTGAATACCACTAAGTAACTATGGTCGGTTAACCCTGTGAGCTGTATTCATTCTTGGCTGTGTGGCAGCCCTTTACGGGTACCAGTTTCAGTAGCATCCCTATCCTCTATCCACTAGATGTACATTCTATTGTGGTAATCTCCAGATATTTCCAAATAGTCTTTGATTTCAAAATTGTGCCTATCAAAGAACCACTAGGTTAGACAAAGCAAAGGAGTAATCAGATACTGATAATAATGTGCAGGAACAGTTGGATGGAAGGGACAAGCTAAAACATATTACAGGTGTTACATACTGGTTACCTAAAATTCAATATCACATATCTAGAGAGAGACACTTCATAGGCACAATGACTAGTTTCGATATAGTGTACTTAACTGTGAAGAACTTAATTCATGATTGTTTAAGAAATCATTCTCTCCATTCATTCATTTCCCTTATCTTTTATCCAGTAAATAATTATTTAGCATATATTCCTGATTAGTACCAGGAGATTTCACCAGGTGTTGGAAATATGGATATGTGAAGTTGGGCAGGACAATGTCTTGCTGTTCAGTAACCAATACAAGAACTCAAAACTTTCTTCTGCCCCCAAACTATATTGTTTTTAAGCATGGTGGATAATATATACACAAGATAAATATCATTATAAAGGAGGAACTACTGACAGTTTGATGGGAGAGGAGGAGACACTAAGGGGCACGCTTACATAAAAACACATCATCAAGGAAAGGTTTAAAGAGGGATTAGTTATCCTGAGAGGAGAGTGAAGAAATTTCATACTAAGGGAATTGTGGGAAAAGAAGAGCACCTGAAACACCAAGACACATTGGCAGAGTGTGATGGCTACTCTTTGTTGTAAACTTGACTATATCTGGAATGAATTAGAATCCAGAAATGGAGGGCACACCTATGATCTGGATCTTGAGACAGGAAGACAACATGCCTTTGATCTGGATCTTGAGGTTGGCAGACACAAGCTTTTGAACCAAATCTTAAGGTGGGAAGACACACACCTTTCATCTAGCTTTCAAGGCAAGAAATAACATGCTTTTAACCCATCTTGAGGCTGGAAGGCACATGCCTTTAATCCAGATCTTGAGGCAGGAAAGCACCTTTAAACTGAGCCACACATTCCACTGGAAGCCTGTAAAAGGAGCATGAAGGATGGTTCTGTTCTTTGCCTGCTTACTTTCATCTTGTTAGTGCATCCATACCTTCACTGGCATTGGAGCCTACTTCTTCAGGATTCCAGTGTACAGAAGGCCAGCAGAAACACCCAGTCTTGTGGGACTGAGCAATTACTAGATTCTTGGACTTTCCATTCATAGCTAGATATTGTTGGATAAGTGGGACTGAAGCCTATATATCATAATAATATATATATATATATATATATATATATATGTATATTCATTCTATAATTATGTGACTCAAAAATTCTGACTAATACAGAGTGCAGAACAACTGCATATTATACTATATGTATCTACTAGAATCTTCAGTAGGCAAATCCAGAGGTCATATCGACTGAAGATGTGTTTTCAGCCTTCTGAGAGATTTAATTACCTATTTATTTACCCACTCATTTATTAGATCTACTGTCAGCATTTAAAAACATGGAAGTTTTATATAAGTCTACAAACAATCTCATTTCTTGGAAAGAAATGAAAGAAGTGATTAAAGAGTAATATTGCTTACATGAGAAGAGATACTTAGTGATATTTCTATGTGAAGGAGGAGGGCAGAGTATTACTGTTACTTGAAATAGCAAATTCTTAAAGAAAGGGACAGAAGTATGAAGAAAATTGGAAAATAAGGAGAGATTTGGCTTATTTTGATTACAGGACGAAGCCAAATTCAGACTGAGAAGTTGAATGGGTGAATAGTCTTAATTTTATAAAAGACAATAGTGTCTAGAGGCCACTCTGTATAATTCTGGCAATGTCCATGAATGCCATTGTTATAAGAAACTTACACATGCATGAAGGAAACAGCAACTGAACAGAAGCCATATTGTCCACTGTGTTTTGGGGAATATCAGGGTAGTGGTCTCAGTGGGTTTATGCCCCAGATAAGAATGAGGTTGAAAAGAAAATTATTTGACTTATGATTCAGAACATGAGTTTGCACCCATTTACTGGAGATAAGATTTGGGAATATCTATACATTTGTTCTTCCTACCTACTTATTTATCATACTGTAGATGACAAATAATTTGGTTACATACCCAGTTTGCTGTTTGTAGGCTATCCACTGGCACCATGTCCTGAAAGTAACATATTCTACTGTATCTGCAAGCCCACTTAATAGGTGCTCTGTGAAAATGAGTTGGCTATTGGTTTCCTTGTAGTTGTCTGCTATGTGGAGTAATTTCTGTGCCCTCTAGGGCATGGGATGGTTAAGAGAATGGAGTGTCAACTTGGTCCAGTGATCAGATATATAAGATAGTTACTAAGGGGACCCCAGTAATAGAGACCAACTGACCCATGTTAAGGAGCATGGAGCTGTGCAGGACTGAGCCAATGTGAACGCTAACACTGCACACGCAAGACTGAGTTTTTCAAAGGGGTTTTGTTTCCAGGCTAGTATACAATTTATTATAAGGTCAAGTTAGCAAACAGGTATGGCCTTTTGTGTCCCAGGATAACCTAGATATGAGCAGCTCCAATTTATGGAGTAGGGAATATAATGTGCAGTGGTTGAAAGCAGTGGTGAGTTCCTTTAGATATAGACCCGGAGGCTGGATTTTCATTACAAGTTATTTATTTGGGTGTGAACTCAGGAAGGTTTGGAAAGAGGAACCATGAGAAGTGGAAGGGAAGGAGGCTGAGAGAAGATGAATTCTCAAGTAGGTTCCTATGAGACATAACTAAGGGGTTAGTCCATCTGGAAACTGAGAAATGCTGTAGATGTCTTATTCATAAGTGAAGAAGTCAGGGTGCTTTAAAATCTTACTTACATCCATCATGACCCAAGCTTCCCAAAACATTGCCTTCCTCCAGTGGACTTCCGAATTGTCTTGCCTGTGGGCTGAAGACAGTTGTATAGGCTTAGGAGAGCCTTCAGGCAGAGGCATACATGTTTAGGAAGACAAGGGTTGAAAGAGTAAAGGAGAGCTGTTAGTGTTTGCTGTTGCGTTACAAGCGGGGGTACATGACCGCTATCACCTGCTAATGGCAGAAGTGTTAGGAAAATCCGTCAGAGCAAGGATGCTTTTTCATATACTCCCAGTCTATCCCAGCAAGTCAGGTGAATGTGTGGTGAGTTTAGGTCCAGGTGGGGCTCAGTCTGCAATTGTATCTAGAAAGAAGGAAATGAAAGAGACACCCTAACCAAGAGGATTTATAAGTCCCCTTGGTAGGAAGGTGACTTGTAGGAGGGAGGTCAGAATTCTCAGAAAATAACCAAGTTGTGGGGATAAAAATCTTGGCTATTCCACTATCAAGGAGGGTAAAAGAGGCATGGGAGTTACTAAGAAATGGAACTGCTAGAAAAATGCCAAAGGAAGAGAAGCATACAATTACTGTAAAACTACTCTAATGTATATTTTTAAGGGTGTATAAAAGATCATGGGAATGCTTCTGGAAGATGAGGGATCAATTGAGCATCAAAAATTAAAATAACAATGACAATTACTTAGAAAACTCAGGCTTTGAGAGGAAGTATGGTCCTGTCATAAAATTTGGACTGCTCAGATAATAGTGTGCCCAAAGACAATTGAGATGCACCTGCAGTTCCAAAATCTCACAGCAAATATTTTATTAACAAAAATTATGTGTTTTATGATAGAGTTTTGCCCAATCTTCAATTTATACAGTAGAGAAGTGGATACTGGGCTGTTAAAGAAATTATTGTTTATAAATGTAGCTAATGCTTTGGAATTGGCATGCTCTTTGCAGCTCTGGTTTGGATACTTGATGCCGAAGTTTGGTTCTAGAAATTCTCTTAAAGACCTAGTCCCCAGTTTGACAATATTGGGAGGTAGTACAAGCCTTTAGAGGTAGGAGATCTTCCTTAGATCATTGAAAGCGTGCCTGAAAGTGGATAGTGGGCACCTCTTCCTAGCTGTCTCTTATTTAGTTATTGGATAAGTGCCATCTTTGCCATGCGTTTTATCATGCCTCCCCATAGGCCCCAAAACAACAAGGCCATGTAACCAAGAACTGAACCTTCATGAATTATGAAACAAAGGAAAACTTTCAGAGTTTTCCCTCAGGTATTCTTTCCTCCAAAGATAGCTCATCAACAGAATAGGTTTACAAAGCTCTGGGCACTGTAGAAGTTCTATCCTTGGCAATGTTCCTTCAGTCTGTGTCAGACTGTATGAAGCTCAACACAATATGAGGAATCTTATTGGTGAAAATGTAAGGTAGACGTGGCATGGGATTTGGAAGTATATGGTGCAAGGCAACACTTGTCTAATGGCACAGAGCAAGACCTAAGTTCCTGAAAGGGGTTGCAGTTATGTTCCTGAGACCACATGGAACTTGAGCCCCCTCAAAGGCCATTTATTCTCCACACAACTGAAGTCTTTCAGACATTGTTTTTGTAGCTGGCTTCATTCTTGTTAGCACTTGGGTTTGTGGCCTAGGTTCTGTGTTCCTATGTACATGTGTATATGCATGCCTGAGTGTATGACCATGTATAACTAAATGTATGTGTTTTAGGGTTTTCAGTAGCACAAATATATTGAATTGTGTGAGTTTAGCTCCAAGAGTTGATAGATTAGAATGAGATTTGATGAAAACTTTTACAAGTATCAATTTAGCCAAAAAAATGTGAAGTAAAGAAATAATACTTTTGCTTTACCAATTTTGCATGATATGATCAAGGAAGAAACTCTTAACAATCAGAATTTCAAATGTAATTGATTCTGGAGGGCTAGTTTCAAAAGAAACAGCATGGTGCTTCGCTGATCTGAGTTCTGCAGGAATTCTCCTACTGAGCAGAGAACATGTGATGCTCCCAATATGAAAAGAATTCCCCTAGGAAAATTTCTCAGTCTATAGCTTTTCCCTGAAGTCTGTTTGTTAGGTTTTCTACAGTATTGAGTACCATGCGGGATATTTTAGGAAGCCCGATAGGGCAAAGAATGATATGTTAATCAGTATCCTGTTGCTATGAAGAAACACAGTGACCAAGGCAACTCTTATAAAGGAAAGTATTTAATTGGAGCTTGCTTGTAGATTTAGAGGGTTAGTTCCTGACCATCATGGTGGAAAACAGACTGGCATGGCCATACAACAGTAGCTAAGAGCTTTATATCTGATCAGTAGGTAGAAAAAGGAGAGGCATGGGGGTGAGGAGGGGAATCCTGAGCTTGAGCATTTCAAACCTCAAAACCCACCTCTAGTGACGCATCTGTTCAAACACAACACACCTCCTAATCCTCCCAAATAGTTCCACTTCCTTGGGACTAAGCATTCAAATATATGAACCCATGGAAACCATTATCATTCAAACCACAAGTAGGTTCGTTCGTGTGTACATCCAGCAAACCATGAGGCCTGGCCTGTCTTCGGTGTGCTATTTAAAATTCCAACTTACTTTGTCTTTTCTATGACATTTTCAGAAAGAATGTCACAGAAGCAGCCAGTGACAGAAATGCTGCTTGGAAAGAAATTTTGGTTTCCATATGGCTAGAACGCTTTTGTGGAACTCTGTAAGTCAGCACAGTAAACAGAACATAGGTTTGCCAGTTTGGAGACCTGGGTTTGAATCTGACGCCACTACATTTCTAGGGGAGTATAGTCTCAAAGTCTCGCTACATTTTTACAAGAAATTGTTCCATGTCCTACAGAATTTGTTGCCCGAGCAATAAAATGTATCATGAGAATCAATCACCTGGTGCACATAGATAGCAAATTCTAGTGCTGCAACGTGTCAGAGGAGCTCACAATGTCACATATGCATTCTTCATTTGTCTTCTTTCCCTCTAACTTCCACAGATATTATTTTAGGACTCACCACATACTGGGGACTCTTTTAGGATCCAAATTCAAAGACAAGTAGATAGCATGGCTCCAGGGGGCCCAAGAAGCTATGTTAATGATAAGAACAAAATTCTCTGAGAACCCAGGTAAGGGAAGCCACTAATCCCTCAAAGAAGAAGGGAGGGGACAGAAAGTACAGAGAGTGTAATTTATCCTGAGTGTCAGAGAAGAAGGACATGTTTGCTGAGTGCAAATTAGGGAGAAGGTACTTTAGGCAAGCTTAGCATCATGGGATTCTTCCAGGAGGATTGAAAGTGCTTAACTTTGTAGCACCTTGTTGTGTTATCCCATAGGCCTTACTTTCACTATGGTGGTTGCATCTTCTCTATAGGAGGGGAATGGGGCAGGACGTGCAGCTGGCCTCTAGGTTGAACAACAATTATTTCTCTGTTTCTGTTTTGTTTTATGACCCCAGGGATCTTGATGTTGGTTGACTTTTAATATAAAGTATCTTTATCACCCAGTTCATCAGGTGACCCACCAGGGGCTCATTCATATAAATGATACCTGGAGTCGTGCTTTGAAAGTATTCCTGATTCACATTTCAGTGCTACTACAGACTCCAAGATCGGAGTATTGGCAAATGATAAGTTAAAAAAAAATTAAAAATCATAACTTTCCCCTTAACTCCCTTACTCTCCAATTCTGCTCATATATCTTTCCTTGCTTTCTCAGATTCTTGATATCTATTTTCTTTAATTGTTGTTAATATAAATATAGTCTTCTTACTTCATGTAGTTACACACACACACACACACACACACACACACACACACAAGCCTAAACAAGATTTGAGCAAGTATGGCACCAATGGAGCTAAGAAAAACTTACTGAATTTTGAAATGTTCTCTGCAGCCTCCAAGATGCAGTTGAAATAGAATGTTTTCTTCAGTCTGAGTCTGGAATAACTATTTGTCAAGAACAGATCTTTGAGACAGTGTTAGTTAAGTTGAAAGCAAAATGTAATTTTGGCAAGGATTAGACATTATGGGATGAATGCAGAATGAGAAACTAGAGGCCTGCCTCCTGACATTTGCTGTGTGGTCCTAGACATCAGGTCACTTCTTCCAGCATTGCTTTCCTCATCTGTCTATCACGTTACACTATTTGTGTTGCCCAAGCTGGGGTGAGAATACCTATATCACAGTAGGACATAAATATGGAAGCAGTGCTATTAGTGATGCTCAATCTCAAACTCAATTAATTCTTTGTATTTCTATTGGTGTCTGTTTAGGCATCCATGTTGGCTGAGACTTTGATGGTTATATTGACACTAATAAACATACTAATGCAGAAGTGGGAAATCTCACTGGATCCCAACCCTAGACAATAAACTATAGGCAACTAAGGAGTGCTGAGAGCAGAAGAATTAGTCTTCCTCAGGGAATAGCCCTCCCTCCCCAATTGGTTCTCCAATATTGAATGTTCAGTCCTGAAATCATTTAGTAGATATATTTTCTACCTGAAACTATATTTGGTACCCCAAACTACTACTGAATGGACAAATGAGTAAATTAATGAATGCACAAACAAAAGCATCAAAGCCTTGAGATTTCTATCTTGGGTCATGGAGGAGTCATGGACATTTCTGATTTAAGGGCAGAGACTCTGGCTAACTCCAGATATTGATTGCTTTCAAACCAGCTGACCTTGCAATCAAGTGGACTGTTACTCCAAATAACAGAGATGTGGCAGAATATGGAACAAATGATGAAAGATGTCAAGTCTGCAGTTTTCACACTCAGAGTCTTTGTTACACATTTGCAGTGAGAGAATAATAGAGATCTATGATCTGAAGATTGGTATATAAATATAAAAATCTGGTCTAAGAACACTGAGCCAGGGACATGACCTCATATGGATTGCTCCAATGCACCAGCTCTGCGCTCCTTCTCTACCTTTGAAATTCCAGGTTGAGCAAACCCTCCTGTCCATCTTCTCAGTTTTTATAGAAGCAATAAGGCATGTCTTCTAAGTTTACTTCCTTTCACAGAAGCTAATTTAATATTTGGAGAGAACAACAGCCATGGCCATCCCTGGATGGTTGTTATTTATATGATCATAAAAAAGACAGATTCAGCTCCTGATGTTACTCAATTGCCTTTAGTAGAGGTAGTAAGAGCCACCAAAAAGTGTGTGTGGGGATAAATATGAAATTGTCTAAAAGTCACCCCAAAGCATAGGGTCTGGCAGGCTGCTTTCTGCTTATGAATAACAGTGACCTATTCTCTTTCTCTCACATGTAATTTTTATTACTTCTTTTAATTTTTGAGATTATAATTACATCTTTTCTCTTTTCCTTCCCTCTCTCTAAGCCCTCCTTTATGCCCAGCCCTTGCTCTGTTTTAAATTCATGGCCTCTTTTTTATTGTTGCTATATGCATACATGTGTATGTGCATGCATATATATATATATATATATATATATATATATATATATATTTATTCCTAAATGCTTAAGTACAACCTGCTAAGTCTGTATGTTATCCATATGTGTTCTCATGGTTCTACATTCTAAATATTTGTCCTTATACTCACAGATATGTGTATTTTCACTCCAAATCAAAGAGCCTATTCTTTTTTTTCTTTTCTTTTTATTAGATATTTTTTTATTTACATATCAAATGTTATCTCCTTTCCCAGTCCCCGTGGAAACCCCCTATTTCATCACCCCTCCCCCTGCTTCTATGAGGGTGTTCCTCTACCCACCAACCCATTCCTACCTTCCTGCCCACACATTCCCCTACTCTGCTGCATTGAGCCTTCACAGGACCAAGGGCCTCTTCTACCATTGATGCCCAACAAGGCTATCCTCTGCTACATATGCAGCTGGAGCCATATGTACTCCTTGGTTGGTGGCTTAGTCCCTGGGAGCTCTGGGGGATCTGGTTGGTTGATATTGTTATTGTTCCTATGGGGCTGCAAACCCCTTCACCTCCTTCAGTCCTTTCTCTAACTTCTCCATTGGGGACCCTGTGCTCAGTCCAATGGTTGGCTGCGAGTATCCACCTCTGTACTTGTCAGGCTCTGGCAGAGCCTCACAGGAGACAGCTATAACAGGCTGTCAGCATGCATTTCATAAAATTGCAAGCTTCTGTAAGGCAAAGGACATTGTCAATAGGGCAAAACTGCAATGAACAGATTGGGAAATCCTATATCCGATAGAGGGCTAATATCCAATATATACAAAGAACTCAAGAAGTTAGACTCCAGAGAATTAAACAACCCTAATAAAACTGGGGTACAGAGCTAAACAAAGAATTTTCAACTGAGGAATAATGAATGACCGAGAAACACTTAAAGAAATGTTCATCATCCTTAGTCATCAGGGAAATGCAAATCCATACAACCCTGAGATTCTACCTCACACCAGTCAGAATGACTAAGATCAAAAACCCAGGTGACAGCAGATGCTGGCAAGGATGTGGAGAAAGAGCAACACCCTTCCATTGTTGGTGGGATTGCAGGCTGGTACAACCACTCTGGAAATCAGTCTGTCAGTTCATAAGAAAATTGGGCATAGTACTACCTGAGGACCCAGCTATACGACTCCTTGGCATATACCCAGAAGATGCTCCAACATATAACAAGGACACATGCTCCACTATGTTCATAGCAACCTTATTTATAATAGCCAGAAGCTAGAAAGAACCAAGATGTCCTTCAACAGAGGAATGGATACAGAAAATGTGGTACATTTGCACAATGGAATACTACTCAGCTATTAAAAACAATGACTTTATGAAATTCTTAGGCAAATGGATGGGACCAGAAAATAACATCCTGTGTGAAGTAATCTAGTCACAGAAGAACACACATAGTATGCACTCATTGATAAGTGGATATTAGCCCACAAGCTTGGAATACCCAGGATATAATTCACAGACCACATGAAGCTCAAGAAGAAGGAAAACCAAAGTATGAGTGCTTAAGTCCTTCTTAGAAAGAGGAACAAAATACTCCTGGGAGCAAATATGGAGACAACATGTGGAGCAGAGACTGAAGGAAAGGCCATCCAGAGACTGCCCCATCTGGGGATCCATCTCGTATATAGACACCAAACCCAGACACTATTGTGAATGCCAAAAAATGCATGCTGATAGGAAACTATTCTTTACAACAGATTGAGGTCACTACAAATATCTACCACATCTAACCAAAATGCAGAATTGTGGAGGCCCAGCAGAACATTTATAATACAACCCCCATATCTAAAGTTCGGGGATCATTGTAGAAGAGGGAGTAGGAAGATTGTAAGAGCCAGGAGAACAGGGAGTTTGCTGTGAGATTGTATCTTCCAGGAATGTCAGAATCTATACCCATAAAGTATCAACATGACTACCTAAATATGAACTGAACAAGGACAGCAATTATCATGCTGTTGCAGAAACCCCAAGAGGCCTCAACTCTACACAATGAAGTATAGACAAGCAAGGAATTCTGAGAGTGAGGCAAATAGTCTAACCCAGGGAAGAGAACACCCATTGCTTATCTAATACCAAATGGTCAGACTTTGAAAGGACTTTTAAAAAAATATTTTATTTAAACAGATGAGGATTGGCAAAGACATGGTTGTTGCCTCTAGTCATGGGCCTCCTTGGTGGAGGGGCTGGGCCTTGGATGTTTGTTCCTCTGTGCATCTAGCTCGTTCTTTTGGTATGTGGATTCTCTGATGGAGCATGGTAGTTTCCAGGATCATTTGGATCCGGTCCTACTTTTCTTGTTTGTAACTCTCAGGGTAGTTGTAGAATGCTTAGAGGGTACAACATCCCCTAACAACTAGGAGCTGATAGGAAGTGCTGGGCTCAGGCTCCAGCCCCCTTTAGAGACAGGGCATCCTTCAGATAAGTCACCCAAGGAATTCTGTTGCTCCAGGCTGTAAAGTGTGAGGAAGACCGGGGATCTTCAGGCTTCCTTAGCTCAAAAGTACAAAAAGACAGAATGGAGTTGCCGGGTAGTGGTGGCACATGGCTTTAATCCCAGCACTTGGGAGGGAGAGGCAGGCGGATTTCTGAGTTCGAGGCCAGCTTGGTCTACAGAGTGAGTTCCAGGACAGCCAGGGCTACACAGAGAAACCCTGTCTCAAAAAACAAAAACAAAAAAAAAAAATGGAGTTAAGATTCCATCACTTTGGGAAGCTTTCCTGAATCTTGATGAGGCTCACCCTGAACTGTAGACTCTGCTGTCTCTTGTCTATCTTTAAATAATGAGTTCACATTATATAACTTGCTGTGTGTGAGTGTTCTATCTCACAGGGCTTGTACTGGTCATAAAGACTTACACAGCCCAATGTGTACTGCCCATGGTATTTGAATTCTCCCTGTAAGATTCATACTGGTACAGTGCAAACATGCTTCACATTGCATGTTTGCTTCCACACTTTTCCTTGTACCTGGGATAGCTTTAGGCTGTTCACAGGCTATTTCAAGCCCTAGCTGTCATGAGGCTTTCTTGAATCTTTTCACCCTCAGTGGAGTTAACTTAGTCTATCCAGTCTCACCCACAGTCAAAGGGAACACCCACACACATGCAAACGCACATGCACACACACAAAAATGAGAACAAGACATACAATCACAGTCACATGAGATCTAATTAACAGGCTAGATTACAGAGATAATAGCAAGTCTGAAGGAGGAGTGGTTAAACATAGACAGCATGAACCACAGAAATACAATTTACAGAAGCTGGATTTTATTAGACAGTTCATAAGAGATTTGAACAAAGCTACCTGCAGTTCTCTCTCTCTCCCTTCCCCATCCCCCCTCTCTTTTTTTCCCCTCCTCTTCCTTCCCTCCCTCACAAATGTTTTAAAAGAAAATGGCAGGAGCCCTACTGAGAGTCTGCCTCCCAGCCTCCTACTTTTATGTTTTTAAAAGCAGCTTTCTGAAACCTTAGATAATTAGGGACACATTTCATACAATGGACACACATGAACTAAACTGCTTCTTCTTTTCTCAGTGAACATTTACATGTAGCTCATGTAACATTTTAGTAAAGTCAGAACAGAAGTAAAAGGCAGCACCATGGTTTTAAATATACAGAGTCCTTATCAGTAAACTCTTTAACCAAGGTTTCCAAAAGACAAGTCTCAATACTCCAAGGAAATAATAATATTCAAACAAAATGGAAACGCTAAAAAAATGCTATAGTCTTTTATTAAAGGAGGCAGGAAATTTTAAAAAAAGCCTTTGATAATCAAATGAACATAGAATCTAAGTCTAATATTACCCTGTTTGTGAATGATATTGTTTTTCTTGTTACAGAGTAGAATAAAGTTTATGAAAGACAAAAATAAATCCTTAAGGGAGCTCTGTCCTCAAGAGGCAAGTTGCTTTTCTGCACTAAGCTTTAGTATATATAGGAAGCTCAGGCTGATGCTCCATCACCCATCAGCATGATTGACTGGCAAACTAACCTTTCCTGCCCTCAGCTTTAACAGACAGCCTTCCTTTCCTACTTAAATAGAGATGCAAGGTCTGAAAAGACTTCAAGGAGGGGCAGAGCGCCTTGCTTCAAGGGATCCTCTCTCTTGAGAACAACAAAAAAAAAAAGAATATCATCTAAGTATGGGATTGTTTTTCCCTCTATTTTCCCCATAAAAATTTCTAAGACCATCTCCCACTTTGAAAATGGGGTTTGCATATGGCTTGTACTCCATTTTCCCAAGCTAGGGCAGGAATAAAACGGCTTCATCCATGAGTTACTGTCTTCCAGTTTGCTTTGTTTTGGTAGATGTTGCGGGTAGCAGGAAAGACAGGCAGGCTGGTTAGTGGACATCCCCCCGTCGTACTGTATGGTTTTCAATCTTCCTTCTGTGTTCCATTTTCAAAGTTTCACACCAAGAAGACAGAGCACCAGAGAAAGGGAACACTAGCAATATATTTTGATACTAATATAAATATTATTTAAAACACACTGCATTATCTCGTAGCAACTATTTCAGATTTAAAAGCTAACATATCTCAAAATTGTCAATACATCTACAATTTAAGTACAAAAGTTTCTCTGTAACCAAACCAACCCTGAAAGTAATCTTTTTTACTTTCCATTTATTATTTATTTACTTACTTATTTATATTCAATTTATATCCCAATCCCTGAACTCCTTCCTCCAAGCCCATCCCCTACTTCCCCTTCCCCTTCTTCTCTGAGAAGGTGAAGGCCTTCCACCCCAGCCTATATCCCTCTCCTGTACCTCTTACCCCAGCTCACCCCAACCATGGCACATCAAATCTCTGCAGGGATAGGTACATCCTTTCCCACTGAGGCCAGAGAAGACAACGCAGTTAGGGGAACAGATTCCACAGGCAGGCAACAGATTTACAGACAGCCCTTGCCCAAGTTGTTGGGGGAACCACATGAAGACCAAGCTGAACATCTGCTACCTATGGACAGGAACCCTAGGTCCAGCTATTTGGTTGGTGCTTTAGTCTCTGAGAGCCTCCAAGGGTCCAGGTTAGTTGACACTGTCGGTATTCCTGTGGAGTTCCTATCCCTTTCTGGACCCTCAATCCTTCCCCCAACTATTCCATAAGACCCCACAAGCTCCTCCTGATGTTTCACTGTGGGTCTCTACTTCTTTTTTAGTCTGCTGTTGGATGGAGCCTCTTAGAGTACAGTTATGCTAGACTTCTGTCTGCAAACTAACAGAGTATCATTAATAATGTATGGGATGGGTCTCAAGTTGGGTCAGTTATTAATTGGCTATTGCTTCAGTCTCTGCTCCATCTTTATCTCAGTATTTCTTCTAGACAGGACAAAGGTTTGAACATTGAAAGTTTTGTGGATAGGTTAATGTCCATCGGCTTTCATATCTTCACTGCTAGGAATCTCAGCTCAAGTCACTCCCATAGACTCCTGGGATCCTCCTCCATCCCAGATCTCTAATATGTCCTAGAGATGTCTCTCTTCCCAGCCTCCAATTTCCATTCATCTACCTGTCCCTCTGGCCTGCTCTCCTGACTCTACCCACACCTGATCCTGACCCCCCCCATTCCATCCCTATCCCATCTCCCTCCCACTTCCCTCCATCCATCTGCATCTCACAACTATTTTATGCTCCCTTCTAAGTGAGATTCAAGCATTCTCGCTTGTGTCTTCCTTCTTGTTTAGATTGTTTGGGTCTGTAGAGTGTAGCTGGGTGTCCTGTATTTTATGTGAGTACATACTATACATATCCTTTTTGGACTAGGTTATCCCAATCAGGATGATATTCTCAAGATACATTCATTTGCCTGCAAAATTCATGATGTCTTTGTTTTTATAGTTGCATAGCATTCCATTGTGTAGATATACCACATTTT
Organism: Rhynchomys soricoides; assembly: GCA_019843965.1. Classification (NCBI taxonomy): domain Eukaryota; kingdom Metazoa; phylum Chordata; class Mammalia; order Rodentia; family Muridae; genus Rhynchomys; species Rhynchomys soricoides. Next base: position 6,075,300 of record JADRCH010000060.1, on the reverse strand, counting down.
TTCTATCTATTCTTCAGTTGAGGGACATCTATCTAGGTTTTTCCATTTTCTGGCTATTTTGAATAAAGCTGTTATGAATATAGTTGAGCAAATGAGATGGTGCAGCATCTTTTGGGTATATGCCCAGGAATGGAATAGCTGGGTCTTGAGAGAACTATTTTCAGTTTTCTGCGAAGCCACTAAATTGATTTCCAAAGTGGTTGTAAAAGTTTGCACTTCTACCTGCAATGGAGGAGTGTTCCCCTTGCTCCACATCCTCACCAGCATATAATATACTATCACTTGAGTTTTTGATCTTAGCAATTCTTAACAGTGTGAGATGGAATCTCAGAGTCCTTTTGATTTTCATTTCCCTCATGACTAAGGACTTTGAACATTTTTTAAAGTACTTCTTGCCCATTCAAAATTCCTTTGTTGAGAATTCTGTTTAGATCTATACCACATTTCTTAATTGTGTTATTGCTTTGTTGGTGTCTATTTCTTAAGTTCTTTATATATTTTGGACATTAACCCCCTGTCAGATGTAGGGTTGGTAAAGATATTTTCCCAATCTGTAGGCTGCCATTTTGTCCTTTTGAGAGTGTCCTTTGCTTTACAGAAGCTTTTTAGTTTCATGATGTCCAATTTATCAATTGTTGGTTTTAGATTCAGGGAGTTGTCTCCTGTACCAATGGGTTCAAGTCTATTTCCATTTTCTTTTCTGTTAAATTTAGTGTATCCAGCTTTATGTTGAAGTCATTGATTCACTTTCAATTGGAGTTTTGGTAGAGTGATAAATATGGATCTATTTGCATTCTTCTACATGCAAACATCCAGTTAGACCACTACCATTTGTTAAAGATGCTTCCCCCTCCCCGTTTTATGGTATTGGCTTCTTTGTAAAACAAAAAATAAAAATATAAAAAACAAATAAAAAGCCCCAACAACAGCAACAAAAAGGCCTGTTCTTTCAAGGCCTGTAGAGAAGTGTGTTGAAATTTTGATCAGAATTGCATTGAATCTGTAGATTTGACTTGCTTGCCTACCATTGGATCCCCTTCCCCTACCTGAACTACCTGGTTGGGCCTCAATGGGAGAGAAGATGCTTAGTCTTGCTGGGACTAGATGTCCCAGAGTCAGATGGTACCCAAGGGGGCCTTCCCCTTCTCTAAGGTGAAAAGGAGGGGGTAATGGAGGGGGTTTGTAAGGGCAGTACTGGGAGGAAAGGAGGGAGTGAGGCCCATGGTTGGGATGTAAAGTGAATAACAAAAGTAAATATGGGGAAAAAAGGAAAAAAAAAGAAAGATGCAATGAAATGGAAAGAACACATGTAAGGATCTTGTGTATGTTGCTGCAAATCTAGTGTAGGCTGAAAAATGTTTTGTAAATTTACATTAGATCTAAGAAACAGGAACTTATTCTTAATTACAAATTAGAAAACTTTACTTTCAAAGACTTAACCCAGGACAAGCAGGAGCTTATTCTTCTTTAACTGCAAACAGAAATCTTATCCTGCACAGGACCAATGGGAACTTACTGTTAACTGTCTACTGTCTTAACTGCAAACAAAAACCTTATCCTGCAAGGGATATTGTTCCTCTTTTGGTCTCATCTCTAAATCATTTTAAGGAGTAAACTTAAATCTAGCCTTTCAATTAAGTTTTGATAAGCCTGCCAATGATAAAGCCTAGTAACCAGTTTCTTTTTCTTAAATTTTCCAAAATCATCAGTTTTAGTTTAAAAAAATTAGGCAAAGAAGCAATTGCTCTTGTATAATCTAAAATGACCCCAAACACATTCATACTGATTACACATTTTAAAGGCATATTAATCATAATTATGTGCATGAAATGAATTTTTAAAAAGAAATGCAACACTGAAATGGCCCTGGTTTTCTTTTGGGGGGGCACCAGATACACAGGTTTTTCATTGTTTGTTTGTTTGTTTTGCCTATTCCCATTATTGTCCTAGAAATCATCCTAGGTTGACAGAAGACTGGTTGGCTTCAGTTCTTTCTAGGAGGGGACAAACTAGCAAAGACTCAATACATTTAATCAATTCAAGACATATCTCCCCAGCACCCTGTCTCTATTCCAAATGGGTCCACAGAACCCCTGTGGCTCAAGAGAGCCCCAAAATTTCCTGTCACAAGGCAGATGCCCCAAATAGTTCAAGAGAACTCCAGATTTGCTCCAAAGAGCTTCCAATTTGACAAGACCTGTTCTACAGATGGCCTTATTGCCAGACTATGGATTAAGACACTCTTTAAGATGCTTTAAAAATACTCTAGGAAATCAAGTCACACATCTTCCTAGAGCTGGAAGGACCTCTTCTACACAGGTCACAGCAGGAAAAGACAAACCCAAGACAAGAGACCTCTAACCATGCCTCCTTGAAGCACCTGACTTTCAGAATGACACAGCCTAACCTCTCCAACTGAGTTACAGTCAGGTTCCCAATCCTTTTGTGAGTTCTCTGAGTTGCCTCCATGGCTACTCTGTTTCTCTATTTTTTATACTACTCCAATGATGTTTAATGGAAGCACTTGGAAGGAGAAAGCCAGTCACAAAATGACAACTGTACCAAGGGTTCAGAAGAGCTCCAAATTACTCAAAGGATTTAAAAGGGAAACAGGAGAGCTAACCTGCTCGGACAGAGACTTCCCAAGGGTAAGAATTTCTGGACAATCCCAAAACAAAGTCCAAACTGGTTTTTCTGCTTCCCCCAATAAAGGTCAAAAGCAGCTAATGCTGTTGAAATGGGAAGAGAAAAGTGTCCCTGGAGTAAATGACTCCAGCAGTTGCTACCATCCTCCCTACCTAGGTTAGGATCAGGTCACTGTGGCTGGAAGATACCCTCAAATATGCTGTGCTCACTTCCATTTGTGATTAACATGTTGTTATTGAATAAGTTTATAGTTTGTATATGACATTATGGCAGGCTACCAGTCCTCAATAAATCAATAACAAAATGTAAAGCAGAAAGACGGGACTAATTAAAAGTGGTCACACTGGAAAGAGGGAAAAGAAATCCTGCAGACCCTTCAAGTCTTAGGATTTTATCACATTGAAATGTCTTTAAAGACTGAGCCAAGTATAGACACAACTTGGTCTACATATTGTAGAACATAGTGGGAGAGAAGAAAGGACTCTTAAATATTCCAATATTTAGGTGATATGGTATTGTATCTCTTTGGTGAGATTGGAAGATGCTAGAACATATAAAATAGTTAAATCCCTAAAAATGATTTTAAAGTATTTCTGAAGTAAGGTAAAAATATAAATAAAACAGGTTGACATCTATAAGCACAGATGAAGTAAAAAAATTAAATAGTGGCTCCTTTGTAAAGAAAAAATAACAGCTTGTAATTTGTGATAAATACCATTTTAAAATCCTGTGACATTTTCTGTACAAGAGCTTTCTTTCAAATAGGCTTTGGGCAAAGTTCACCTTTTCATTTTAGGCATAATCAAATGGCACAAATAAGCCTGTGTGACTGTTTTCAGGTTACCAAAAATATCTGTCATCTCATTCGATTCTAACAATGGAGTAAATTGTGACCATTTACCCAGTGTGTAATATGTGCACATACTCATGGGAGGCAAAAGATTCAGGTTCAAAGAGATCTTAGTTGTAGCCTCAAGAAGCTCAGATTCTAGTTGCATCATAAATATTAACAAGACTCTGTAGTCAAACGAGGAACTGGAACTGGGGAGGCAGGAGTGTGTATGTGTGTGCATGCGTGTGCGTGTGTTTGGGTAGATCAGAGGAAAAAGAAGCTTAGGTAGAGGCATGAAGAAATGTGGAGATTTGGGAAGTAAAATATGGAGGGTGATGTTGCATATGTAGAAAAAATCATGATAAGCTGTCCCCTGAGAGGCTCAGGCAGAGCCTGAAAAATACAGAGGTGGATGATCGCAGCCAACCATTGGATTGAGCATTGGGTCCTGGATGGAGGAGTTGGAGAAGGGACAGAAGGGACTGAAGGAGTTGAGGGGGTTTGTAAACCCATGGAGGGAGCAACAGTGTCATCTGGCCAGACCCCCTGGAGCTCCTGGAGACTGGTCCACCAACCAAATAATACACTTAGAGGGATCCACAGTGCTGGCTGCATATGTGGCAGAGGAGGGCCTTGTTGGACATCAGTGGGAGGAGAGGCCCTTGGGCCTGAGGATGTTCAATGTCCCAGTGTAGGGGAATGCTAGGGAGGGAAGACAGGAGAGGGTGGGTGGTTGGGTGGTGTGTGGGGGAGCACCCTCATAGAGGCAGGGGGAGGTGAAATGGTATAGGGGGTTTCCGAAAGGGGAAACCTGTAAAGGGGAAAACATTTGAAATGTAAATGAAATAAATATCTAATCATAAAAAGAAAAATGAAATAGTCACTAGGATTCCTAGAGGCTACCCTGTCCTGTGCAGAGCCCGCTTCAACTCCAATTCCTTGCAGGAATACGCAGGTATATGGGGTATGTGACAAGGTATGTGTAGCTGACCACAGCCTGACCAGTGGTCTTAGTAAGACAAAGGGAACAATTTCACGTTCTGAGATTAGTGCAGAGTGTTGAAGTTAAGCAGAGGCTAGGATGGAGGTGGTGGGGTGGGTATTGGGTGATGGTGATAACAAAGAGTGGGTGCTTACTTGAAGAGGCATGACAAGAATGATGCTCATTTTCTGGCTCTCTGGCCATTTGCTTTTCTTCTCATCGACAAGGCTTTCCTTTCTCTAAGAAGATACCAGCATTAAGATTCCTCCCTCGTTGAAGTCAGCTGTGGCTAAATCCCTTGAAGGTAGAGGCTCATGTCTTGTCAAGAGGAACTGTAGATGTGTCACAGGCAGTCAATAGATCAAATCAATGGCTCCTGTGGGTCTATCACTTGGGTTTCCTTATTCACCTGTGAGTCTAGAAGACACTCAAGGAAGTACCAGACTTCAGATTGCCTTCCAGAGGAGTCTAGAACCTTTTCTAGACTTCTGCAAGTTCTCTTTCCAGGGCCCCATTCATAGAGCAAGATGGAGGCAATGGAGATCTCTGCTCACTTTGATGCCAAGGTAGCTGAGAAAGAAACTCTGTGAGGGAGAAGAACATCCACTACAAGATGCCATATGTCTGTGTCTCTGCTTTCAAGGGTCTTTGAGTGTGTTTGAAACAGGCTCAGTTGCCAGTCTTCCTAAGTTCAAATTCTGACTTTGTTACTTAGTCTTTGCGTTGAAATGGGGTATTTAATTTAATCAACCATTATTTTCTCATTGGCAAAATCAGGATGACACAAGGTCAATGGATTTGAAATGCTTGGTAGGCACCAGCCAGTTACCAGGTATGAGAGTGAAGCTTTGCTTTCTACCTGCAAAATCACAGTGGCCTGTGTTTGGATTTGTCAGTCTAAGAGCTCATTGTCCTTAAAATCAAGAGATGTGGTTTTGAATCACCTTTTCTATGAATGATTTTTGTGACTTGGAACGTATAACTTAATCTCTTTAAGACTTGCTGTATCCTGCTAAAAGACCATAGCTACACACACTAGAACTGTCTCTCAGTTGAAAGGATTGTGACAGTACCAGAGATATGCTCAGAATGCAGCCTAGCATAATGTGATTTTTTTTTTTGTGTGTGTGTGTGTGTGTGTGTGTGTGTGTGTGTGTGTGTGTATGATTATTTCTGGTAATGCTTGCCTGTGTCACCATGCTTTAAGTGGCTCATTCATTCACTCCACTTGATCTTAGCCAATAGGCTGAGAAGCGATTATTCATTCACTCAAGAAACATCTTTTGATCATTTGTTTTATATTATCTATTCTATCAATTGGCTTTTGGGTCAGAGATAAATAAAAATTTTTCTCTTTTCTCAAGTAAATCTAATTGTGACCACTTAAATTCCATGGCGGCCCTCTACAAGAAGGATTTATTTCTTAGTTTTTCAATATGGAAATTTAAGGCCAAGAATGGTGAAGTCTTTTAATTATAATAGGGTTAAACTTTGGAAAACTGAAAATAGAGCCAGAATTCCAACCAGTGACTTCTGAGCATGCAGTTTTTGGTTGAAATCAGCATGTCTAAGCCTATCGGTATGAATGACAGTTACAAAGCAGGCTAGCTTCTGTTATCCTCATTTTGAATTTTTGCTGAGATTCTTGTTGTAACAATTAGAGCATGCCCTTCTTCACACATAAGGATTCTGAGGACACAGGATGTTATAAGCGCCATATTTTACAGACCTAGTAAAAGTCAGAGCCAGGTGTCAGTGCAGGAATCTGTCCTGTGCTCCATGGGGCTGCCTCTATGCTGAATATCTTATCCAATGGCCACTTCTGCAATGTTGCCACACTCTCCTGACCTAGGCCCAGATCTGCTTGTTGATTCCCTGGCAGAGAATTTCTTCCACAGCTTGCCTTTGGGGTTGGGGGGGAGGAGTGACAGAAGGGAGTTTTCTCCCCTGTCTGTATGCTCACTTTGGCCAAGCTGACTCCTGATATTCATACAGGGTGGGGAGCCAGAAAGAGCTGACTCCACCAGAAGCTGCACATGTTCCCAATCAGCACTGGGGACCCTGGGGGTCCTTCTTCCTCTGCCAATCTACAAACAGATTGACATGAAGTTGGCTGGTGTGTCCTCTCCAAGTCCTGTGGGACAAGAGATGGGGCGTCATTCTCCCAACTTCTTTTCCAGATGGTTGAATCAAAGGCAGGAAATGAAATGAGCCTGAAAATATGCTGTTTGGAAGAGCCCCAGGGTTCTGGAACATCAATGATGGCTGGGCAAGAACTGTTCTCTCCCATGGAGTCAGGCTCTGTGGGACAGCCAGTGAGAAGAGCAGATCATGCAATGAGAAGGAAATTGCTTCTGGACTCAGAAGTGTCTCTGTGGCTTCAGTTTCCATCAGCCAGCAGCATGGCAGCTTTACTCAAGCACACTGTGCCATCCATAGCAGACTGCTAGAAGAATAGGTAGAGGTAAAGTCTTTTTGATGAGTCCACAGCTGCATTTGGCAAGAACACGTTAGCATGTGGGATCGGGCCGAAGAAGAGCTCCAAACTAGTAAAAGGCAAGAATTTTGTTTTTCTGCAAAGTGTGTATGTTCTGCTTATTTCACGGGTGAGAATGATTTGAAGGTTAGCTATATGGAAGACCTACTGTGTGCTTACACACGTCTATTCAGGATCTCTTCATTCTTTTAGAAAAGGTGTTGTTATCAAATGAATACACACTCAGTTACAGAAATATTTGTGTTAGGTTACCCTAACCTAAATCAGCAAATCCTTGGCTAGAGTTCAAAGAATCACAGGCAGAGTTATGATGATAGCAACTGTGGCCTTGGATTCAGCTATCCCCATAGCTGGACTCTTTCTTAAGATATTTCAATGTCTTTATTCAGTTAGTTTGAGGAGTGAGTCAACTGAAAGCAGACTTGGTGCAAAGGACAGAGCAGACTTCAGACAGCAAGGTACTTTCCCCAGCACCAAAGATCTTCATTCTGCTTCTGTTATCACTAACCTGGTCTCTGGGGTCAGAGCTGCCCTTCGAAAAGAAAACAGAACACCCAATCTTCCAAAGATTTGAATGGGCTGGAATTTCCAGGGAGCAATATTTCTTCCTAGGAGCAACTCATAAGCTATGGGGAATGTGAGAGGGCATATAAAGACCTCACCCCTCTTCTGCCTAGGGTTTGGATGATTCTGAGATTGAATTTTAACTGTACTCCTCAGTTTTTTCATGGGACTAAGCTCTAGTGGTTCACTTTGGCAACTATCTTAAAAACAACTCTTTCTGGCCCCTGATCCCTTCCTGGATCATGACCCTTATTTTCCCTATCAATGTACCTTGTATTGACAATAGAGTTTGTTCTTCAATTCATTATGTAAAGTAATACTCACCAAACTCTCATGAATGAACCGAATCTAGTCTGCTGCTTGATTGAAATAAAGTATGGTTGTAATTTAGTTGCTTCAGTTATTTTCTAGTCACTGGACAGAAGTAACTTAGGAGAGGAAGGATTTTGATCTCATGTTCAGAAGCCACAGTTCATTACACCAGAGAGGGCATGATATCAAGGCGCTATGCTTCATCTGTAGCAGCTGCAAAGTGAGAAGGCATCTCCTCACATCTTGGCTGATTGGGAAGCAGAAAGCATGGGATCTGGATCTAAAGCAGGGCCTAGTCATTACCCTCTAAGCTCAACCCCTAAGGTTCCACTTACGCTGACCAGATCACACACTTTCCCAAAGGAGCGGAACCAGCTGGAAACAGGACCAAATATCAAAACACAGGAGCCTGCAGGGATGATGTCAGATGGTGACCATGGCCACTCGTGGATAGGATACTAATAAAATCATCACTATTGCTAGTTCACAAGGATGAAGGGGAATGGCTGACAAGCTTTGAGAGGAGCTTTTTTTTTTTTTTTTTAATACTTTATTTACATTTCAAATGTTTCCCCCTTTCCAGATCTCCCCTTTGGAACCTCCCTATTCCCCCCTTCCCCTGCCTCTATGGGGGATATTCCCCCACCCACCTACCCACTCTCATCTTCCCTCCTTGGCATTCTCCTATACTGGGTCATCTAACACCCTCAGGCCCAAGGGCCTCTGAGAGGAGCTTTTATAGAGAGAACTGACTTTGGAAAAGGAGCTGAGACCTCTAGTCACTGTTGAAGGAGGCTCCTAAGAGTGTACTTACTGCCTCAGCTACTTCCTGTTTGTCTTTAATGAGGTAAAGATTATTCCCCAAAGCCCTGTTAAAATGCCATGATCCTTGCACCTCCATGGACTTCCTAATTTTTAAGCCACTGTCTCCCCCTCCTGTTCTGTTCCTTCCCTTTTCCCAGCCTTCATAGGACATAAAGCTCTGGCTTCTTTCATTTACCAGCCTGGTAGCTTCTGGAGGACTGAGCCCAGGCCTCACTCTCTCTGTTAGCTCCTCTAAGTTGAGAGGCATAATATTTTCAGACAGTAGCTCAACCAATGCTCTTTAAATCAAATGATGTTGCAATCCTCCCACTCCTGCCAGCTTTCTTTTTTGGCAGCCAGTGCTGCATGTACACAGAGCCAATGAGGCTGGAGGAGCTCAAACTGCCATGGTCTCCGCTTTACCCATCACTCTCCCCAAGCTAGTTGGCTTGGATGTACATGAACTTGATCCTATGACCTTGGATTCATTATCTCTGCATGCCAGCTCCCTGAGTTAGTCAATTTGAGACAGATGGATGTTCGAAGCCAGTCAATGGAATTTTCAGCAACCATTGCCTAAAGTTTAAACTTCCTGTTAATTGATTCTGATTATCCTTGGCTTGGCCTATTCAGGGTGTGAGGCTTGAGAAAGGCTTCCTCAGTCCCCAGAGGCTTTTCCCAAACCTGGAGGATAATCTAAAGGTTTAATATAAAGATTTCCAGAAGGGCAACTCTTCATATTCACCAGGAAGTCTTTGGAAATGTGTTAAGCAATCATCCCATTCCTGCTGATGGATGAAATGCTGGCATCATTATCATAATGTAGTGCTGTATTTTTTTTTTTTTTGGCTGAAGATTATATTGGTTTTTTGACAAGGGGAGCAAAGTGGCAAATTGCAATAGACCACAAGAGAAATTAGTTATAATTCACTAGATACAGGCACCCCTTGGGGGAATAATAACAATAACAGTAATACAGACAGCCCCCTACTAAGTTTCTCATCAGGTCGTAGGACTTGGGGTAGATAATGTTCTGATTACACTGCTGGGTTGGTAGATCAAATCTTGACTCCACTGATGAGTGAACATCAATCATGCTGGCATATCTGATGGAGCCAAATTGCCTGTCAATTTGATGATTGCTTTGAAAAATTTATCATCACTCCAATAACAGTCATGCATTCCAGCACCTGCACCCCAACAACCAAGGGCTATCAGTGGACTCTGGACACATATTTTTTTTTTTTTTTTGTGCCAGTGTACCTACTCTGAATTCTATGGCATTGACCACTGTCTCCAGAGGGCTCTGGCAGTGATGCCTTAGAGTTGCTTTGATAGTTGTTTGTGTGAATCTGGGCCAAACACTATGCAATTAAAGAATTAAATTTGTAGACAGATGTATTTCAAATATAAATATGAATTTTGCCTCATTTAGCTCAAGTAGAAAGAGAAAGAAAGCTGTTGACATACACATACTTTTATTCTTCCTACATCTGTACCCCTATGTGCATGCATGCACTCATTTACACACATGTATAAATACATATAAACACAGAACGTACACATGTATACACAATTATACAAATATACCCAGTACATTTTCATAATCTACTCATTCATATATACAGTATAAAAATTTACATGTATATATGCCTTCACACAGTAGGTACATGATACACACATGCACAATAAGCACATAAACAAGTATCTATATGTGCACACTTAAAGATATTATACACTTATATGGGTCATACATATCACAAAATGTGCCTATGGTGCACATAACACTCATATCTTTTCCTACATACTCATAGGCTTACACATCCATCTGCACACACATGTATGTACATACAATACACACACACACACACACAAACACACAAGCAATGCGTGCATCACTCTGTCCTCCACACAGGAAAGTCTGGACATGATTATCTTTCCTGTGATATTTAAACTCTCCTCTCCATACACAGTACTGTACCCAGATAACTGCTTCTTTCCTCTGTGCTAAGACTGCTCACGAGCTTCTGTTCTCAATGAGTTTCTATTTTCCCAGCTGGGGGTTATTTCTCTCCCAGGGTCTTTTGGCCTCCTGATTCCCCCTATCAGTTCACTGCACTCTTCAGCAGGTCTGGGCTGGCTATGAGTCTTTTCTCCATCAGTAATTTGCGTGATCCTAAGCATATCTGCTGCCCTGGAGGGAGAGAGAAGTCAGTACACTCAAGAGCCTGTTTTATATTTCCAGCTGCATTTGGTGCCAGCCATCAGATGGTCTATTAACATTTCCAAGCTTCTCAGAGCATTTCTAGCTCAATAAAGGAAGAAGTACATGGTCTTTAAAAATAAGGAAAAATTGAATCTGGGTGTGCCAAGCCATCTTTCTAGGGGAACCAGTGCTGTCTTGTCTAATGACTCCAGGCTTGCCTTCTCTACTGATCATCTTCCTGCTCCAACCAGGGTATCCTCTTCCATACCTCGAGTTCTTTATCTACAAATTTAGGTTCTTTATCTAAAAATTTAGGTTTAATTGCTAATGGTTCTCTGAGTTCTATCAAGGTTCCAGTGATCTATGATTACCTGCAATAAGCTCAAAAGTTAGGGTATCAAGGAGCAGTTATAAGCTTCTTTCAATAAAGAGTCATATCTCTTTATTGAAAACAGCCATGTGGTCCTGATGGAGAAAGGAGAGAGTAAAGATTTTCTTTGGAGAACTTCTTACATGAGCACTGCTCCTACATTATCTCCCAACCTCTGCCATGTCCCTCCCAATCCCTCTTAAACTTATGAGCTCTTTATAGTTATTATGCTTTGTGTGTGTGTGTGTGTGTGTGTGTGTGTGTGTGCGTGCACATGCGCGTATGTGCATACATGCATGCACACATGTTTTCATTTATGTGCATGAGGATTTTGTCTACATGTATGACTATATGTGCCTGTCTGATGCTCACTGAGGCCAGAAGAAGGGCAACAGATCTGGAACTGAAGCGACAGCTTGTTGTAATCTGAAATACAGTGCTGGGAATTGAACCCATTTCTTCAGGAAGAGAAGTAAGTGTCTTAACTACTGCTTATCTCTTGCCCCCCCCCCCCCGCCCAGCCCCCATATTCAAACTCAGAGAATCATTAGCAATTGAACCTGAATATTTTGAAGCAGGCTGACCAGCATCTTAATTGTGACTGTGCTACTTCTCAAATGTGCAATCTTGGGTAAGCCACCTAGCATTCCTGGGCTAGGGAAATAAAACACCTTCTCTGACTGAACAAAGTGGGAATGCTGGGAATTTCATTCCAGCTCACTTCAGTGTGTTAACTATTCTACACATGGGCCAGTAGCATTGGGGGGTGGGTGGGACAGGCAGAGAGTGAGAGGGGGCAGAGAGAAGAGAGAGAGACACACACAGAGAGAACATGAGAGAATTTACATCTTTTGGTATCAACAGGAAATCTTAGTTGCTTTCTAATTTTTTCAATAACTCACTATAAACCTTACATTTTCCTATTATCTTAAAATTGAAAAGTGATATCTTTTAAGCATGTTCCAAGTCTTCTGATATTGTGTTTGCTGCCTACAGTGGTTAATAACACTGGCTGCTCTTCCGGAGGACCAAGGTTCATTTTCCAGCACCCACATGGTGGCATATGTCTATAACTTCAGTTTCAGGGAATCTAATGCCATCTTCTGGCATTTGTGTGTACCTAATATCCAAGTAGTGCTCAGACACACACAAGTCAACACACACACACACACACACACACACGCACACACACACAAAACAAAAATAAATCTCCATCTTCTTCTGTTTTTTTAGTAAATTATTTCTGAGTAAACCTAGCCTTTAACTCTACTACCTCCGTGTTCGGCTCCTAAAGACTAAGAATATGATCTTGTGTTGACAGATTATTATTGCAAAATTCTGGAACTGTAGGAAAAATAAAATGTTGTCTTCTCTGAGATTTATATCCAAGTTTTGCTAATTATTACAACAATGGCACACAAAATATGCTCTTTCAATCTTGGTTCCATTCCATGAGCTTGCTTGCAACTATGGCTGAGCCTTCTCAGTCCTCTGACTGGCATAAGCGTGCCAGTCAGGCTCCTTATTTGTTGCCCATGACAGTGTTAGGTTAGATTCTTCCAGAGCAGTTATTAAGCCAGGAATCTGAATGCAAATTGATATCTGAAATATGATTCAAGGGAACATGATTAAGTGTGGGCAAATGGAGCAGGAAAGGTGAGGAAAGAGAACATTATAGGCATGTTATCAAGAAATTAGCTGGCACAGCATGATTAAAGTGCTACCAACAATGCAGATTCTGGGAACTCTAGGAGACAAAGTAGGAAATGCTCCAGTGTTACTGCTACCCTGTGGCCAAAAAATTGGGTGCTTCACTGTTGGATGGAGACTGGTCCAGGGCATTCACTTCCCAGTGCTCCTGATAGATTTTAGTGATGTTAGGATAAGTGCTGAGAGCAAGTAGGATGAGTAACTGCTGTAGCTTCTTGGGATCTTTTGAAGAGTCTAGACTGAGGTTGTGAGAAAGGTTCCTCCATTGTAATCCATGTCAATGTTTTCTCCTGTTTAGATTGGAAAGAATTCTTAGCACATCCTATCAGGAGGTGCACACTACAGCCTACATGGTGACAATCAGGTCACTATCAGGTATATCAGGTCATTTCATTTTTAATGATGTTTATTTTCTCCTAATAAATAATCTTAAAGAAGTATATTGAGATATTCTCCCATACTTGCAGACAGGAACCTAGCATAGTTACATTTAAGAAGGCTTCATCTAGCAGCTGATGGAACCAGGTGCAGAGTCTTATAGCCACATGTTAGGTAGAGCTTGGGGAATCTTGCAGAAGGGGGGGGGGTGATTGTAGGAGCCAGAGGGGTTGAGGACACTGAAAGAAAATCCACAGAATCAACTAACCTGATCTCATGGGACTTGCAGAGACTGGACTGACAATCAAAGAGCCTGCAGGGGTTTGACGAAGGTCCTATACATGTTATGATTGTATAACTTGATGTTCTTGTGGGGCTCCTAATGGTGGAAGTACAGAACTGTCTCTGATGCTTTTGCCTGCTTTTGGGACCCTTTTCCTCTTATTGGGTTGCATCTTCCAGCTTTAATATGAGGGGAGGTGCCTATTATTACTCGCTATGCCCTATTTGGTTGATATTCCTGTGATGCCCGCTCTTTTCTGAAGGAAAACAGAGGAGGTCTGGATGGGGAGGAGGTCAGGGAGGGTGCTGGGAGGAGAGGAGGAAGGAGAAATGACAGTCAGGATGTAATATTTGACAGAAGAATAAATAAAAACAATAAGATAATAAATAAGTACATTGAGAATAAACAAATATACTTTCCCTATTAAATTCCTAGCCAGTGATGTTAACACATGGACTAGTTTGTAACAGTGTGACCTAAAAGTCCTGGGGACTTCTCCCATTGAGTGCATAGTCTACTTTCTCTCTCTTGTATTTTTAAAGTATTTTTAGAACTTATTTTATATGCATTGGCATTTTGACTGCATGCATATTTGTATACCATGTGCATGGTGCACATGGAGGCCAGAAAAGTGCATAGTATACCCTAGTACTGGAGTTCTAGATAGTTATGAGTTGCCACATGGGTGTTAGGAATTGAATACAGTGGTCAATTTAATCACTGGTCTATATCTCCTGCTCCTCCCTTGTATCTTCATGAAGTTGGGATGGCTTTACCCATTAAAGTTCAAAGAAAATCTGTCCTGTTAACTCTGAGGCTACCTTGCTAAATGTCATGAAGCTTCTGCTTGGTCCTCTGAGTGAGTCTGTCAGTCTTAGGAAACTGAGGGACTGCTATGTGAGATGGCTGACTCCCTAAGATGGCTATGCTATTTGGACCTTGAGTAGTTGCGCATATTAGTTACTGTCCTATTACTGTGACCAAACACCTAAAGGGAATCAACTTAAGGAAGAAAGAGAATTCATTTTGTTCTTAGATTAGGTCTAGTGTCCACCATGGTGGGAAAGACACTTTGTTAGGTATGACTCTCAACTGTGTTGAGGCAGCTTGCTCACATCTGGATGAATCAGAAAGTTGGGGAGGGAGACTGTCACAGTTGGGGCTAGACTATAACTGATAAATTTGCCCAGAATGACCTACTTCTGCCAGCCAGGTCTTGCCTGTTAAAGGTTTACTATCTCACCATTCAGTACTACCAGCTAAGAATCAAGTGTTTAAATACAGGCAGGTCTCTGTGAAGGGATATTTTTCATTCAGACCACTACACTATTCAAAAGTTGATCTTAACTGTCAGCCACTGGCAAACATAAACTGTCCTCACCTAAGTGAGCCTCAGTGGATGGTGCAGCCTGGGCACCTTAAGGATGTTGACATCAGACTGCAACTGTATGAATGTCTGCAAGTACAGCCTGAATAAGCACATCTTGAATTTATGATCCACAAAATTCTGATGAAATTTCAAACCCCAGTGATCTGGGAAAATGGCTAGGAGCAATAGTAAGTGGAATAAAATCAATTGGCGATTTTTGCTGGAATCAATTATTCTGTCAGTTACCGCTAAAGGGCCATTTTTTTTTTTTTTTAATTCAGTCCATCTTAATTTATTACATGGACACTGCAGGTTACTCTTACCAGCTAGGTATATCTCTCTTACTGCCAAATCCTCAAAATCATTTTCAAATTACTTCTTATCATACTATTTCCTCAAAGGGCTACAGGGAGAGGGAATCCATTTCTTATCAATCTCTAACTGATAGTCTAGGGGCTACGGTGTCAACTTCTGAAGAAATGGCATTTTGTCCTTCATTTTGCTAAGTACCAGTTGTAGATCCCATCAGTAAATACCATAGATCCTAGAAGCACCTCTTTCCCTTTCTCTGATCATATCATCGTTATGTTGTCACATCTAGTTTATGTAATTTTCTCAATCAAGGGAGGTTCCTTTAAAATGGCTCTTTTGAAGAGCAACTATCACAGACAGACAGTTAACCAGCTGCTGGTCCCCTTCTGCCCCCACTGTATTTGCTAACATGGATTCAGAAGCTGGCCTCCTAGGTCTGAATGAATCATCTTCATAATGTTTATCTGGCTATCTTTTGACAGGGCTAGCTAGCAAATGAAAGTGACCTCAAATTATGCTTCTTCTTTGTAAATTAGCTGGAGGACATATGAAGGAAATAGAAGAGAATAGGACTCTCCAGATCTTTTAGGAAAGCATGCTACAATAATAAATCTGGGTTTTAAAATAGCTGGTGGGCTTGAATCACTAAAGAATCTCAAGGGGAAAATATTCATCGGTTGGAAGAGGAACTTGTGTATTATCTGGAGCAAATAAATATCAGCTTCCTCTCATGTGGCTCATATGCAAAAAGTCAGGCTTCTGCAGACGTATATCTTATGGTCAGTAAGCAGATTTAAGGACTTACTATGTACTTAGCTTTGTGATAAGAGCTGGGAGGAGTGGTTTAAGCTAGAAGACGTGGGGCTGGAAAGATGGCTCACTGGTTAAGAGCCCTTGCTGCTCTTGGAGAGGACTAGGATTCAGTTTCCAGCCCACACATGGTGATTTACAATAATCTATATCTCCAGTTCCAGGAGACCCTGTCCTCTCTTTTGCCCTGTCCAAGTACTAAACATATACATGGAGCACACCCAGACACACAGCCAAACCACTCACACATAACACAGAACAGATACATTTTAATTAAAAAAAATGATAAAAGTTGTTTTTTTCCTGGCTTCAATGAATAATCCAAGCACGAGAGTATATAAGACACACATCAACATGAGGTACTTCTTTGCATTCTTCTCTTACCCCTCCTTTCCTACTTCAGATGTTCACTTTACAGCCCCAGCCCCAACCCCTGCCCCAGTCCCAGGACCAGCCTCAGCCCCAGGCCCAGTTCCAGCCCCAGCCCCAGCCTCAGCCCTAGCCCCAGCCCAGCCCCAGCCTCAGCCCTAGCCCCAGCCCAGCCCCAGCCCTAGCCCTAGCTCAGCCCCAACCCCAACCCCAACCCCAACCCCAACCCCATCCCCAACCCCAGCCCCAACCCCAACCCCAACCCCAACCCCAACCTCAACCCCAGCCCCAACCCCTGCCCCAGTCCCAGGACCAGCCTCAGCCCCAGGCCCAGTTCCAGCCCCAACCCCAGCCCCAACCCCAACCCCAGCCCCAACCCTAGCCCTAGTCTTAGCCCCAGCTCTAACCTTATCCCTAGCCCCAGAAATCGAGTTCAAAGCTGGATGACCTTAGATAAATTATTCAATCTTATATACCTTCTCTAGCAGTCAAATGGCATATCTAGCAGATAAAGGCATATTGTTCCTGATGGTGATTTGAAGAACTGTCTTCACATGTTAGATCTACTATGTGACTACGCATAAATAGTAAAACCCCATAAAAGCTAGTTTCAACCTCATTATCCTCTTCTGTCCTGCTTTTCTGTCTGTGGAGGTCAAAGGGCTGAGTGCCTGTGTTCAGTTCCATCTCATCTCATATAACAGGGGAGCTATTGTCTACAAGTCAGCGACTTTGTTCCCAAGGGACTGATAAAAATATTGATCTCATGGAAGGCTATGGTGATCTATGAATTCATGCATGTGAAATCACCTTAACAGTGCCTCAACATTTGATCACAGTATGGCTTTCCTCTCCTTCACATAAATAATAAGCATAATTAGCATTCCTCACTTATGTGTCTCATTTATAGTATTCATTACTTCCATTATTACAAACAAATAGGTTCTGTAGGTGGAGGATGTGTGAAGGTGTGACCTGATTTAGGTTTCTTCAGCTGGATTATATAGCCCTGCTCACGGCGTTTCTTGTTATCAGTGGGAAATGAGAGGTATTAATGAGATATCTCAGAGTGGTAAGGTTGTCACTTTGTGTTCAGTTTGCTTAAGTAGCAGCAAATGCCTGCTCTGAAGGGTTTTCCAGGGAGAAGCAGGCTGCTGTAGAATCTGCTGCTTCTGGACCAGAGAGCACATTTCTTCAGGCCATCACGGTCAGGTTCTGCCTACAGTCCCAACTTTCCACACTGACATTTCTTCCTGACGCAGGGATCAGGACCGAGCCAAGGAAGGCAGTACATTCTGTTGAAGGGAGAAAGAGAAAGGCTTACTTCCTTTATCACACCGCTTTCTTGGTTATCATCTGCCCAAGGGGAGCCACAATGTCAGCCACGCTTACAATCTTTTATTTCCAATATCCCTGTTTTTTAAAACAGCAAGTAAGTGAGAGACAACAGTAAAATTAAATTTACTAACCCATTTTATTAAACCTAGTATGCAAAAATATTATCAAATCAGCTTGTAGTCAGAATAAAAATGACTGAGTTATTTTATGGTCTTGCTTCTGGTTTTGAAATCTGTTTTTGTTTTACACTTACAACAAGTCTTAGTGGGAGTCCATCAGTTTTGAAGTGGTCAGAATATTGATGTGGATACTGTTCTGGAGAGTATAGCCTTGGAGGTAGTCAGAGCAGGCAGTTCAAACCACGGTTCTAACTGGTGGTTGGGGGTCTCAAGCCAGTGGCTTATTCTCTGAGCCTTAGTTTCTTTGTTTGCACACTGAAAATAATCTCATGCAGGCATTAAAAGACATAGAAATAGTAAAACACTGTGTACAGAACCTGGCATATGGTAGGTGCCTAGTAAATGCTCATCTGTTCCCCCTCTAGCTTTCCTGTGTAGCCCTCAGAGGGGGTTACAGTTACAGCCTCACAGGGTACATAGCATTCAGAGGATGGTGCTTTTGCTCAGCATTTCATCTTGTGCTCACATTTCTTTCTCTCACATTTATGCCAGCAGGAGAGTGCTGGGAAACAAAGAAGCAAGCACACAGACAAACAGAAAGTGACATACAGCATATATTTCTGATAGAGCATTGGGTGTTCATGAAAGGTGAGAGAACTGGGTCACAAGGACTTGGACTTCAGGACTATATATTGCCTTTGGAATTTCTCCTTTCTGCTTCTTGTTCTAATAAGATGAATAAGCTCCTTCACAACACACATGAACTGTCATGTTCTCCTTTACAAACTTGGGAGGGACATGAGCACTGTGTCCCTAATAAATGTACACCTTGTGTTTATGGTTGTAAGTTTCTTATCTGTCAAGGACAGCGTTTCACATGTACTTAAAATTCTCCAAAGATGAGCACTAAATGAAATTCTTCATCCCCAGGGTTGTTCTTAAGGATATATGTCTCTAACAACTGTCCTATCATTTCTAGAACCATGGAAAAATTATTCTACCTTCACCTGCAATTTCATACTTATAGTCTGAACTGCTTCTATTATTGAGGGGCTTCTTAAAGGTACCATTGAATGCTCATCTGATCCCCCTCTAGCTTTCCTGTGTAGCCCTCAATTTTCCTGAAAAAATTGAACAGGTTTCTGGGAAGAGTAGAATCTTATTAAAAGCATTTGCATAAATTCGTGGTATACAACACCTAGGCCCAGTTCTGGGAGTCATGATAGAAAGGTAGGAGGAAGGGAAGGGAAGACAAGGGCTTGTTAAAATGTGCTTCTCTCTATCTCTAATTTTGTCAAGAGCCAGTCTCCATATATATCCCTGTTAGCACTTCTGAGTGGAATCCTGTCTTCCAGATGGCTGGGGAAAGGCTTGTAAGGCAGCTACAAATAATTCTTGAAAAAATTTCTCATTAAAAGTGAATGAAACCATGAACTTTCAACATGTCCATTTCAAACTATAAGAATTTTTAAGGAAATTAGATGTACATGACTCGAAACATACCTGAAGACATTTAAAGCTCTGAAACTAGCGCCTTAGCCACCCACACATTGATGATATGTTCTCTCCCTGTGTGAGCACTGTCTTGGGAACTATAGAGGCCATGTCACATGAGATAGAATTTCTGTGCCCAAAGAGATAGGATCTCTATGGCACTTATAACTGTATCTACACTTGGGGACATTCTAAGAGATAATCTTATCATGACTAAAAGGTGTATCAAATTGCTTTTTTTTTTCCTGGATAAGACTGTAGTAGATAATATTAGCAATCCTGGCACAGGGCTTCTTCCCTGCCTTAGACCATTTATGTTCCCAGAAGAAAGACATACATAGCTTTATATGTTTAAATATGCCTTAAGCAGCGCCATAGCTGGGCAGCTGCTTACCCTCCATGCTGTTAGAATCTACCTTCCTATAGATGACCCCAACTCATCACTTACTATTTACTATGTTCCTTCTGGGCTGCACTTAACTCCAATCAAGCAGCCCTCTCAGCCACTTTCTCTTGACCCTTAGCCCATGGAGGCTCTCCTTCTCCCTCCTGCTCATTCTCCCTTTATTCCATTGTGGCTTTCCTTTCCCCTCTTTTTGGGGTCCTCTCTCCCTCAAGCCCAGGAAACCTCAACCCCACCTATATCTCTTCTGCCCAGCTATTAGCTGTTGGCATCTTTGTTCACCAATCAGAATTAAGTTGAGGGCAGGGTCCCAGAGTCTACATGCAGAATCCAGGTCTTAGGGGCCACACTTAGCATTACAATAGACAGTAAAAGACAAAACCTCAATATGGGACTTTTAGGACTTGGTACTTGAAAAGTCTAAAAAATTCCTTGTGCTTCTTAGCCACTCAATGGATTTGGTATTAGGTCAGAATGATGCTTTGAGTATATGCTGCTGCAACAAAGCCCAAAACTCATGGTAAGGCCCATACAGAGATCCCATCATGTTTCCCCCTTCACACTGTCTTCCTCTTGCTCTACACATCCTGTTAGAACAATGTCTGGATGAGTCTACCTCTGATGTCTCTTGTACATTTTCTTCTACTCTTCCCTAGTTCCCTTCCTCACTCCATCACAGGTCACCTTGAAAGAGCCTCTTAACCTATCTCTCTTTCTTATTGTCCTCTAGTCTGTTCTCTGTCCTGTTAGCAAACTGACTTTATAAAATGCATATCTGCTTTTGAGCCTTAATATGCATAAACAAGTGATCACATGTGAATACCAATGGCAACAAACTCAGTGACTTAAGCCAACACATATTTGTTGCCTCACATTTATGTGAGCTTGACATCTTGGTACAGTTCAGCTGGAGAGCCTCTCTATCATGGTCTCTCAAAGCTGTAATTGGTTTGGCTAGGACTAGGATTTTGACTGAAGAGAATTTGTGTAACATATAATCTTGAAGAAGAGCCCCAAAAGAGTTAGGAATGATTTCTTAGTAACTCAACATTTCATATTATTTCCTCTCTGGCCTGCTCCATACATGATCTCTGGAGATCCATGCCCAATTAATTTCATGATGGACTCCTGGGTCTTGAGTCTAGCATCAGCTTTATCAATGTCCATCTCACTCACTACATTGTCCTTCCTTCCTTCCCCCAGGAATCAACTGTATCATTATCTTGTGAATCTTTTATTCCCCCCGGGTAGCAGGGTGTCTGTACCCCATTAACATATGAACTATGGCCCTACAGGATCCTCCATCTTCCTTGTCAATATATGTGTCTTTTTCTACTAGAACAGAGTCTATAATCTTTTTTTTTTTTTTTCTGTCTCAGTTGTCAATCTGAATAAATGACACCTATACATCTTAGTTTGTGGTTCTGTAAAGACTACATTATGGTGAAAACTATTTTCTTTGTAGAATATAAGTGATATTGTCAGGAAAGTTAACAAAAGTAAAACTCAGAGATATTAGAATTTATCTCACAGCCATGTGACCAATCCATGTCACAAATGCTGACCCTGAACTGTTGTTCCATTTAGAGACCTGTGGGGGTCAGTATTGGGGTTTGGAGAGGCTGATAAACAGTAGTTCTCTAGAGCTTTTTCGTCAGAGTTAAAAAGAAATTAAAAAGAACAAGAGAACACTCAGAAAACTCAAGGTCCAGTACTTGGTCAGTAAATGAGCTGCCTGCTTATTTGGAATAAGGAGTACATGACATCATGTCCCAAGAACCCCACATCTGTACCGTCTGGAGGGGCTGAAGGGGCAGACACTACTCATACATGGCCATCAGTATTTCCTCTGAATGGTCCAATTATTTCATGGCTCCTCTGTGGAGTGGAAACAAGTAATAAACAGGGATGAGGGGAAGGAAAAGGCTCTTCAGCTAGTCAGCCTGCTGTGTGGTCCATAGAACAAGGCAGCGATTCATGAGTCTTTCCAACCATGTGTTAATAAAACTCTTTAATCAATTTAAGAAAGTAGCAATCTCATGAATGTTTAACTTAAAGTAGCTTCATAGTTTTAGAGCACAGAGAGGCTCTCTTTTCTTGTGTTAAACACTATTGATTTTTGTATTATTTTATTTAAAAATTTATTTGTTCTATTTTTATCTCTATAAAACAGCATAGTGACTGTATTACCAGAATGCGTTATAAACAAACAAAAAAGTATATTATATAAACCTTAGTGGATCTGTCTTTATTAGCTAATTCTACCTATAAGTCTTCATATCAGTATGCACCCATCCTTCTTCCACTCTAGTTATTTCAATATTGGTATAATTCTAGGCCAGACTTCTTCAGAACTTAGGATTTTCAGGGTAGGTTTGACAATAAACACAGCACGGAAATATATTCAGCCATATATTATAGTATATGGCAGGACTTTGTAATGCTAACAAAGAAGCATGCTCTTCTCTCTAGGATGGAAAAGGCTGAGTAGAAGAGCTAACATGAGCGGTAAACATAGTCTTCAAAGTGCCTTTTGTTGAAGTGCAGCACATGCTATATACTTTCACT
Source organism: Rhynchomys soricoides (assembly GCA_019843965.1). Classification (NCBI taxonomy): domain Eukaryota; kingdom Metazoa; phylum Chordata; class Mammalia; order Rodentia; family Muridae; genus Rhynchomys; species Rhynchomys soricoides. Next base: position 6,052,934 of record JADRCH010000060.1, on the reverse strand, counting down.
TCTAGCTTCTTTTCTTGGTTGTTATTAAAATACCCCAACCAAAAGTAACAGAGGGAGGAAAGGATTTATTTCAGTTTACTGGTTACAGTTCATTATAGAGGGAAGTCAGGGTGGGCACTCAAGCAGGAACTTGAAGCAGAAACCTCAGAGGAACTTTAATTGTTGGCTTGCTCACAGGCTCAGGCTTAGATTCTTTTAAAAAATAATACAGCCCAGGATCACCTGAGCAGGGAATGGTGCTACTCATTGTGGGAGGGCTTCCTACATTAATTAATAATCAAGATACTCGCTCACTTATCCTAAGACCAATGTAACCTGGACAATAACCAAATTGAGACTCCCTTCTTAGGCAAGCTAGCAGTTAGAGCTAACCAGAGCATCTCCTATGCATTGTTTCAGTTAATCATCACAATGGCTTATTAGAGTAGAACTTGCATTAGTAGTGTTAATGTAGATGAGGGAGATGGTTTCATCAATGCTATCCTGGCTATTTGTTTAGTGTATGGCAAGATCAGAGGTCAGAAGAGGTCTAGTTCTTATCTAACAATCTGCCTTAGCTGCAGTCAGCATAGCTGCCGTATTTCCACCGTAGTTCCCCATCTACTCACCATGTTTGGTATTGAACTATTGATCCCTGGCCTTTGGAGGTCATCTTCAAGGGAGGAAGGCCCCTTCTGTTCAGAGGTATATTTCTTGTCATTTGTTAAGAGTAAAACCTAAGGATAACATTTACTATTTCCTATATGTACCATGTGCCCAAGGGCTATGGGGAGAAAGAGTGATACTTTGAGTATTAGAAAGTTGAAGGTTTCTGCAAACCTAGGGATTCTGACACAGTTTCTTATTTTGGGGAGTGGGGGAGTGAGGCAAAGTATTACTGTGATGCTTGAATGGCTTGGGAGTTGCAATCCTGCCTCAGTTTCCTAAGTACTTGGACTACAAGTGCATACTAATATACCTAATTCTATTTTAAATAGATAGACAGACAGACAGACAGACAGACAGATGATGAAAACCTAGTCTGGGAAAATGAAGACCAACTTGTGCCCAGGAATACATATTCAAGTTAGCAGTTGAATAGCCATGTATTTGTACTCAAAAGCCTTTTGTCTTTCAAATAGAAGGAATATCAGACCAGCTTTAATATATTAATGGAAAGATTGGGTTATATATAAAAAAATAATAAAAGCCATGAATTCAACTTTTGCTCTGTTTCAGAGATCAGCAAGCTGCATGATAAAGATAATTTTACTGTAACATAGCTATAGAAATACCTTTCATTATTTATTGCCTTTGGCTATTTTCTCTATATAATCACTGAATTGAGAAATTGTAGCAGAAATGGGATGGATCTACAAATCCTAAGTATTTACCATTTGTTTCTTTATAAAATATTGGTTAGTCTTAGTGGTATAAATTCAAGTTTCATCAACCAGTTTCCAGAAGGCTGAAGTTTTCTACAGGCAATAACAAGAACAGAATTGCATCTTTTGAGGACTGTTCTTCTGACTTAATTGGACTCTGCTCAGTTTGTTCAAGAGATTTATAACAGAAGCTCAAACACTTGACTTAATTGTAGCACAGACCCTATTGGCTCTGTAGTCTAACAGCAAAACAAGTGTGCTTAGGGAGCAGATGAAGACCGAATCAGGTCTGTTATACCTGCAAAGTGACTTGCAGCTGCTCACCATCTTGAATTTTGTTTTGTTACCTGTAAGCAGAAGAAATGAAACCTATGGCGTTGCCATGGACATTAGAGACATCTGACTGGTGACTGTCATCACTGTGCGTATTCTCCTTCCCTGTGTTAGACAAATATTTTGGGAAGTTCCATGAAAACATTTGGCCCTTGGGAAAGACTTTAGGTAGTGAGTCTGGAGGTGACTGGAGGAGAGAAAGGAGATGGAGAATGGATTCCAGGGAGTGAAGCAGAAAGCACATTCTTTTTTCTTTAACAATGGCACCATGGGAAGTATGAGTTGAACACTGTGGGAGTCTTCAGTGAGTTCAGAAGTCTGTACAGGCTGTGAAGTGGAGAAAGTCTGAGAGTAATAGCTTCTATGCAGGTCAAGTGTAGACAAGAAAAAAGAGAGGCACTTTTCTGGGTCTTATTGCTTTCATGAGGATTTTGCTTTTGTTGGCTGGAGGCTGAGCCATTAGACTGCAACAAAATTGTTACCTAATGGGTCTGGGTTTTTACATTCATTCATTCAGTGTGCATGTAATGTTTTCCATGGGTCAAACAACAACAAAACAAATAGTGATGAGAAATGCATGATCTTTATCATCACAGATGGGGCATGGATAAAAGAGAATTTCAAGTGAGATATGAATATGTATGTCAAGAGATATGGATCTTACTCCAGAATCCAAAGAAGGCCACACACCTTGAAAAAGGAGATATTAAGGAAAGTTCAGAGTCCCAGCAAGAGGTAGTAAGTAGGGTGAAGAAGCCTGGCCATTCTGCATGGACGAAAGGAGATGCATTAGAGAGGCATTTGACAAGTGGAGAAAACCCCCTAGCAAGAAAAAAGCAAAACATGAAAGCCTGTAAGTATGCACTCATAGTCTAGATTTGGAAAGAGGGATATGCTTTCAGTTTGAAAGGCATCATTTCCCCAGGCTGAAATGTTCCAGTTTGTCCAATTTACATAACAAGGCATGTTATACAATGCTTTGCAAAACATATATTAATTGAAAAGGTTAATGTCAAAAAGGATTAATCTCTTCTTCCGTAGCAACACAGACCTAATTAAATCTTCCAGAAGCAGATGGACAATTTTACTTTCCAAATCGAGATATTTATGTAAATATCACTGAACTAATTGATACTCAGCCGAATCAAAGGAAGGTAAACAACACGCTTTCATGGTGTCAACAGTTGTGGGTTTGATTTGCTGCATTAATGACTTCCTGCAATGAGCTATTATCCAGAGAAGATTCTAGGATCTAATTTATTTCCTTGATTGTCAGAGTTGCACTGAAAGTGAGTCCTGTTTATAGAAAGGTGTAGAGTGGAGACAGAATCACACATTCTTTTTCTTCAGTCCAGTGTGAGGAAAGCCCCCACCAAGGTGCTGTGGCTCTGCACAGATATTGGTGACTTAGGGAAGATAAAGATTAAACCCATGTGGAAATCTTTGGACCCATGTGGTTGCAGTATGTGTCCAGTGAGTCAAGGCAGCCTGAACAAGATGAAGGATCAAGACTGGAATTGAAGCCTAAGTGCCCTGCTTGATTGGCTTCATAGAAACTATTGTTTGTCTCACTTCATGTGACTAGATATCGAGGCAAGCTTCACGGGAGACCCTTTTGCTTCAGGCTGTCTAACAAAGTGGGTGCTACAGAGTTGGCTAGGGCTGAGGTCTCACATGGCTAGAGAAAGATCAAATGCCAAAGTCACCAAAATATTCTCCTGTGCATAGAAGTTGCAGCACCTGCTTGTCTTATGTTTAGGAAATTTGACAAGAAATATCTTTGCATCATTTTCTGCTCCAGGTCATACCATCTCTTGTAAAATGGATGCCTTATACTTCCTTGCTTTCTTCAGGTTTCTTGGAATTCTCTATGGACTTCCTTGTAACTGGACCATTTTCACTTTTTGGTCTTTATCTGATCAAGGCACCATGCAACATCAATTGTTCTGGGCCTAAATATTCCCCAATTTCTTTGCAGGATTTAATTAACTGGGTATAGATGGTTACATATCAAACACTCTTGACAGGACAAATGGAAGCTAGTCTCATGGCTCTTTTGAAACAAAACTGGGTGACAATATCTGGGGGCCTCTGTAAATTTGCTAGGTTCCAGACTACTCCCTTCTTCTTGGGACCCACATCCAATATCTTTTGTTCTGTTTCTTCTAGGAGCCTGGTTGTGTAGGATGGCAGGAAGATATCTTAGATTCAAATATCTTAATTTTATAATGGATAGAATAGAAATGGAATAGAAAACACCAGGCATGGGTTGAGGGGTTGCTTAGTCAGTAAAACCCTCTGAGATTTTTCCCCAAATACCTCAAACAAATACTAGGCATAGTGGAGTACCTTGTAATCTCAGCACTGGGAAGCTGGAGAAGGGCGGGATACCTGGTACTGGTGGACCAGCCACCCTAGCCTAATCAGGGACCATCAGGTTAGTGATAAACCCCTGTCTCAAATGTGTGGATGACCTTCCCGAGGAATACCACACAGAGTTGTTCTCTGGCTTCCACATGTGCATGTGTACATCCACATGTACACACATAAACACGCACGTGTATTAAGAAAAAAATCCAGTCATATGATAAGCAACCAGTCAATATATGCCATTGCTCCTGTGTCACGGGAGTGCAGAGTGACCTGTCCCTCATATGGACCCCTTTTGCTTCTGCATAGCCATCTGCATTCATGTTCTAACTGTACAGTTCAGCCAGCTGCCTTTTGCTTCTTACAAATGTCTCTGACAAAGGTTAGTTCTGTGTACCCATTCTTGACTCCACTTTCCAGTGGAGTCAGTGATCTCCCAAGGCAGTCAGATGACTTGTTAAGCAGACCCACGATGTCTAGCCTCCAATTGAGATAAAATTTCTGTGTTCCAGTGGATGTCCTTTGCCTCATCTGTTCTTCTTCGTGAAGAGCACTTATTAGCCAATTTTTCTGTCATCATTTTTGAGGTTCTGACCAACTCCCAGGCTATAATTCTCCCCTTTTCTACTCCCTAATTGACCTTGTCTGCCTCTCATTCCCTTGAAGATGCTGTGATAGCACAGGCAAGTTATTTGCCCTCCTGCTCTCAGTGCCTGGAAGGAACTAGGGAGAATCTGATCGCTTTGTTCTTGGCTGATGTCTCTGTGACCTTGCTTATATTACAGAAGCCACCTGATATGGGTACTAGGAAAGGTAACCTGCACACTGAAAATCCATCTGCACTCCTACATTGCTTATAAGGGAGACCAAGTGTCAGGCATAATGCAAAGCAAGTGCCTTTGTAAGGTTAAGAGCTACTAACTGAGTTGAGGACCAGAACATCACAAAGGTTACAGTAGTGGCCACAGACACAAGAACTACCCATGTATCCTGGGTGGAGACACCAGACAAGAGGTGCATGGCTCTGCCACTCAGTGTTTGTTGTTCAAGTTGTTAAATTCACTTTGAATGACACCTTCTTCGGAGTGTTGGTGTGAAGACTTCATGAGACAGTGCATGCCATCTCATGAGGCATGATTGTGTGCAGTGCCGGGCAACTGAGTATAGCAACACTATGCCCCACCCCTTCCCAGGCAGCATACTCACTGGCTCTCTCTTGTTTCTCAGCATACTCACTGGCTCTCCCTGTTTCTACCATTCCTCAGGCATGTTCACATCATTCATACAGCCTTATGCCTTGAAAATGACCTGACCTCTGCCCAAGTCAGAATAGCCCTATCCATTTTCTTCACAATCCGTTTTCTACCACCTTGATGTTAACATGACATTTACTTGACTCAATTTCCTGTTTGTCTCATCCATGCATTTTGGGTTCCTCTAGGGCACTGACTAGGTCGTTCGTAAGTTGGGATGCTAACAGTGCACTTGATATTTGACAGGCTGAATGGAAAGAAGACTGTTGCTCTGATGTGGGTTCAAAAATACTTACATCCCCCCCACATGGTCTTTGGAGAGTAATGGCATCATCACCTTGTATCTTTCACTTTCTCATTTTAAAAACAGGACTTGCGTTAGCTCCCTACAGCTTGTATAAGAAATATCACAAACCAAGTTGCTTACTATGGCAAAGCTATTCTCTCTGACTTACAGAGGACAGGTGTCTTGTCTGAACTGCATCCTTCTTGGGGCTTGATGAAACAATCTGTTCTATGTCTTTTTACTCATTTCTGTTGTTTCCTGGTGATTCTCAACATTTCTCATCTTGTGGCAGCATCCTATCACATGGCAGTCCCTGTGATCTGCCTCTCATTCAAACTTCCTCTTCCTTTAAGAACACCAGTCATAAGATTAAGGCCTATTTACAACCACCGTGACCTCATCTTCACTTTATAATCTCTGCAAATTTCAGGTAAGTTTGGGTGCCAGGAACTAGAAACAGGACCCATCATTTCATGAAATACCACGTACCCCTAACAGTGAATAAAGAATAATCATTATGAGAGCTATTGCTTAATAATCATTTGCATATATTTTGCCATTTCTTTTGTCCCATTTGGTAAAGGTTATATAATTGTTTTACTTGCAGATAAGGAAACAAAGATCTAGGTAGGTTCTTGTTAAAGGTCACACAGACAGGAAGTAGAGATGCAAGCTGGCTACAAATGTATGAGTTGACATAATACCTTTTTCTTTATGCTTATATCATTCAGAAAGTCATATCTCCCTGGCACTGTGTGAAAAATGAGATACTGCACATAAGAATGAATGTTAACTCTGACTTTAAGACTGCTTGTGGTTCAGCATGAGTACCCAGGGTGAAGCCCCAACATGCCAATAACTGCTCATAACTTTTTATCTACAGTCCCAAGGGATCTGATGCCCTCTTCTGACCACCAGGGGTACCATGCACAAACATGATCCACATACATGCATACAGGGGCAATAATTCCTTCACATGAAATAATAAAAAGAGACAAATAGAAAAATATTTTAAAACTAGGGCTGGGTGAGATAGCACAAACCTGTAGTCCCAGCACTCAGGAGGCAGAGGCAGGTGGATCTCTGTGAGTTCGTGGCTATATTTGTCTACAAAGAGAGTTTCAGGATGGATAGTGCTGTTACACAGAGAAACCCTGGTCAAATGCCTGATATACAACACATCAGCACCAAATCTATCGAATTTGCTCTGCAAGCCAGTGTAACACAGCCAAATTTCCTTGTCCCTATTAAACAGCATCGCTGTACACCAAATTGCTCATGCTGCAGGCCTTGAACCTATCTTTGTTTGTCTTACAAATATCCAGTTCTCCTCTACTAAGATGTCCTTCCACTTCCCTGACTCAGTCGCTTCTCACCATATCCCTCACAGCATTCCTACCCAGGCTGCCCTACTTCTCACTGACCACAGTAATAGTTCTAACTGGAGTCCTTGCTCGATGGTTTTCTGACATTCATAAAATTCTAGTTTTCCGTTAACACCTTCTTGTCATGCATCTGCTAACATGATGCTGTAGCTGCTGTCAGCTCCTAGAACTGCCCAAACACCACCATTCTTTTCCCACACCACCTCTTGTCTTTCCTCAAGTATGAAAGAGTCATTTCTGTCTTGGAGCCCACGTGGCCACTAATTTTTGTGCTTAGATTTTTTTTTCTCCAAATCTGGCTACCAGAGGCTTAAGACATACTGCTCTGAGACACATAGGTTATGATGTCCATCTCGATGCTTTGTCCCTGGGACATTGTTACAATCAGAGTGTAAGAGGTATTGGTTGATATTCTAATTTGTTTCCTATTGATATGATAAAAACAGTGATCAAAGCTCACTTGGAATAAAGGGCATATTTCATCTTACAGCTTGTAGTCCATCATCAAGGGAAGTCAGGGCAGGAACTCAAGGCTGGAATTTAAGCAGAGGGCACAGGGGACTGCTGCTTTCTAGCTTTCTCAGTCTAATACAACTCAAGACTACCTGTCTAGTGGTAGCACCTCTTATAGTGTGCTAGGTTCACCCAGATCTGGAAAATGTCTTACTGGCTTGCCTATAGGCTATATGATTGAGGCATTTTCTCAATTGAGTTTTCCTCTTCTCAGAAGACCTTACCTTGTGTTGATGTGACAAAAACCAAAACAATACACTTGGACTCATAGAATAGAATAGAATAGAAAATTCAGAGACTATCACATTTTTAATTCTTAATGAACTGTGCCTAGAGCATAGTAGGTTCATGGTAGTGAGTTTTGAAATCCAGGAATAATGTATGAGACGTGGCATTGCCAACTGGAGACACAGCTAAAGAGATTATGATCCTTCTGAATTCTCCAGTCAGCATTTGTGGCAGAGCCTCTGTCTTAGTGAAGACAAATAGCTTCTCATGTCTTCTCTTCTACTTAAAGGTGGCATCTCTAATCCCTTGCTCCTTGCCTGCTAGGCAGTATTTAGTGTAAGCTGGAGTGGGAGAATTGGAAATGGGTTGCCCTTCATCCAGTGTGGGAAGCTATGATTTGGTCTGGCTCATGCCTCCATTTCTGACCACAACTTGGTAATCTTACCCCCAGCTAAACAGATGGATGATTGTACTGATGAAATGAAGATATTCATGTAAATATCACAGCACAAATTGATGCTCAGCTGAACTAAAAGACCGCAAACAGGACAGTGCATGGTATTAACAGCTGGGAAGATAATTTACTGCATTAATGACTTCTCCCAGCAAGCTGCTGTCTGGAGGACAGAGATCTAGGATCAAATTCATTTTCTTGATCAGTGAAGCTGAATACAGAGGTGACACCTGGTACATGGAGCCTGATGAATCATACAACTCGTAAATCACATGACTGTGATAGAAAAATCCCAGGGTGCTTACACTAGAAGCTGCTCTCTTGGAAGGCGGCTTTCCAGAAAAACTTAAGTAGCTTTGTTTTCATTTATCATAGCTTGAGGGCCTACCATGTGTCACCTTTCTGGTGCTGAGGCAAGAGATCTGATGTAGTTTGAAAGTAGTCTATTTAGAGGTGCAAAGTCATAACAAACCATTGTAGAGATATTTGCTAGGAATGCCCACAATAGGAGTAGGTCCAAATGCTAACACTGGGTTAGGAATTATGTAGACTCCATAAGGAAGATGATATTTAACAAAAATTAATGTTGGTCTAGGCAAGCGAAGAGCATGAGCAGTAGAATGAAATCTGGAGTACTTTGAGTAACAGGATCATAAGCAGACTTAGGGATGCAAAAGCACACTCAAAGTTGAGGCTGGGGTAGTAGCCAGAGATCTCTTACAGGTTTGAGGGGGATGGGTTTGTATAATTTCATATGATTTCACATGGAGATAGATTTAGAAACTAGGATGAGAAGGAGGGCTTCAGATAGAAAGTTCATTCAGAATGTTGCCACGTACTGAGGAGTAGGTGTAGGTCAGTCACTGAAAGTGAAGCAGGGATGATGACCCATGCACAGCCTGATGAAGAAGGATGGATGCATAATCAATGACTAGAATTAGCACAGGTCACATGACACAAATGGACAGGGCTGCAAATTGAATCAAATGACGTTTGCCATGGTTTAGTTGAAGCCCATCAGTCCTCAGATTAAAGGAGAGCATCAGATTAAGGGGGGGGGGCATCTATTTCTTGAACCACACAGCAAGAGAGACCAAAGAGTACAGGTTTTTCTTCCTCTAAAGTCATGTAGCAAGCAGTTCAAATTGTAGTTGGCCTGTGACACTTATGTCTCTAGGGTGCTGTAGAGCCATCAGCTTGTTCCTGCTGCCTGCCTTCAGAGCAGGTGAGAACTTTCCAGCCAGACTACAGTTCTTAAATACTCACAGTTATTGTTTCAAACACTGGAGAACATTCAAAGCTTTGGGGCCATCTTCTCTCCATACGCTCTCCAAATCTGGTTTTTACCCTTTCTAAGTCTTATGGCTTCTATTTACCAATTACAGGGCATTCTTTTTCTCCACCCTCCTGTTCTTTACATCCCTTATGGCTAACTTTTCTAGGACAGCTGTAACAGAATACCATTAACTAGGGCTTAAAAACCACAGAGGTTATTTCTTCAATTCTGAAGGTTTATATCTGAAGCCATCAATATCCACCCTTTTATATCCCCAAGCCTTGCTCCCTCAGAAGACTCCAGTTCCATAGCTTCTTAGAGTGCTGGCACTCCTTGTTACCCTTATCACAGACTGTCTCCCTGGGTGTCCCTACAACCAGCTTTCTCTCTCCCTCTCAGACACTGGTTTAGAAGCCACTGTAATTTCCTATGACTGGCTTTTAACTTGATTATATCTATAAAGACATAGATTCTAAGTAAGGATGAGAGTATATACTCAGCAGATTAGGGACTTGAATTTATCTTTTTCAGAGTTGAAGATTGACCTACCCTACGCCATTTTGGTTCCGTCTCCACTGACTACTGACTTGAAAAGCATGTTAGCTTGCCACATATTCTGCATCTCTCCAGAATCATATTGCCTTCTTTAGTTGGTATTCTCTCATAAATGTGATAAGATACCAGAAAGAAATGACTCAAAGGAGGAAGGGCTTATTTTGCCTTGCAGTTTAAGAAGAGATATACTACATAACCATAAGGAAGGCATGCCATCAGGAATGTAAGGCAGCTGGTCACACTGGACACACAGTCAGAAAGCAGAGAGCAGACTGTAAGTGGGCCTGGCCTATAAACCCCAAGGTCCACCCTCAGCTACTTGCTTCTGACAGCTAGGCTTTATCCTGTAAAGATTCTATGAGTTCTTGAACCAATGACAACATCTGGAGATGGAAGTGCTCAAAAATGTGAGCATGTAGAGGGCATTTCATGTTCAATGTACATGTTATAACAGCAACTTTCTATTGTTTCATGAGAGAGAACATTCCAAAATATTAATTATCTCCTTCCTTGGTGCTTTTTCTTCCTCCTTATCAAGGCTAGCACACTTAAGATTATCTGGTCCATACGAGTCTTTCTACGTCTACTTCTCAAATTTTATGCTTTAGAAAAGACAAAATGTAAACTCTTTGTTATCTACCTTTTATGTCCCCAAGCCTTTGCGTTTACAGTTTTCTCTGTCTGAAATGCTTCTCTTACTTCATCTTCTCAGCAATCTTTAATCATTCTACTCGTCATGGCCATGGTATCTTATTACTGCAATAGAAAGTAATCAAGACAGGCTTAGGGGCATATGTCTTTTAAACAATTTATTGCTACCACCACCTCCACCACCATCACTACCACCACCACCACCACCATCACTACCACCACCACCACCATCATCACCATCATCATCATCATCATCATTTTGAACCAGTCACCTTTCGTTGGACATTAGTTCTCAGTCAATATGAAGATTCAGCCACAGTTAACTTTGTCCTGGATGAGAGCTGGGCAACTAGTTTTGCTCAGGGGTACAGTGCCCTCTATAATGAGCTCTTGTCCTTGGTACTTGCATTGCCAATCATATTTGAGTTCCTTGTCAGAAATGTAGTATCTGAAAAGCAGGTAGGCTGCCAGCACCATGTTGAGTCCTACAAAGCTGCCTTACCAAATGTTAATGTACATATTGGGATACCAGTAGTAAACTCTCTGGAAAGCTCCCACAGTGCCCTTGGGGGTGAAATCTCACATCAGTATCCAGCTTGGCAGCTCTTCAAGTTTAACCTCTATGAGCCTCTTCTCCTTCAGTTACACAAATGATGCCACCTTGCAGTCTTGGTGCCTGCAAACCCATATTTTATTTTTAAAATTATGCGTGTATGTGTATGTCTATACATGGGTATATGAACTTGGATACCTGTGCTCAAGTAGGCCAGAGGTCAAATTTCCTCAGACGTGAGAGTTACAGGAGCTTGTGAGCACCTGATATGGGGTCTGGGAACTGAACTTGGCTCCTCTAGAAGAGCAGCATGTGCTCTTAACCACTCAGCCATCTTTCCAACCCCAAGAACGACACATTGTTGATATACCCAGCGACACTCCATTGAAGAAAACTGATTTTCCCTTTGCCAGTAGGTAACAATTGAAAATAGTGTCTTGGTTAGGGGTGTGACCCTGTTGTTACCTCCCTTTCTCAGAGCTAAGACTCCATCTTGCTTGTACCTGTGCAGGGCTTGTACATTCTGCCATAGTTGCTGTGAGCTCATATGTGCATTAGTCCTGTTGTGACTGGAAGACAGTTTCACTGGCGTCTCCCACCAGCTGTGGCTCTTTCAAGCTTCCCATCTCCTCGTCCATGTAGACCCTTGAGCACAGAGGGGGGAAATTTGATGAAGGCATCCCATTTAGAACTGAGTATAGTTTGGGATGGATTTCTTTACATACTGAGATATTGAGTTTTTCCTCAGTGTCATGGCAATTGTTACATAACATAACACATGCAAGCATGAGCTTCTGAACCTGACACAGATAGGTAGTTCATAAATCTGAATTCTCTTGTAAATATGGATGCACTTCTTTTAAAAATTAAATCATTTTTTTTTATGTGTATGAATGTTTGGCTTAGATGTCTAATCACAAAGGCTAGAAGAGACTGTCAGAACCCCTGGAATGGAGGTATGGGTGATTGTGAGCAACCATGTGGGTGCTGAGAATTGAATTTGGGTCTTCTGGAAGAGCAGCTAGTACTCTTAACAGCTGACCATCTTAACAGTCCCAAGGTGCACTTCTTTTGTATGAATATGTGTGTGCACACATTTACATGTTGGTGTGTGCACAAGTGTCGATACACATTCATATATATATGCATATATATGGAGGTCAAAAGTCAGTGTTATATGTGTTTATAAATTGTTCTTCACACTATTTCTAGACAGTCTTTCCCTAAATTCAAAGCCCATTTATTCTGCTATGGGCTCTCCTGTGAGTTCCAGGCATCTTTCTGTCCCTGCCTCACCAGTACTGGGATTATCAGAGTGCCACTATGGTCTTTGTTCCCTTATTTGGAGGGATAGATGCTATCAGCTCTGCTAGTCATGGTTTATATTGAGGAAAAGATCTCTATTGAGGAGTCTTACATGTACCATTGGCCTACCAATAGACTAGGTGCCCTGTACTTTCTTCCTAGACTGCCTGACTATAGCCGCCTTCCATATGGACCATCCATCTCACCTTATAATACAACTTGTTGCTTGCGATACCTAATTAGACAATGGCCACATAGGAAATCAACCCTATCTGTTTAACCTGCTGAGGTTTGTTGACTGTTAAAACACATTGCCCAATTCCTTGATTGCTACAGTGATATGCTAAGCTTTTCTTTTAGTTCTTGGGGTATGATGTTTAGAAACAGAACTTATTGTCCTGTATTACCTGTTTTTAAGCACCTTTAATTTGATAGCTTTAGAAAAATATTTACATTTTGTGGCATCTGTCACTTGTAAACAATTGAAAAACACTACGAGGAAGCAGTCTGAACTCAAGTCTTAAGAAACTCCAGCATCCCATTTTGGGCATTGTTGTGGTTTAGGATGTCACCTCTATCCACCTTCATCACCTTACTTTGCACCAATTTTCTCAAGTGTCCTGGCCTCTGGTAATGGGACTATTTTATAAGCCTCATGCCTGAAAGCTTCAGTGAGCTGGTGATGTCAAGGTAGAGTAGATTGAGTGTGATTGTTTGGTGGGAACAGAAAAGTTCTGAGGTAGACACAGCCAGCACATGGGATACAGAGGCTAAAGAACAACCCAAAGCATCATCAGCTAAATTTATGAATCAGAAATGGAACTCATTTGAGAAATCAGTTGGATGCCATGGAATATTTATGGGTCTCTGCTCCTGGCAAGCTTTTCATTCAGCTAATGTGCCCTCGTTTACGACCCTGCTCTTGCCCTTTCTCTCTTCTTGTGATTACAAGCAAGCTTGCTGGCTACTCTCTGATGGTATTTTTCAATTCTTCTTGAATGTCCTGGGATAATAGAATTTTTTCTTTATCTCCAGACACCCTAGAATCGGTTGAGTTTTGGCGCTTTCCTTGTGGGTGGAATTATTCAGGGACTGTGGTCTTCAAAGATGAAAACATATTTTGTAAAATTGTAGAATCATGCAATCACATGGTAGAGTGCCTAGTGCCAATGTGTTTGACCTTTTCATTTTATAGACCAGGTTCCTGAAGGGAACATGTGCCACTGGGACTAGCTAGTTCAGCTCTGAATTACAGAATGGGATCATTGTAATTTGACGTCTTTTAAAAAAATATTTATTTATTTACATCTCAAACTCTGCCCCCTTCCAGTACCTTATCCCAAAGTCCTCCCCCCATCTCCACTCCCCTTCTCCTCTGAGAGGGTGAGGGCCCCCTGGGTATCCTCTCTCTGGCACATCAAGTCTCTGCAGGATTAGGGACATCCTCTCCTCCTCAGGCTAGACAAGGCAGCCCTGTTGGGGAATGGATTCCACAGTCAGGCTACAGCTTTAGGGGTAGCCCCAGCTCCAGTTATTGGGAGACCCAAATGGAGACTGAGCTGCGTCTGCTACATATATGCCATGGGCTTCGGTCCAGCCCATGTATGCTCTTTGTTTAGTGGCTCAGTCTTTGAGAGATCCCAGAGGTCCAGGTGAGTTGACACTGTTGGTCTTTCTGTGGAGTTCTTATCACCTTCAGAGCCTTTAGTACTTCCCCTAACTCTTCCATAAGAGTCCCCAACCTATGTCTAATATTTGGTTGTGGTATCTGTATCTGTTTCAGTCAGCTGCTGTGTGGAGCCTCTCAGGGGACAGTTATGCTAGGCTCCTGTCTGCAAGCATAACAGAGTATCATTAATAGTGTCAGGGATTGGTGGTTGCACATGGGATTCCAATTTAAAAGAGCAACAGGTGGTTATTCAGCGTGTCACTGAGATTCTACTAAGTTCCATTGGGCTTTACCAAAGGGGGAGGATCCACTAAATATTGCTGAAATGAAAATAACTTCTTCTTTTAGGTATATTGCAGCATCCTTCAGGTAGGTGTCATAAAATATTTAGAGAAACATAGAAAAAATATGCGTTAACACATTGAATAGAGAAGGAACACAATATTCTTTCAACTTTTTAGGTCTAGTTATTTTAATATTAAATTTTATGCAAGACTTAGTCCCAAATATTGGGAAAAGAGCCAGTCAATTTTGCCAGATAAACTTGGCCCCATGGTTAGCAGCAATTTTTCATGTATTCACACATCTCATATTTGAAGCTGAATCACATCTCAGTGATTAATCTTGAGTCTCTAACAATGAGCACCAGAACTGGCTCACAGTAAGCCCTCAACAAGTATAGCAGAGTGGATGAAAAAATGATGCCTCTAACTTCTCTAGAATGAAGAAATCAGAATCGTATCGTATTGTTATCACAATCCAGTAAGCCTCATGGGGACACAGGGTACCCTCTCAGGACATCTCTTTAGTCTATATGTAGACTATCAATGATTGGAGATAATGCAAGCTCAAATGTTACATGTTCTCTTTCACTTCCCATGGACTACATGGTGCTTTGTGAGGGGTTGGGGCCTCTTAGTTCACTCTGGTATACTGAGGATCTAAGGGGGAAATTGACTGTCTTCAAACCATTGGCTTTCCCTGTCTGACTATTCATTATTTCTCATGACTTTAATAACTATCTCAGTTGGAAATGAGAAAGAATAATGAACCATTAATTTACATTCAAGACACTAATTAAAAAGGCACAGTTTTGTTTTTGTAAGTAGTTTTGATGACTTAATTATAGCAAGACTGTGAAAACAACTTCTCATTTTGATGCTTAAAAGTGACTGCAACTTAAAAACATGATGTTCTTGCCATAGGCAAGCAGAAGCCTAGGAGAAAAGCAGGTAGGGAGAAGGCAAGGTCCTAGAGTGGAGGTCAGCTAGTGTCTAGTTCAAGCTTTCCTTGTCATTGATTGGATGATGTCAGGCCCAGCTTCATCTCTGTTTCTAGTTCCTCATAATGGGATACAGACACATACTACATCTTCTGGGCTGTTAGAATCATATTTAACCTATGTTGTGATATCATTAAAGTATCTTACCTTTCAAATATTATTGATGTTGAACCTGGTCCACTTGGAATTAGACCATTAATAATGACAATATAGCCTGTATAGTAGCCTCAGTATCTGACATTTGAGAGTGGAAGATAACTATTTTAGTAGGGCTGTAAGCTTAAACCAAAGCAAATGGGTATGCATTCAATGGGACTGACATTTATTGAGCATCTTCCTTGAGCTGGAAGTGTTCTAACCATCTCATTTAATCTTTACATTGTGGCAGACATGCCTGCCTTATTTTATCAATGAATACTCTTAGGTTCTGACAGTATAAATGGTTTAACTAAAAGAATGCACCCAACCCCTGCAGAATTGAGGTTAGAATCATGTCAGGGTGACTCTAGAAGATTCCTTCCACCACAGTAGACTGTCACTCAGACTTATATTAGACAAAAAGTGCCTCCTAACTGTAACCACCCATAAACAACATGGCATTTTTCACTTTAGTTACATCCCAGTAACTGTCAGGGTTCTGCTTTTAATCCTTCAACCTTATGTATGGCAAAAAGATGAAGGGATAGAAAAGAACTTACTAATATGGAATTATAGAACTATCAGGTGTTTATTCTTAGGGTAGAAACTAATATATCTTCAAAAGAAAGTTAGGAGAAGGAATATCACTCTTATGAGATCAGAAAAGGAATGGTGTGAATCAAGAGAAGATGATGATGAAGAAACAGAGGAAGACAGTGTGATGGACAGGTAAGAAATTATGCACAGAGCTTAGTAGCCTTTATGCATATTCAACATCTTAGGATAGGGCCTATCAGGTGAATAAAATATATGAAAAATGCCTATGTGCATATATACCCAAATATATTTATTCATTTGTTTATGTAGTATATACATAATAAGTAGTCATAGTAATAATATCATAGCAATAAACATATCTTAATACCCTTACCACTCCGGGTATTGCTTTCCATGTATTTGTCTTTGGTGTTGCTGGATTGGACTCCATTCTCTCCCTCTGCCATATTTTGGTTCATTTAAAAACAGTATTGGGCAGAAGATACTTAAAACATGTGAAGTTCTACATTTGATCTCCAGTATTGAAAACAAAGTCAGTGTAACACAATCTCATACTCAAAAATCAGAGAGTAATGAGATCCAGAATGCCCTTTACTTGAAGTAAATGGGCAAATCTCAGTGTAGTCAGTACTTGCTCTCTTGCTGGTCTAAGGAGAAGACTCTTCAGAGAATCTCACAAGGTTCCCTGTCCTAGATCTTGCCATCCTGTATTTAATAGGTCTCCTAGAGTCAAATCTATACAGGGCATCAAGATTGCCAGCTGAGGGGAGTCAGTCTAGGGATGATTTTACCTTGAGGGCAGAAGCAAGAGTCTTTGTGGAGTACCCCATCTTGCTTCTATTATCTTCCCTCTCACGCTTTCTTCTGTTCCTTCTTACAATGTGTATCAGTTGCATAAAATAATAGATTTCATTGTGATATTTACTTATATGTACATGATATAGTTTGATCATATTTTGCCCCTCACCACATTTCTTTCTCTCATTCTTATTATGGTTTCTTTCCTCTTCCCTGATAGGCTTCTTTCTACTTCCTCTTATTCTTATGTAGAAAAATAGACAATTATCAAATAACCATGACTTATAAATAGATAAGACTTTCCCTAGTGTTAAAATGTGTATGGGTTAAAAACGATAGTAAAAAGGCAAATAAGTATCCATGCAACTATACAATAAAGTAGCTAATAAACTAGTTCAGGCCAGGTACGCCTTATTTTCCTGAGCATCTATTTAATTATTCTAAGATAACTTTTTAAATCTACAACTGAATTTTGAAATTAAGCTACTTAGAATTTAGTTTATAAGGTAAAAAATATATTATACTATCATGACTGTAATCAGGCAGCAGAGGGCAAGAAGATCACTTAGTGTTCAAGACCATTGTATCTAAACAGAATCTTCCAGGCAGCTAGTCAGGGATAGATAGTAAGACCCTCTCTCACAAAAACAAACTGGGCATGGCGTCTCAAATCTCTTAGTATTTGGGAAGCTGACAGAAAATGATTGGTATGAATTGGAGGCCCACTTGGGGCTCTATAGTGAGTTCCAGACCAGCTTGGATTACAATGTTAGACCCCACCTCAAAAATCCAGACCAGGGGCTGGAGAGATAGCTCAGTGGTTAGGAGCACTGGCTACTTTTCCAGAGGACCCATTTCAGTTCCTAGCACCTGCATGGTTGCTCATAGCTATCTGTAACTCCAGCTGCAGATGATCAAGGGACTTCTTCTGACTTCCATGAGCACCAGGCACACACATTATGCACAAGCATTTATTGGTCCTACAAGCAAAAAAAAAAAAAAAAAATATATATATATAATAAAATATATTATAAAAATTTATATGAATAAATATATTCATATAATATGAATATATTTTGGTTATATATATATAACCAAACTAAAAGACAGACAAAAACAACAGTCAAAACACACTAGAGAACATATAAAGCAGATTATGCTGCAATGTACCCTGGTAGTTCGTTATGTTTGAACTCAGCATCTGTATGTTTATAAGATAGGCTTTTAAAAACTGTGTTTATACTTTCTTCCTTTTATGTACAAAACATTCATTTTGTAGAAAAAATGACATTATTTATTTCTTCATCTGTTGATCATATTTGGATTGCTTCCAGGCCTCCATGTTAAATATTTGGATATTTTCCAGTTGTTGGTACTAGATATTTGGATTGTTTCCAAGGCCTGCTGTTAGGAACAGTTCTCCCATGAACATTTGCATGTGTATGTACTAGTGAGTATATATAGGAATCATCTAGATCTCTTAATAGCCTTTGAGGCTATCCATCAATGAATCCCTTTGGATATGGTAGGTGTATTTGTGATCAAATTTGCAAGATGTTCCAGGGACTTCTCTGTGCTCACAGATCTCATTTCCTTTGGTAACAACAGAAGACCACTTTCCCAGCCTTCTTTAGAGTAGCACAGGGTCATGCCAGTGGATTCAATATAGCCCAGTACATCCTTGGCTATACAGTATTCCGCCTAATCTCTTAAACTGAAGCCTAAAGTGGCAGAGTCAATGGTGGATAACCTGGATCATTTAGTTCCAGTTGGAAGACAGAACTTAGGGCATATACACTAATACTATAGGTTCTTCCAGAGGATCTTGACTGTATTAAGCCACTGAGATTTACAGATCAATGCTATAGTTATTAGCATGGTTTATCTAACAAGTATGATAATGTTAAATTGTTTTATTAAGTTCACACCTGCTATTTATAAGAATTTTGATGAATTACATCCTCAATAACACTTATCTTAAGTAGTCTTAATTTTTATCCATGGACTGAGTGTCTTATCTCATTCTGGTCTTGCTCTGCACTGTCTTGCTAAGCACTGGAGGATGTTTAAATGCTCACTTACATTTCTTCTTGTCTGAAATATCCATTTGCGACTCTTGCCTTTTATTTAACTTCTTATATATTTGCATGAACTCTCTCTAATTACAGATGCTAATCCTTTGTCTGTCCATGTATGGTAGAGAGTAAGAGAAGTAGAAGAATTTTTCGATAACAATTCCTCCTCCATCTCCACTTCCCTCTTCTCTCCTTCTCCCTTCCCCTCTCTCTTTTTTCTGCTTCCCCTCTTTCTCTTTCTCTTCTTCCTTCTCTCTGATTTAGAATAAAATTAAGATACATTACTTATACTCTGTATGCCACCCATGTGATTTCAAACAGATCCCATTTATTCTGATGAATGAATAGTTCATTACCATTCTCTGGCAAAAAAAAAAAAAAGCATCAGCTAAAAATATGTGAAAGCCACTGGTTTAAAGCTTATGAACTGGCAGAATATTGATATTAGTTGGATAGATGCTGATGTGAGAGACATGAGACTGGAGATAAAGGCTCAACTCTTTGAGCTTTGTAGGAAGGAGAAATAAGTTGGATTTAGGAAAACCAGGTCATATGATCTAGTCTACTTTATTAGTACTTTACATCAGAGGCTTGGGATGAAATCACAGCTAATAGAAATGTACACTGCTTTGCCAAATGGATTTTATGTATATGCCTTCCTTGAGTACCTTATATGGTAAACCTTTCTGGGTACAAACAATATTGTAAATTCTTGAAACTAGAAATAACCATTTCATAGCACCTCTCATTTCAACATGTAGCAGCAGACTAGAGTGGTGCAACCACAGGCCTGACTTGCAGACTCTGATGCCTAGCATAGAGGCTTCAGGATAAATGTCCCCTTTACTCTGTGCTGCTCTGCTACTTAGGCTACAGAGTACTTATAGGTGGCAAACCCAGGATAGATGGCTCAGGTGCCTATTTAACATATCAAAGTGGACCTGGCCACCAGGTTCTCCCAGCATTCCTGTCCTTGCCTGTTACAGGGCATGGCTGGCATACACACACGTATGCTAAACATCTCCAGCCATGAGCTGAGCTTCCCTTCCCCCACCTGCCCTTCTCTGTTTTCCTGCCCAGCTGTTTTGGTTGTGGGGACTTTTAGCTTTTTTTTTGTCTGTCCTCTATTCTCTTGGTGAGTATCTTGGCCCAGGCCACCCCTCTTGGTCTGTGGCTCCTCTCCCTTTTCCCTTCCCCCTTCTCTCCTCATGACCTGGCTCAGGGTCATGTTCATTTTGGACTTTCTCAGATGTCTCTGACTTTGTCTGTGTTCTCCCTTTTATCTTCAATAAACCTTTTCCTCCGCCATATGTAGGATCATTCATGTTCTTCTTTTTTTGCATTTGTTACTTATCTACACCATGAGCACCAAAATACTTACCCTGTTGATTAATGTTGTTTTATGCAGTTTTTAGTTTATTGGTACTTTCTTTAGAATTTTGCTCCTGATGCTACTTTTATTGTAGATACAACTGAGATAATTTGAGATAATTTTAGGAAAGTCGGCCACAGACTTCATATGTGAAAGAATAACTTCGCATTATGCTTCTGGTTTGGAAATAATTAAAACTATTGTTATTTAAACTAAGCCTCTTTTTGACTCAATGCTAGAGAAGCAGTATACAAATTTTAATAGTCAAGTCAAAAGCCAAGGTGCATTTGATTTCAATTTATTTTTGAGGTGCATGATAAGAGTCAATGTAGACTCTTTCTGGTAGAAAAGCAGAACAAAATATGTTCATTTTCAATTAAGGTGAGTGATAGATGAAGTTATTGATAAGGACTGGTACAAATTCTTTCCCACCATCTGTTTTATCACCTTATGTTGTTACCTAAATATAACCCAGACAAACATGAAGGTTCCTGTTTCACATGGGTAAGAATAGCTCTGCAATTTGGCGGTCAGGGAGACCCTATCTCTCTATACAGAGCAATAGGAAATGGAATGCAGATAATCTATATGGCTGATAAAACAGTCTTCCAGGATTCTGTTTTCCAAGAACTTTGCTTCTACATTCTTTGCTTCCCGTTAATTAATTTATTTTCACTCTACATCCTGATCACAGGTCTCCTCCCACCTCTTCTCCCAGTCTCACCCTTACAAATCCCTCCTGCCATTACCCTTCTCCTCCTCAGAGAAAGTGGCTTCACTTAGGTACCACCTCACTCTGGGACATCTAGTCATAACAAGACTAAGCACATCCTCTTCCCATTGAGGCCCAACCAGACAATCCAGTTAGGCGAATGGGATCCAATGGCAGACAACAGAGTCAGGGACAGCCTCAGCTCCAATTGTTAGGGGACCCACTTGAAGACCAAGCTGCTCATCTGCTCTAAAGGTGTAAGGGCCTACATTCTTAATGAACAAATAATTTGGGGGCTTGTTTGTTTGCTTGTGTTTTAGGTCCCAGGGTCAAAATATCTAGGCATTCTCTTTACATTTCTCACAAAGAGAAAGGAACCATAGACAGACTTTAAGTAAGCAATGCTGTTTTAGCTCTCAGGAGCTTGCTTTTATTTTTAATTAAGGCTGTTGCATTTTACATGGCAAATCTCATGTCTGATTTTATCTTTTCTCTGCCAAGGGGGTGTGAGTTAGCATCACCATCTCTGCCATCACTGATAATAGTCACCATCTGTAACTATTATCTGCAGCTACTTACCAGATCACCTACAAATTTTGTGGCTTAAAGCAACAGTATGTATTAACTATATCTTATAGTTTTCTATGAGACATCACTTTGGAAATGACTTAGAAAGGCAGCCCTAGCTTCATGGACCTTTTGAAAGTGGAATTCCAATGTAATTTGTAATTTGCAGCTACAGTTCTTTAAAACTTGACTGAGGCTGGAGGACCCATTTCTACAGAGACTATGCAGTAGCTGCAAGTTGGTACTGGCTGTCAGCAGGAGTCCTGATTTCTCTGCCTTACTGTCCTCTCAACAGAGTTCCTGTTAGCTTGTCTGATGAGCAAGGAGGAAGCTCCAGTACCTTTCCCTGGAAAGGTACACCATCATTTTCTTTATATCTTCTTGTTTATGTAAATCAGCCCTGCTGGATGTAGTGGAGTCTACCCAGGGTGTGAAAACCAGGAGGTGTGGTTTACTGGTGTGGCCATCTTGGAGGTTGTGTGTCACACCGTCAGTATCCACTTTCAAGTGAATGAATGACTTCAGCAATGAGGAATATACCAACATCCAGGTAAAGTGCTCTCTAGATAGACTTTCTTTTCTTTCTTTTCTTTCAATGAGATGTTTTAAGTTTAGTTCTACTCAACATTAAAGTATGCTCCATATTATTCTTCCGTTTAATGCATTTGGCACTTTAATATTGACTTCCCTTGCCCAGATATTGAAAGTACATTTTATGCATTGAGAATATATTTAAATTAATTTTCTTCATTGTTCAGCTTCCTTAGGCACTATATTACTGTATACATTTCTTACTAGATGCATTCATTTCTTTGTTATTTCAGGCATTAATTTACATATCTACTTCTCCATCTTTTTTCCTTTTTTAATTAATTATTTTATTTACATTTCAAATGTTGTCCCCCTTCCCAGTCCACTCTCCCTGAAGCCCTCATCCCTTTCTCCTTTGTCTCTAAGAGGGTGCTCCTCCTCCAACCCACCCACTCCCACCTCACCCCTCTAATATCCTCCTTCTCTGGGGCATTAAACCTCCACAGAGCCAAGCACATCTTCCCCCAGTGAGGCCAGATAAGGCAGTCCTCTGCTACATATGTAGCAGGAGCCAGGGACTGGCCCACATATGCTCTTCCGTGGTAGCTTAGTCCCTGGGAGCTCTGAGGTATCCAGTTAGTTGATACTGTTGTTCTTCCTATGGGGTTGCAATCCCCTTCGACTCCTCTAGGCCTTCCCCTAACTCTCCCATTGGGGTAACCGGCTCAATCCAATGGTTGGCTATATGTCTTAGGTGCTGGCAGAGCCTCTCAGAGAAGAGCCATGGCCAGGTCCCATCTGCGAGCACATCTTGGCATCAGCAAAAGTCTAGACAGACTTTCTTAGAAGGAAATACAGTCTTTTTTTTCATTCCTGACATGCGATTCTTTAGTTTTTAGTTGAAAGGAAGCAGCAATAATTCCTATCTAAACTTAATGTCAATTAACATGGTAATTACAAGATAGTAGCTAGTCTTACATGATAATTGATGATAATTGCTTCCTGTTTTAATTGGGATATAAACAAGTCTATGCCATAGGAACTCAAATCTCTCCCCAAAGGGGAGAGAGAGAGAAAAAATAAAACAAGAAAATTTGTCAAAGTCGCTTGTTAGCTGATACGTTAACAAATCCATCTTACACATCTACAAGTCACAAAAGCATCTGCTGGTGACGCTCAGTACTTCCTGAGAGCTGGCAAAGATTCTAGTGAGAATGAGAACACGGTGCTGCCTCCAAGTTGTTGCTGGGATATGTGCTGCAGCTTAGCCTCTTCCGGAAGTGATGCCAATGCTGGAGTCCACAGTAAGCTCATCAGTCACTGGCAGGTCTCTTCTACTGCTGCTTGTATTCTCCAGAAAGAAGAGCTCCAAGCAAAATCAGGCTCTAGTACTGTTTTTTTTTCTTAGAGAAATGTTCTGCAAGTATATGTATTACTATAGCATCCTATATTTTGCTACACCTTAAATCTCAGAAAATATGATTCACTGATTTTTATTGTGTTTCACTGAAAGCTAACAGTAGTTTTCATCCTTGTTCATTTTTTTATATAGTCCATCTTTCCAAGAAAAAGACATATAAAAAGCACAGATACTATTACAGATACATGGTAGGGACATTTGTCCTCTCTGTTTCCCTGAGGACATGGGCTGTAGGACATCAACAATCAGTTTTAGTTAAGAAAATATGAGGACCAGAGAAAATACCCCTGGAAGTTGATAATGTAGATCTAAGCCATTCCAGTCAAGAAGCAGAACTGATAAACACTGAGATGGTTGCAGAGTGGAAGGGATACTTTCAGGATACGGTAGAGGGAATGCTGCATCAGTATCTTTCTTGCTCTTATTTACTACAGTAGGGGTATCACCACACACTTAAAAAGGAAAGGGAGCTATGTATTATCTAGTGACTAGAGATGTCAGCATTATAATTTATAATTTTACATTACATTTACATTTATAAATTACATTATAAATTTACAAAGTAGGCAAAAGTCTGCCAAATATTATCCTCTAGCACAAGGACAATTAGGCATCAATGACTTCCTATCCTTCATAGGTGAGTGGAGATTACTGTGATTTAACATCACTTTGTCTGGATGTCAATCCCAGTCATGTTTGGTTTCCTAGACTTTGAACACTTGGCATGATTGGCCACTTGTGTTTGGTTTATGGCCATGAGCCTTATTCAGGCAGAACAGTACATTAGACAGGTTGAATTTAGGGAAGACACTCCACTCTATTAAATTTCCCCTTCTCTTTTCTTCTTTTAGCTTTTCCTTGGTAACGTTTATTATTCAGTTCCATGGATATCAGTTTTGTTGAAGGAAGGACCCTTTGAATTGTTGATTCAATTTTATATTAAATTTCAAGTGCTTAGGACCAGAACAGTGAGTCACATGTGTTCTATCAGTTTAGACTCTTGAATAAATGAAACTCAAAGGAGATTGTTTGCTTGGTTCTAATTAATCAAATGCCAGACAATCTAGATGGGATCCATGAAGAAGCCCCAGTGATAAAACAAGAACTGCAAGTGCTAAATTTTACTTGTGGATTCTTTTAAACTTTCTTTTGATTGTACTAATTGCTAGTACTCTGTGCTTTTCATATGAAATTCTATTTCTGTGCTGTCATTTGGGATAAGAGAATTATGGGGACCTGGGAAGCATGGATTCATGGTCTTGAGTGACATCCTTGATGTTAATATTCAAAAAGCAGAGGGCATAGGTGGAGAGCAGAAGAAAATGAAAAATCATGTCCTGGATTTTGCAAGCCTGATTTTGATGGGGTTTGGGGCATATTACTTCTACCCCCACTTCATTGGCAAGACTTCAACCCCTAACTAATGCTTACCAGTCAACACAGTCAGTCTTCAGACTATATCTTTGGAGTTCAATTGCTTTCTGAAAATATTAAATTGGGGTTGTTTTTAAAATTCAACGTTAGGAAATTTATACACAATGGATTTTAAGTTGTTAAAATATCCCTCTGTTGTTCTTAAATCTTACCACAGAATTTCTAATGAGTTGTATTATATATTTCATCTAAACTCAGCTAGAAGTGAGAAATATTTAGAAGTATATTTTCAACTTGAACATAGGTTTTGGGAGTCATATAATAAAGTTATTGTTCAAATTGTTTTAGAACCCTTTGAGGACATAGTCCTAGTCTGGTTGGACATAGATTAAAACAAAGCTAAATCTCAAGTGTATTAACAGAAACATCCAGAGAGGGGACTAAGGTGCATTTTGGTTTTGTTTCATCTCTTTGCTTTAGAAGATGTCCTAATTCATTAATGTTATAACGTCCTTATTTTGAGTATGTTTACTTTGAAGGGCCTTGGCCTCTTGTCAATGTGGGACTCACCTATAAACAGAAGTCATTATAATCTGGACTTTGTTAATATCTACAAATAATAGTCTGGCTTCATTCTGTACAGGAATGCTTGGGTGTGCAATTCAGGTATGTTATCCTGCTTAATTTTCCCTGTCAGTTGTTCTAGGATTATTTCTGTCTGTCTGATACCATCTGATCATATGTTGTCTGATTAGAACCAAGGTATATTCAAGATTATATTCTAATCTACCAAACTAAAATTATGGATTAAAATAGGATCATGGCTATTCTGTATGCTAGCTATATAGTATAGCTGTATAGTATAGGGAATAGTTTTTTGACTGTGAGCCTCAGTTTTCTGTCCATTGCATAGAGGTAATAATTAAACTTTACAGTATTGTCGTGAATACACAATATAATAATGACCATGTAATAATTCATGCAATAAATGACATATGATCCATTCTCAATAATTATAACTTTTCAGGAACATCTGTATTGTGCTTACCTAATGTGGAGTTACTAGAAAACAATGTTTATTTTTCTTTTGTTTATTAGTGTAAATATATTTATTGTATTAGTTTTACCAGTGCTTCCCAGATTGAATAATTCTAACTAATAAATCTGTTCCTCAAATCACTGAGGATTGAGTTTTACATGATCAATGTACTGGCAGGTGACATGATTGGTAGAGTTCTGTTACTAATAGATGACACCATTTAGGTGTTATTGATTTGATGAAAAGACAGAAGAACAAACAGGGATTTAATTTAAGGCCTTCACATAATGAATGACCAGAAAATAAGAGGACCAAAGGCCCTAATACATTCATGAAGTAGAGGCTTTTTGACTTAATTTTTTCCTTAAGAACTCAATCTCTTAATACTACTACAGTGTGTATTATACTTTGACACTAATTTTAGAGGGGTTTGAGATCATAAGACTGCCAGTGCCTGTGTGTTATATAACAGTATTTATGGGGAGCTGTAGAAAGACATCTACAACAAAACAAAGGAAGAACACCATCAAATTCCAACTCAATGAACTGCAGGATTTTAATGAGGTTACTTATAGGCATGTAGGTAAGGCATTAGTTATAGAAGAATGTGCAACTCCAGGGCAGTTGCATCACCAAAAGCTCACCCCAGTGTGGGTGATAGCTCACAAAAGCTGGAAGCTTCTAGTATACTGCATGACTTTCAGGAAGTTCAACAGATTGTAGAGTATCTCTTTCAGGTACCTCAGCTTGTCTGAGAGCATTCCTAGCAGTCTCTACAGCTTTTGTATGCTTAGAAACTGAAAGGCTTCCTAAATCTGTTCAGTTTCAGGGACTTCTTGAAGCCATTGAACTATTTTCTTCCTGAGCCTAGTGAGTTTCCTTGCTGGAAGGAATGTTTCACCTCCATCTTAGAATATCTTGTGGTTTCACCTTCCTGGATAGAAGGTTTTTAACCTCGTAGGAAATTGCTGTAAAACACTATGTTTTTTCCACATACTGGAAAGTACAAATTTAATGTTCAAGTGAGGAAGATTGAGAATAAGAATTGTTTATGCTGAGAAAATGTTCAATTATGTGTACCCCAGTTCAATGAAAACAATTGTGCTCATATCCACTGTCTCCATTTACCAACTATATCACTTTTATTATTTCACTTCTGTTTTTCCCATTTCTAGATATTTCTGTCATGATCAAGTCAGAATTCACAGAGGAACAAATCTTTCTTATAATCTATGAGCAATGAATACTAGAAAATAGGTCTAAAAAGATGATAGAATCTAGTTAGTGTCATTTCAACTGTACCTGGAGAATCTTTCACATTTACCTAATATAATAGAACTCAAAGGTACTCAGTCATTGCTTCCTACCCCAACATACTTAAATAATAAGAATATCCCCCATCATTGTCTAGTGGTTATTATGGGTACTGGTATCTCTATAAGGAGTGATATATAAATAAGTCTTTATGCAGAGAACTAGAAGGGAAGAGTAGTTGGTGCTAATTTGAGCCAAAATGTCATGAATGACTTAAAGTTACTTTTCCTTACCAAGCTGAGAATTTTGTGTATGTTGTGGTGTATGTGTGTGATACATGCCATTTCTCCATGTCTGCACATGTAGAGACCAGGGGAAGTTGTTCAGTGTGTTCCTCTACTGTCTTTACCTTATTGATTCAGGAGAGGGCTCTTATTAAACTGGAATTTTGCTATTTCAGGCAGGCTAGCTGTCTACTGAGCTCTCGGGAGTCACTTGTCTCTGCCCATCGTTGCTGAGGTTTCAAGCATGTGTAGCCTTGTACAGCTTTCTGTGCAGGCATTAGGGGTTGAAATTCAGGTTCAAATGCTGAAGACAAGTGAAGACCACAATGGAGTGTGAGTGTGGAGATAAGTTGAATGAAAAGCTATATAGATCATTGATATGGGAAGGCTATTACACAAGCCACCTTTGACTCCTCCCTGGGATTCTGCAAGGATTCAACACTGATCATTTTCTATTTTACTCACCCAATTTCATTTTATTTCTTACATATACAAAACTTACTTATTTAGGCAATATCTAGGTAAAAGAGCTAATCTCATGAATTAATTAAAATGAGGTTTATATCAAATACTCTTTTCTATTAGACTGTACTAGGTAGTATAGTGACAGACTTCAAGTAAGACATAGATTCTTCTTTTTAAATACTCACAATGTTCATGTAGAGGGTAAGCATAGGCATGCAAATACCTGCTGGGCTCCCATACCTTATTAGATAGCTACCATGGAAAGTCTGAAAGATAACTGGAAAAATTAAATATGGTTTCCCTGTCATGGGGTTAAGATGGACATTCATATGATACACATCTAGAGGGTAGACTAAGATACTTGCATTGGAATTTCAAAGACACAGGAAGTAGGACTTGAAAAGTTGGTGATTGAAATGAGAATAAGAGAATGTGTAATAACTAGATAAAGAAGAGGTGTCAAAATTCTTGAGACAGTGATGGAGTTACAGGTAAAGTTCTTGTGTTGGAAGACAGCTCCATCATAAAGCTCGGGAAAAGAAATGGAATATTTGGGATGGAATGGACTTACAGCCATAGATAAGGGATGATTGCTGTTCTTCTTTCTAAGGATTTTGATTTTTATCTTAAGAGAAATGGGAAGCATTTAGAATGGAGGACATAGTATTTGAGACAAAATTACATTTGTGGTTTATTATATTCACTGCAGTTGTAATACAAAAACTGGATTGGATAGCTGACAGTAAGGATGGTAGGACATTTGATCTCTTTTACAGGTGATTTTTGTAAGTTATCATTATTTGTAGATTTCATTATTACATGGCAAGCACTAGAAAGTCTGTAGAAAATAGTACGATTGATAACTTTTAATTAAAAACAAACTAATATAGAAAAATCATTATTTTTCAGACATATAAAATGTCCAATTATCTGGCTGAATGTAAGAGAAAATGCCATTTACCACTGCAATGTATAAGCTAAGTGGCAGGAATCATGGATATAATTTGAGATGTTGGTATAAATAAAGCTAAAAGTTGTTGCAAAGTAATAAGACTGAGTACTCATAAACTAGAAAGACCTGCATAGTCTTGAGTCTTGAGTAGGAAGATTGAATCTCTCTCTCCTTCCTCTCTGTCCCTCTGTCTGTCTGTCTCCCTTTCTCTCTGTATGTCTGTTTTTATCTCTCCCCCCCCTCTCTCTCACACACACACACACAAACACACACACACCCCTCCTTTGAAACAACTATGCATTTAATGTTATCAGATGGCATGCTAGTTCCTATTGGTTTCAGATTTGCTGACTCTGATGGTTTAGTATAGCTATGTGCTAAGACACTTGCACGACATGCCGTGGGTCTGAAATCAATCCCCAACACCTCAAAACAAAATGAAATGAAAGACGGGTTTCTGGGTCACATGCGGAAAAATATATAAGAATGGACAACAGGGAAAATTGGAAAAAAGAACATTAAAGATGAATTTTCTTTGTCAGAGAATAAACATGACAATTAAAAACTTCACACTGTTGTGCTGCCACCATGTAAATTCACATACAATTCTAAAGAATGAAATAAAACATATAGAAATAGATTTGAATGCATTCAGAGATTTGGGGTCCAATATAAGTTAAACTCCAAGTGGTAAGCAATTTTTTTTCTATTTTGTTTCATGGCAGAATTCCTAGCATCTAGATTCATGTCTGATGCACAGTAGTGCTGAAATAATTGTTAAATAAACCAGTAAGTGAAGAGTTGGATTCTTTATTTAATGTTTATGGAATAGCTGTATAACTATGTATAAGCAGATTCATATATTTCACAACATTGTTTAAAATAGATTAAAGGTTTAATATAAAGCATCAAAGTTGAATAGAAAACTATTATAATATTTTCATGAATTTAGAAGACCCCTCTAACTATAACCCAAGTCTACAGGGCAGGAGACAGTTACAAAGGCTCTATTGACTCTCATGCCTAATGGACATTTGCTTTTTCCTGTCTTTTCTCCTTTTCCCCTCCTTTATTTCACTCTCCTTCTATCTCTCTTTCTCTTCCTTACCTAACTCCTTCCTTTACTTGTTTTAAACATGGATCAAGAACTTAGAAACACTTGGGAAATAATAAAATGTATATTTTTAAATTGGTATGTGTGTGGAGGATGTATGTATTTGTGTGTGTATGTTGGTACAAATGTGTGCAAGTATATGCGAGGATGTGTGTGGAGGCCAATGATGATGTTAAGTTTATTTATTTTCAATTTATATGTTGAAACAGTTTTGTTTTGTTTGCTTTCTTGGTTCTTTGTTTGTTTGCTTTTAGCTGAACAGCCAATGCATGTTCTCCAGCTTGCTGTGGGGAGCCTCTATTTCCAAGTCTTGAACACTAGGGTTAGAGGCAGCATCAGCGGGTTCTAGAGGTCAGAACTCCAGTCCTCATGCTTGCATGTCAAGCACTTTTACTGCTGATGCATCTCCCAGTCCTTCAGTTCTTGTACCTTTTAAAAAATTCTTTCCTCAGATTTTGGGTTGGTACACCTACATTATGATTAATCTTTGGTGACCTTCCATTATTTTCCCAAGAATCTCATTATTATGCTGGCTGGTATCATTTCATCAGTGTTATCATATTACAAGGGCAAAGATTTCATATATCATTGACTGGCACCTCAGTGCCTAAAACTGAGTTTATGTTATAGTTGGAACTCAGTAATTATCATTTAACTAATTAATGATTGGGGGATAAATACAAAGAGGTTGGAAGGAGCATAATAAATCTAGGCAAGTGTTTCCTGAAGAGATGTGGGGACCTGTTCATGAAGGAAGCCATGTTTTACTGTGGTATTCAAGTATCTAGGAATGAGGGAAGGGGCACAGATGGTAGAAAAATTAGGAACATGTAGGCATTAGGCTATTAGTGCCCTTATCCGAGCTCTGATGGTAGTTGGCTGTTTGGGCCTGTGTTGGGAGAAATAACCTCTTTGCTGTTTCTACACTTAGAGTCCTAGCTCTTCTGAGCCGCAAACTGTCTTTGCTGGGTCAGTATTTCTGCTGTACTTCTTTTCATTGCCAGTTGATATGCTTTTCTACCTATACCACAGATCCCAAATAATGACTCAGAGGCTTATTATTTATTAATTATAGCTTTAAGCTTTAAGCTATGCTTGTTCACTGACTAGCTCATTAGCTTGTAATTCAATTAACCTGTTTATACTATTCTGTCTGCTGTATGGCTGGTTACCACTCCTCAGTTTCGTATGTCAAACTTCCTCCAAGTCCAGATGGTAAATCTTTCCATCCATAATTCTTTTCCAGGATTCTATCTCTACTAGAACTCCCACCTTCTACTTTTTGCCTTTTGCTAATAGGCCATCCGCTTGTTATTGACAGGTGATGTTTTTACACAGTGCACAAACGATCATCCCTACAAGTTGATGCTTTATGATTATGCCTTTTATGCCAATGGTAGAAGGAAGAGTCAGATTATGTGTGGTGGTTCATATTTGTAATCTTAGTACTTGGTTGGCTGAGTTCCAGATCAGTCTGAGCTATCTCAATCCAAACTGGACTTAACTGAACTAAATCAAACCAAACATAACATGTAACAAATATCATAATATTACATAGCAAAAACCTTAGAGTAATATATCATGTAAAATTTGCAATTAACTTAGGAATTTAGAACAAAGGCCAAAAGATAGAGTGAACCAGAAAACAGTTTTACCAGGAAGACCTAATGTAACCTTCCTTCCCAGCCTTGAGCAGGCTAAGCAGACCTTGAACATTTGCCACAACAGGTCTTATCAACTTGGACAGAGACATCTGCCTTGGCTGCAGTTGCAAGTTCCCATGGGAACTTAGCTGTTTTGGTTGCCTGTGCTGACCTTGCTTGACAACATACTCAAGCTGAAGCAGGGGATGGGTTTTGCGGTTTTTGTCTTTATATACGCAAAAATTATTATTAAACTTGGAGCCTTGATCAGAATCTTATCTTGGCTTCATGCTTCTCTAGCCCCCCTACCCTTTCATTTCCAGCCCTCCTTTCAGGTAAACCCTGTCTGACCATAGGCCGCTGGATGGCTACAACCTCTCCTGAAAGCACACTGATACTGGAAAGAAAGTATGGAAAGATGACAGAGGGATGCTTTGCGGAATAATGTGTGGCATCAACTTTCTTTACTTCAACTTTGCTGGTCCTGGGAACATGCATGGCCAAGGAAGGCTTTTGGGATTTTGAGACCAAACCAAAGAAGCCTGTCTAGGCCTTGTGGAAACATCCACTCTGTTGAAAATGAAGCATGGTATCAGAAGTCTGATCATGGAGAACATGCTGTGAAGAAGCCCAGAAATCAGGATGAAGAAAGACAGATGGCCTGGTGTCTCTGAGATATCCACTCAGCCTACTCATGGTTCCAGACATGTAAGTAAAAAGTAAAGATCAGACCTTCCAAAAACAACACAGAAAAGAATCAGAAAGCCCAGCTGAAGGCGACAATTGAGGACCTGGACTCAAGACCCATCATAATCTCTTTAGCCACCTGCACATTTGAGTCCCTCCAGCCCAGGCTCCATTGTGATTCAGAAAAGATGAACCATCTCTAAGAGGTCTATTAGAAATCCAGACCTACAAAGTTATGAACACATAGGGATGGTGATTGCTTTATGAACTTTGAGATGGATTATTATGTGGAACTGAGAGTCTTGGTTCATTTTCTTGAAGATATTTGTTGAGCACCTATTGCTGTTTGGTGTTTTAACAATGCTCTGCCTTTGAAATTTCCACATACTCTGAGACATTCTTATGTTCTTCTGATATGTAAAAAAAATTGGTGCTCAGTGAGTTGAGGAAACTTGCCTATAACTATACTGCTCATTAGAGCTGGGACTTAAGCTCGGGCCCTGTGAGAAGGAATTAGAGAGCTTGACAAAGTGCTTGCCTAAAAAAGGTTTTAGTTTACAGTTGAGCTGGAAAAGAATGTGCCTCAGATGCCAGGATTGCAGAATTCCCCTGTGACTCTGTGAGGAGCCCATGAATTCTGAGTGGGTTGCTGACACCAAAAAGGAGTCAGCAGCAGACTGCACACAGATGCCACTACAGAGGGTTCTTTGGTGAGATTTGGCCAAGCAAGGCACAGGAAATAAAGTGGAAAATGACATTCACAGAGAATGTTTGCAGTGATTATCTCTGCAGAAAAACATCGACCCGGTTCAAAATCCACTATCTCAAATCTAACTCTTCTATGCATAGAGAATCCATGTGGAAGGGGTGCCTGGTGAATTTATCAGTTGGAGTGTGATAAACAGCTGCTGTTTCTCCTCCAAGATGCCTTTCAAATGCCCAAGGTGTCAAATTTCCTCATAGTTAATGTGATTGATGCCTATTTCTCAATTTGTTAAAATTGAAGATAAATATGCACAATATGCCTTAGAGAATAAAGCAGAAAGAAGACCCCGCATTAAGGCAGGAACAGTTCCCTCTTTTCCCCAAGGGATTTTCTAGGATTTCTCTAACTTAGTACTTACAGTTAGTCATGCCAGGTTCCCCGTGGGCTGTATGTAAGATACCTTTGAAATCTGAAACATGGCCTTAGTCATTTTACTCACTTTGCTCCAGTATTCTATTTGTATCATAACATATAGGCTCACAAGGATTTGTTCAATGTAGCTGGCCATTGTGTTGTCCTTTATGACCTTAGCTCTTGGGCTAAATTAAATTACTGTAATGATTATTATAATTTTTCTTCTTCATATTGGGTGAGCTTCATTGCTCTGTAGTTTTGGTTTGTGTGGACTTCTTTGTACCATTCTCTTATCTCATACCTGGTATTTGGACATTGTATCTTCTTCTTGCTTTGTCAACCTTCAGAGAGGTTTTGTTCATCTTATTGATCTTTTTAAAGGGGTGTCTTTTTTTCATTTTGTTGATTTTCTAATTTTCCCCCACTCTCATTTATTATTTTCTTATGTGATATATATGTTGTTTTACAAATTGTTATGAGAAAGATGCTGATATCTCTAATTATAGTCTTATATTTGTCAAACATGTATCCTTTATTTTTATTAGGCTTCATCTTCTATAGTTTTGATTTTTTGTGGTACACATATATTTATGTTTGTTATGTCTTTTTTCATCCCATAGATGCCCCTTTTTATTTCTGGTAATTTTCTTACACCTGGTCTATTTCATGTCATATTAATATAGACATTTTAACATTTTCAAATAGTGTGCTAGTTTCTGTTATATTATTTTCAACTTATGAGTCCTTGTATTTGTAGTGATTTCTTGTAAACAAAGTGTAGTTGAGTCATATTCCTCCTTTATCTCTCTCCCCGCGTTTCTCTGTCATATTCAGAAGGCAGCAATTCACAGTCTTTTTTGTCCTCTAACTCGTACAGTTTTTCTGCCTCTTCTTTGGGTTGTATTTGTGTGGGATAAAGATGACCTATTTAGGGCTCAGCATTAACAGTCATTCATTCTTAGCACTTTGACCAGTTATGAGTCTCTGCATTGACTACTGCTCACTGTAAAAAGAAGTTTCTATGACCAAGATATATCATTAATATTTAGAAGGTAGTTTGACAAACATACCATTTCACCAAATAAAAATAGTAGGTTCTATCCTAGGGCCTACAACCTCCCCATTCATTGGGTTTTGACCAGGTTTACAGTACCAGGCACAAAATGCCTTTTGTGAATCAGGTCATGATTCCAATCCATAAGTAGTTGGTTACCCCTTAACAGTCGTACCATATCGCACTGCTGGAGAAGATTTATGTGTATAATGTTTTCAGATCTCTATTTTGGTGTGTGTACTAGGTATTATACTGCATATATATTTTTTTCAAATTTTCTGTATAGACACAATATCTCAGTTTATTCTGGCCTTTCTCAATTGTAATTGTTTTAGATTTTCTTCCACATATGCTGTGGAGTATTCTAATTTTGGCTTAATTAAATGAAATTTAGAAAAGTAGAGCAAAGAAAGGAAGCTTACTGTAATTCCTCACTGCTTTATCTTTCTAGAGGCTACTTTCATTTTTTCCGATCGACCAAAACTCTTCTTTTATTACCACCTTTCTGCTTAAAGACCTTTCTTTAGTTATTTTCAAATTTTTCAGTTCCAAAATTTCTGCTTAGGTCCCCTTCTAAGCTGATTTGTCTGCTGAGACTTCCAACTTGTTCCTAAAGCTTTAATTTCAATCATTTTTCAAATGTTCTTACTTAATAATAAAACCCTGTGTTGTGGTTACTTCTATTTAAAATTTTTACCACCTTAGTAATAACGTCTATTGATTAGATGCTTTTACCTTGTTTGAGCCCCTCTCTTCATTTTTCAGATGGTAAATGATTTTGAAATGAAAACAGAGACATTTTAGATATTATTGGGTGATCTTATAATGATGTTATCTACTCTTTTCTTTTAGCAGGGACCTCTCAAAACTAGTCTAGTGGGTGATATATAGAACCATCCCCTTAAAGGCAGGTAGAGTTGAACAGATCTACTAGATCTCTACTGACATTAGTAGGGGAAGTAGTAAATAAGCTCTTATTTTAAAGTTGTGTTTGATTTATTTATTTATTTAGGTTGTGGGATGGGACATGTGGGAGGGTGCCACAGCATGTAAGAAAGTAAGAGGGCAGTCTTTCAGAATTGTTCTTTCCTTATTTGTGGGTCTTGTGGATCAAATTAAGGTTCTCAGACTTGGCAGAATGAACAAGCCTTGCTACTCGCTTAGCCATCTTGCTGGTCCTGATGAATAAAGGTCTTTGCTAATGCAGGGTGGATGATGGAACTCTGGGTCCAGCTTTATTTCTGTTCCTATTTGTCCTCCCCTAACTCTGTGTGTAGAGAGCTTACTCATGAACAATGTTGTTTTCATGGTCTTCCCCAATACCCCTGCAGTAGGGCGTAGGAGGGTTGTCTTGTTGGTAGCACATGGTGGTAGTTGAATCCCAGCTTCCTCCTCCTATGGTCCCCTCTGAAAATCAGAGGAGTTGAGTAGAAAAAGAGCAGAGCCTCTTTGTTGCTGAACTGTGGTGAAAACTACCTCCCCACTAAGCCATTTCTGATTAGAGTTTAACAAAAGGATTAGAGATGCCTCATTGTAACCTGGCAAGTATAGATTTTGTTCCCCACTTAATCTTTGTTGGTAGAGTTACTTTTTTGGATCATTTGATTACAAAGAAAAGGCTTTTCTTGGGTGATTTTGACTGTATTCGGTCTGAAATATAATGCATAAGAAAGAAAAATAAAAGCCACTACCTACCAAACAAACACAAATAGGAAACACATCATGGTGCTGTTGTTACACCCCAAGTGTCATGGCTTGTCTGCCTTTCCCTCCATCTTTCAGAACCATCATTATCTCCTCCTCTTCCTCCTTCCCACCTCCTCTCCCCCTCCCTGATATATCCAGCGATTTTGGTTGCATTCAGAAAGGGCTAGAATAAAGTTCATATAATCCATTTTTCTGGAAGAAGAATTTGTGTTCTTTATTGGGTATTTGAAATGGTTCCATATTAAAACTTCAATCTGAAATTTTAAACTTTAGTGTTGAGTGAGATGAACAAAGAAGACTATTGTTTGAGATTCATACTTTTATTTTTTCTTCACAGTCATGTGGAGAATGTAGGTGTGTGTGAATTCGAGATAGGAGATCAGAATTTGCCTTATCCTGAAATGAGACAGGCACTTACAGTTAACTCCTCATCCCGCTTGATCCTCTCTGGGGTGGAAGAAGCAGAGGCTAAATTTTGTCACTGACCATATATTAGTAGTGGGGAAACAATCCTCATCATCTTCTGTCTTTGTACTGTTGGTCTTTTTTCAAACATGTTTTTTAACTTTTTAATGCATACATGTAATAATCTGATCATATTGAGGACCTGGAGTCTAACAGATTCCAAGCAGGCCAACAGACAGGGTAAACAGAGTCTAGGAATATTAATGTACTTTTCTTTTAAATGTTTTTTTAAAAACATATTTAATTTATTTACATTTCAAATGTTTTCCCCATTCCAGGTCTCCCCTTCAAAAATCCCCTATCCCATCCCCCCCCACTACCTATATTAGAGTGCTCCTCACCCACCCACCCACTCCTGTCTTCCCTCCCTAGCATTCCCCTATACTGGGCATCTAAACCCTCAGGACCAAGGACCTCTCCTCCCACTGATGTCTAACAAGACCCTCCTCTGCTACATATGTGTCCAGCACCATGGGTCCCTCTGTGTGCATTCTTTGGTTGGTGGTCTAGTCTCTGGGAGCTCCAGGAGGGTCTGGCCAGTTGACACTGTCACTCCCTCCATGGGGCTGCAAACCCCATCAGCTCCTTCAGACCTTTCTCCAACTCTTTCATCCAGGACCCTATTCTCAGTCCAATGTTTGGTAGTGAGCATCCACCTCTGTATTTGTCAGGCTCTGCCTAAGCCTCTCAAGAGACAGCTTATCATGCTCTCATCAGTAAGCACTTCCCAGCATCCATGGGAACATCTGGGTTTGGTGGCTATATATGGGATGTATCACCAGGTGGGGCAGTTTCTGGATGGCCGTTCCTTCAGTCTCTGCTCCACACTTTGTCTCCATATCTCTTTTATTTTGTTCACCCTCCTAAGAAACACTGAAGCACCCACATTCTGGTTGTCCTTCTTCTTAGGCTTCATATGGTCAGTGAATCGAATCTTGGATATTTTGAACTCTTGGGCTAATATCCACTTATCAAAATTCCAACTCAATTCTTCATAGGGTTATAAAGAGAAATTCTCAAATTCATATGGAATAACAAAAAAAGGATAGCAAAAACTATTCTCAACAATAAAAGGACTTCTGGAGGAATCAGCATTCCTGACCTCAAGCTGTACTACAGAGAAATAGTGATAAAACTGCATGGTATTGGTACAGTGACAGGTAGGTAGATCAAGGGAATAGAATCAAAGACCCAGAAATGAATCCATACACCTACGGTCACTTGATCTTTGACAAAGGAGCTAAAACCATCCAGTGGAAATAAAGACAGCATTTTCAACAAAAGGTGCTGGTTCAACTGGCAATCAACATGTAGAAGAATGCAAATTGATCCATTCCTACCTCCCTGTACAAAGCTCAAGTCCAAGTGGATCATGAACCTTCACATAAAACCAGATACACGGAATCTAATAGAAGAGAAAGTGGGGAAAAGTCTCGAATACATAGGCACAATGGGAAAAGTTCCTGAACAGAACACCAATGACTTATGGTCTAAGATCAAGAATGAACAAATGGGACCTCATAAAACTGCAAAGCTTCTGTAAGGCAAAGGACACTGTATATAGGACAAAATGGCAACCAACAGATTGGGAAAGATCTTTACCAATCCTACATCCAATAGAGGGCTAACATCCAACATATACAAAGAACTCAAGAAGCTAGACTCCAGAGAACCAAATAACCCTATCAAAAAATGGGGAACAGAGCTAAACAGAGAATTCTCAACTGAGGAAACTTGAATGGCTAAGAAGCACCTAAAGAATTGTTCAACATCCTTAGTCATCAGGGAAATGCAAATCAAAACAACCCTGAGATTCCACCTCATACCAGTCAGAATGGCTAAGATCAAAAACTCATTTGACAGCAGATGCTGGTGAGGATGTGGAAAAGAGGAACACTCCTCCATTGCTGGTGGGAATGCAAGCTGGTACAACCACTCTGGAAATTAGTTTGGCGGACCCTCAGAAAATTGGATAAAATACTCCTTGAGGACCCAGCTATACCATTCCTGGGCATATACGCAGAAAATGCTCCAACATGTAATACGGACACATGCTCCACTATGTTCACAGAAGCCTTATTTATAACAGCCAGAAGCTGGAAACAACCCAGATGTCCAATCAACAGAGTAATGGATACAGAAAATGTGGTACATTTATACAATGGAATACTACTCAGCTATTAAAAACAACGACTTCATGAAATTTACAGGCAAATGGATGGAACTTGAAAATACCATCCTAAGTGAGGTAACTGAGTCACAAAAGAACAAACACTGTATGTACTCACTGTTGGTCTTTGTGCCATGAACCTGAGATATCAGCCTCTT
This sequence comes from Rhynchomys soricoides, assembly GCA_019843965.1. NCBI lineage: Eukaryota > Metazoa > Chordata > Mammalia > Rodentia > Muridae > Rhynchomys > Rhynchomys soricoides. Next base: position 6,013,800 of record JADRCH010000060.1, on the reverse strand, counting down.
AGGAATATGTGAAGTGTATTGGGTATGTGATACCCAGCTTTAACTGACTAAATCGGAAGGTACAGAATCCACTATTAAAAAATAATAGCTTCTTTATTGGCAATAAGGTTTCCATAGTTAGCAAATAAAAATACACAGAAACAAGACAAGGAAAATTTTCATCTAAACAACATTTTTAAAGCATAAGTCTATCCCATGTAATATTTTGAACACACTTAAATTTATGTTTGCCTCAAATAAAATACATGTTACTCTTTTTCTTTGTTTGGTTCTCCTTTTTATAACATGGGAAGGAAACTGGAATGTCAAGGCAATATATTATAGGTCAGTTATATATTCCTCCTCAGAAGCTCTGGGAGAGGCCAGGCCTAATTGTTTTCAGTACTGTTTAGAATGTGGGGTAATTAGGGCTTTCTTGTTCTCCACTCTGAGACATAGTTTTTAGGAAACAAGAAAACTCATATTCAGCACACTATTACAGAAAGCAAGATTAGACACCCTGTAATCAAATGCTAAACAAAATGCAATCTTCTTTCGAAATGTATAATTCAGGTAATGAGTGTTGTGGACGCTGAGGAGTGAAAACACTCGGGAGGCTGGGGATTGGTTCCTGGTGCTGATTTCTATGTCAGTGTTTACTCATTAGAAGATGGAATGTTTGAACTAGAAGACATCTGAGTGATACATGATATTAACTGCACTGTTTCATGCTGCTTTTCGGTTCTGGCTAAGGACCTACAGCTGTGGGCAATAATGAAAAATAGTGAACATTTATAATCACGGATGAGAAACCACTGTTAAGAGTATTTCACATATTTATTTACTCACTCATTCTATACAATACTCCCTGGGGCAGTGACTATTATCGCCATATCTGTTTTATTTATCAACAAAGAAAACAAGAGACAGAGAGGTAAAGAAAATTGGTCCTGATAACCAGGGTGCCTTCACACAGTCAGCTTCATCATGTCAGGCAATCCAGCCTGGCAGAAAAAGGAGAACCTTTGAAGGACAGCTTTGAAGCAATTCTAAGAAATAAAAGGCTTGTGAATTGCTTCCTCTCTCAAAGGGAGGAGGGAGGCACAAGGCCACACAAGCCAGTCAGAAGGGTCTATAAGAAGTTGGATTTATGCGTGGAAAACATGGGGGTATCTTCTGTGATATGAGGCAAGAATGCTCAGAACCCTACCTTGTCCTCTAACTAGAAAGACTACATTGGTAAGTTTGCCTTAACAGGGCATTTAAAAGTAAAAGGGAGGTTCAAAAAAAATCTTCCACTATTTCTGAATGCTGGAACATTGCAGAGGAACAGGTGGAGTTGGGAGAGAGAGAGAGAGAAAGAGAGAGAGAGAGAGAAAAGAGGCAGTCCATATATTGGTCTCTGTTGCACCCCTGGTGCTTTAGCTGCAAAGGAGCCATAAAAGGATGCTGATATTAAGGGTCGATTAAGTGAGATTAGATTTCCTGACACTTAAAGTGGAGCTCTTCTTCTGGTGATGCTAATGTAACATAAATAATAAACAAAAGTAGCTTCATTTCTCTGCCTTATAAAATACGTATGCCCGTTGGTGAGCTAGTGGACTGGTGGAATCATCCAGTATATCAAGGCCTTGATTTCTTCATTCTTAGAATGTTTATGTTTGGTGATTCCCACATTTCCTAAATGATTGGAACTTAGTGAGAATGAAACCAGTTCAGCGTTGAGCCCAGACCTCTGCCTTCCAGAGACTTATCACTTTCTGTGGACATTCTTTTCTGTAAGATTTAAGTCTGAGTTTCTAAGTCCATGTGGCTTTTCCCTTCCCCAGATTTCTGAGAACCATGGAGTTGGTGTGTTCAGGGAATTACAATCACCACCATGGCTTCTTGTTGGCCTGGGATGTGTAGAAAGCATTGCCTTCCAGCCCAGTTTAGGTCTCTAACACTGCTGTACTCTACTTCTCTCTGCTCCCTTTTCCTTTTTCCACCTCTCCTAAACCACTTTCACATTCTTGCATGTCTTAATTCTCTAGGCTCTAAACTCTTTTTCACTAGTGTTCGTTAGTCTTTTAAAACTTAAGTTTTACTCCTCCTAATCCACCAAGTCTCCTCCCGGACTTCTAGTGATTGAGGCTGAGAAGAGTGATGATGATCATGATGAAGAGAGTGACGATGATGATAGTGATGGTGATGATGATGATGATGATGATGGCCGTGATATTCCTGTTGCTCAGAGAAACACAGAGTGAAGCATTTAACAAGCTGATCCCAGCAGAATACATTGTTTACTTCAAAACAAGGACAGAAACGACACCATTTTTTTCTTGAGAGTTGTGTTCTTTTGAACATGTATAACCATAAGAAAGGCAGATAAACTTCTCATTAACCTAGATGCACTCTTTGAAGCATTATATTTTTAAAAAATGTATATACCAATATTGTGAGTAGGCATGTGAGTGTATGTCAGTGTACATGTTTATCATGCTTGTGTATGGCTGCTGCTCTGTGTCACATCACATGTGTGAAGGCCAGAGGACAGCTTTGTGAAGTTAGTTACTTTTTCCCACATCAGCACCTTCTTAATAAGCTCTGCACAGTAGACCTTAACACACATGCAGAGGTGACCATGTCCAGTGCAAAGCCTGGTGCCACAAAACAAGGAACAGATGTGTATAGAAATCCTGGGTTTGTGTCAAGAGTAGATTGCACATACTTAAGCCTACCTTTTTGCTGTTGTTCTTTTCAAGAGGTTTTCTACTTTTATCCTAGGAGAGCATTAAAGGTTTTGATCATGATCATGTGGCTGGTAAGTTATAGGTCCAATGTGGGAGCTTGCGTTTGTGTTTTCAAAACGCACATACAAAATCATCATTACATGTGATATAATAATAAATAATTGGCTCTAAGAGCTAAGATACCTTTCTATGGGACAGTATGTCATTTGCAAAGTATACGTGGAGGAGAGGACATTTGCTAAGGCCATGGAGGAGGGCACATAATATATTAATTATCTTAGACAAGGTTACTTGCTTCAGGAAATTTGAGAAACCTATTTGCTGCAGAGTATTTGTAAAACTTTCCTCTGTTATTTTGTGGTATACCATGGAACAGAATCAAAATGCATTTATAAGTTTAAGTCACACTGGATGACATGGTATACTGTGCACCAAGTGTCAACCTTGAACCAATGAAATCCATACTTTTTCTTAACATTCGCAGTTACTAATGGCATGTTAAAGGTTAGGAAACTTAAAGAAGAGGCACTTATGTGGTTTGTCGAAGTGAAATATCCATTAAAAATTACTATAGCAAACAGTTAGTGAGCACTTAATATGTTCCGGACACTTTACATCTTTATTACCTCAACACTCATTGCCAGGATTACAGAATGGAGGGCGCATTATTATCAGAGTGTGAGGGGATAATGAGCAATCGAAAGCAACAAGGCAGATGTAAGGCAGAAGATCAGCTAAGATGTCATTGAAAATGGAAGTGGTGGGTTTAGGTGTGTGGATGTGCTATGCTTCCTAGTGTTCTTACACACAGCTTAGACCCAGGAAAAGCATACTCGGTGGATATTCAGGTCTACGGAGATGACATGTACATGATAATGTCTTTTTATTCACCTCGGTAAGGTAGAAAAAATGATGAAGATGTTTATGTTGTCCTTGTTACCACCTAAGTAGCTCACTGTAGTTACAGCAAGGGGAAAGGGTGGGACAAGGGGATGTAGAAGTTTAGGCAACATTCTCTTTCCTGAACACCAAAGGCAAAGAGAAAGGCATTCCCAGAATTCTCAACTGAGGGAAGGAGAGGCGAGGGAAGCCACCCCAAGTCACATAACTGTTCTTTGGCAGATGCAGTGAGGCTGGCTCTGGAGTTAATGTCCAAACCAGGTTGCAGTGTTCACAATCCAGTCTGTCTTGTTGGGTTTCTTCCTCTATTGTGTATTACCTAGCTTAAAGAGCTAAGACAATGGGATGAAAGTATGTTGACTGCCAAGTCTTCCAAAGGATCCAGAAACCTGTCCTAACTAGAAGCAGTTAAATGAATCTCACTGCTTAACTATGTTTCTCTTTATGCTGGATTTAAGCTGGCTATCATTAATGATTCAGTTCAGAAACCACTGCCTGTGTCTTTACTGACTCTCCTTATTCCTACTTGTAGCATTTCCAAACTTTATGAGCCCTTCCCTGTCCTCCAGATTCCAACCTGGGGACCACATGGTACTAACAGAAAGTCAAGTTCTGGTTAAAGTTTAATGTAGCAGCAGTGTCCTTTTCTCAACACTGTGACAGTAATGCCAGTGTAGGAAGTAGTAACAAGATGAATAGATTGCAGGTAGAAACAATAGCCCTATGGTCCTATGGGTAGAAACAATAGCCCTATGGTCCTATGGGTAGAAACAATAGCCCCATGGTCCTATGGGTAGAAACAATAGCTCTGTGGTCCTATGGGTAGAAACAAGAGTATAATGGTCCTATAGGAACCATCATTCTCTGTACTGGGATATTTTAATATGTTAAGTAAGGTGTTTCTCTTCCCCAGCCTTTGTTACATAAAGAAACATTCTCTTTCCTATCAGGAGTCCTTGCTTGTCTATGACTGAAGGGAAGGAAGGAATGGTTCTATGTTGCCCTGTTAATTAATGTCAAAGTCTACATTTGACCAGATAGCCTTGTGAGCTTCATGCCATATGGAGGACTCTTTTCATTGGCAGAACTTCCCCTTCTCTAATTTTGTCTGGAGAGTTCAACCTGCATAATGTTATGAAGCCTTGGTTAAGATTATAGTGTCAACTTCTTTCTCTCAGTAAGAACCCATTCAGCTAACACTGAGACTCCTGAAATGCTTCCCTGTGCTAATAAGGCATTTTGGTACATTTAGCCTTCTACCTATGACCTTTGACCATCCTGGATGTTTCTACCCCCAACCCCTGTTCCCAAGACTATATAAGCCTTGAATCACCCCAAGTATACTTGGTCTGCCTCCCTTCAGCTGGTCCAGGTATAACCATTCCCCGTGAAGCCTGTACTCACAGGGCTTCAGCCTGCCCAACCTGTCATTTCTGCTCCCTTTGCCTTTGTGGATTAATATCAGCCAAAGATCCCCTGGGGCAGGGAGGGTCAACATTCTAGAGGAAGAAAGACACTGAAGTATCTGAGTAACTGATGTGTCTGTCTCTGGATGAAAGTCTAAATGATCCCTCAGGAATTATGGAAGAGATCATGGGGAAAGGACAGATAATACAAGGGTTTGCTGGGGAACACCACCTCTCTTCTCTGTATAGGCCAACAAGAGGAATTTTATCAGAGAAAACCCTGCTTGCTGATGACATCCAGGTACAGAGATAACATTTCCCAGGTGTGTTTGGGGGAACATTTCAGTGAAGATGGGGCTCCAGGGTGTGGGGTATGTGTACGCATAGAGGCTTGTACATATGTTAACAAACTCATTTAGTAGGTACAGATGAGGTGGTAGATGTCAGAAATGGAACTGTTTCTTTGACCTCACAGGGGCTCTAGGAGAGTTCAACAAGCCTCCAAACCCAGACAGTTTGAGTGCTGTGGATATGAACTAAGATCTGTTTTCTAACAGACTAATGTTGGATCACAGAGAAGGCTTTCTATCATCTCACAGAACATGTGGCAATCATTTCAATCTTCACCTCTACGTGTCTTATAAAATTCTCTGGATCCATTTGTGTGTGTGTGTGTGTGTGTGTGTGTGTGTGTGTGTGTGTGTGTGTTGTGCTTAAAATGAGAAATTTAAGATCTGAACTTTGAAACAGTAGAGGAGAACAGTGGCAGGGGAGGACCCCACGGGCAGAAAACAAATCAAAACCAGACAAATGAAGTTCTATGGAGTGAAAATGCATTGAACCAGGAATGAAACAATCAATGGTAAAGAGACAACCTCTACCAAAGGAGGGGACAAGTGCAAACTGTTGAGAAGAGAATATTGATCTAAAGTGGATAAGGAACTTTAAAACACCAACAGCAAAATTTCCAATTTATAGACAGAGTATGTGTAGCTCTCACTCCTCATAAAAGAAACTTCCTTTGCAACAGAGATCATTACAGAAAGCCCTGTAGCAGACCACCCGAAGGATCCTGTCCTTCTGTAATGATCTCTATTCCCTGGGGACTCCACAAATCTTTCCAGGTTTAAAGTCAGAGAACAATTGACTATAGAGAGCCCAGTCCCAGTTGGCTTATCCACAACACAAACCCTATATCTAAGGCTCAGGGAACATTATGGAGCCCAGAGGCAGAAAGATTCTAGAGCCATTGGGTCAGGGAAGTTTGCTGTGAAATAGTGTCTTCTGTCCATGACAGGTAAGCTATAGCCATGAAATCTCAATAGTATGGTTGCCTAAATAAGAACCGACCAATTCTAACACCAGTTAGCATTCCAATGTAGATGGAAAAAAATCTTACAGGATCCTATTGCTAGATATAGAGCTCTAAGGAATTAATGGTTTTTAATAGAGTGTGCACACGCACACACACACACTCACACATTGTTCTACTTCCAAAGTATCCACAGGAAATGATCACATGCCAAAAAAATACGCACATGTTCATATTCATTTTTGCAGTGTTGGGATATCTAAGAGATGGAATAAGGAATGAGTGAGTAAGTACAACATGGGATACTATTAAACTATATAAAATGTCATCTACTATTATCTTTGTATAATAGACATTTATAAACATTAGCTGGGGAACATTAGATTAAGTGAAATAAGTCAAAGACATAAAGGAAAATTCTATGTGGGTTTGTTCATATGTGGTTTTTAAAAAGTCAACCAGAAAAACCAACCCACCAGCTGCAATTGCCTGGGAATCACTTGGGAATCAGGTGATCTTCACTCTCTTCCCTATTCTCCATTTCCAATTCCCCAGTCTCATCCTCAGCCCTGTAGGAGACCAACTGAGGATTCTCTTTTTCTTCTCTCTCTTCATTTTCTGGGGACTCCAAAAATCTTTCCAGGAAGCAGACTTTCTTCCTTACCCTATCCCTTTTTATCAGCTGCCAGCAGCTGAGGCTGTCTCTACCAGGAAATCTGCTGGCCATGCCTGCCTGGGAGTCAGATAGCTGATTTCTACTGTCTACCCTGTCCTTAATTCCAACTCTCTAGTCTTATCCCTATCCCTGTAGTTGTCCAAATGCAGGGACTTGTCTTCATTCTTTGCTTCCATCCCCTGGTGACTCAACAGGTCCTTCAGACAAACACAACTTTCCTCCCTCCTTTGGATCTTTTCAGCTACTTCCTTCCAATCCATCCTCATTCCTTCTGTAAGCTCCTAGAAACACATTCTGGCAAGAGTCCACAGTCACCACACATGGCAGAGAGCCAGAATCATCTACTCACAACCTATGCACAGCTACTACACTCTCTTAAGTACCAGACAGGGTAATAGGAACTAAGAAATTGAGTACTCACCTAACAAAGACAAGATGAAATATAAATACTTAGAATCACAATCATCCCAAACACAGATGCTTAGATACAACCCGTGTGAAACCACAATCAGTAATAGCCAGAAAATATGTTTCCACCAGAACTCAGCAAATATATTACAGTAGGGCCTGAGAAATACAATGTCACTGAAGCCTAAGACAAAGACTTCAAAATAGCTATTACGACTGTGTTCCTTAAAGACCTTACAAAGATATGAAGAAACCTATTAATAAAATCTATGAAAAAGAAATGGTGGAATGAGATGAAGAAAGCAGTTCAAGATATGAAAGTAGAAATAGAATCACTAAAGAAAACCCAGACATAGATAAAACTGGAAATAAAACATTTAAGAAGTCAAACACTTTAGAATTAAGCCTCAACAACAGAATACAAGAAATGGAAGAAAGAATCTCTGCCATTGATGGCAATATAGAAAAAAATGGATACCTTAATCAAATAAAATGTTAAATCTTCACAGATTCAGGCAAAAAGCATCCGGAATATCTGGAACACTATGAAAAGACCAAATCTATGAGTAAAAGGATGAGAGGAAGTAGCAGAAACCCTGGACAATAAGGTATAGAAAATATTTTCGATAAAATCCTAGAAGAAATTTTCCATAACTGAAAGAAAGAGTTTCCTATCTAGGTACAACAAGCATGCAGAGCACTAAATACACGGAACCAGAAAAGAATTTCCCTTAGCACATTAAAGTAAAAGTAAAGATCAAAGAATATTAAAAGCTGCAAGGGAAAAAGACAAAGTAACATGTGAAGTCCAGGCCATTAGAATAATACATGACTTCTCAGTGAAGATTCTAAAATCAGAAGGGCCTGAGAAGGTGCTCTAGAAACTCCAAGAGACCACAGATGCCATCCCAGACTAAATACCTAGCAAAACTTTCAGTTATAATATATGGCAAAATGTAGAGAGAATCTCTTTTGTACTGTATGCAAGCATCACCTATCAATAAAAAGCTAATAGACTATTAGCTGAGGCAGGAAATAGAAGATACAAGTTCAAGTTGGAGGAGAACTCTAGGATAGAGTCAGGTGCAAGAAGAGATTCACCCCCAAATCTGAGGAACATGATTACGTGAAACTGAGGAGAGGTAACTAAGCTTATGGCAGACTTAGACTAAATTAAATTGATAGTTAAGTTATGAACTAGTCAGGGAACAAGTCCTAACTTGTGGCCTAGGCATTTATTCATAAATAATATGTCTCAGAGTCATTATTTATTTCGGGAACTGGGGCATGGGTAGAAAAACCAGCAGTTACAGAGAAAGAAAAACATTCCATGATGAAATAAAATTTAAGCAGTACCTGTCTACTAATTCATACTACAGAAGGTGATGGAAAGAAATTTTCAACCTGAAAAGAGGTAAACCACACAGAGGAAAACACAAGGAATATCAAGCAAGTAAATCAAAAGAGGGGCTATATGTCTATTCAAACACAACAAATTTGGAAATCAGCAAATGCTGCTCAGTGAAAATGTTCAGTATAAACGGTCTCAATTCCTTAATAAAAAACACAGGCTAATGATTGGAATTGAAAACAGGATTCAACCTTCTACTATATCCAAGAAAAACATTTTAACATCAAGGATGGATATCAATTCCGTCTACAAAGATGGAAAAAGATATTCCAAGAAAATGGACATAAGTAAACTAGTATATCCATTTTAATATTTGATAAAATAATTTTCAAGCCAAACTAATCAGAAGAGATAGGGAAGGACACAACACACTTATCAAAGGAAAAATCCACCAAGAGAACATTGTAATCCTTAACATCTATGCATAAAACACAAGGGCACCCGAGTTCATAAAAGAAACATTTAAATCACATATTGACTCTCAAACATTTTAGTGAGTGACTTCAACGTCCCACTCTTGCGAACAGACAATCAAAAAAAAAAAAAAACCGCTGGAGCTAACTGATACCATAATCAAAATAGACATAACAGATATTTCCAAAACATTTTACCAATTGACAAAAGAATATACCTTCTTCTTAGCATCTTATAGGACTTTCTCCAAAACTGACCACATACAGGAATACAAAGCAGTTCTCAACAGATACATGAAAATTAAAATAATATCTGACATCTTATCTGACCATCACAAATTAAATATGGGTATTAAGAGAAAGCTTAAAAACTCATGAAAACTTAACAACTCACTAGTGAATGAAACTGAGTCAAGACAGAACTTAAAAAAATATTATAGAATTGAATGGTCAAACTTATAAGAAACAATGAAGGTAGTCTAAGAGGCAACTTCATAGCATTAAGTGCATATATAAACATATATACATATATATGTATATATGTGTGTGTGTATGCATATATCATGTGTCATATGTATCATATACAATATATATGAGATCTATCATATTAGTAACTCAAAATATCTGAAAACTCTAGAACAACAAAACAAAAGAAATTATACCCAAAAGGAGAAGAAACAAAAAATCATCAAACTTTGCTAAAGCAATAGAATAAAAACAACCAATCAGAGAAAAGAAATACAAAGAGTCAGTGAAAAGAAAGACTTGCTTTTTAAAAAAAATTAGTAAAATTGACCAATTCTTAGCCAAATTAACTAAAAGACTGAGAGAGAAGATTCAAGTTAACAAAATTAGAAATCAAAAAGAGGACATAATAGCAGACATGAAGAAAATCCAGAGAATCATAAAGACACACTTTATTTGAAATACCTGTACTCCACCACATTGGAAAAATCTAAAAGTAAGTAGAATTTTCTTAATATATTCTGCATAGCAAGGTTAAATCAAAATCATATAAGTAACTTAAACAGATGTATAATCTAGTGAAATAGAAGCTGTATTTAAGTACCCCCCCCAAAAAAAACAAAAGAGCTAAAGGCAAGATGGGTTTAGTGCAGAATTCTTCCAGACTTTCAAAGAAAAATTAATGCCAATTTTCCCCAAATTATTACCCAAAATAGAAACAGAAGGAACTTTGTCCAATTATTTTTATGATGCCAAATTATCTCTGATATGTAAACCACATAAAGAGCCAACAAGGAAAAAATTACAGAATAATTTTACGGGGGTAAGACCACAGATGCAAAACTATAAATAAAATACTTCTCAATAAAATACTTGCAAACTGAATCAAGAACACATCAATCATAAAGATCAAATAGGTTTCATCTCAGAGATGCAAGGATGGTTCAAAGTACATAAATCAATAAATGTACTTCAACAGATAAACAAACTGAAAGACAAAAACCACACGATCACCTCATTAGATACCAAAAAGGCCTTCAACAAACTCCAACATCCTTTAATGATAAAAGCTCTAGAGATATTAGGGATGCAAGGTACTGTCCTTAATATAATTAAGACAGTTTATGCCAGTCCTAACTAACACCAAATTAAATGGAAAGAAACTCAAAGCAACTCCACTAAAATTAAGAACAGAGTAAGGTTGTCCACATTCTCCTTACCTATTTAGTATCGTTCTTGAAGTCTTAGCTAGAGCAATAAGAGAATTAGAGATCAAAAGGATACAAATAGGACAGAAGTCAAATTATCTTTATTTGCATATATATATATATATATATATATATATATATATATATATATTTCACCAAAACTTTCAGCAAAGTAGCAGAATATATATTTAACTCATAAAAAATGATGACAGAACAAATGGACTGCAAAATAAGTCATGGACCCAATACCTTTCACAATAGCCTCAAAAATGTCTTGGGGTAGTTTTAATTAAGCAAGTGATAAACTTGCACAGTAAAAACTTTATGACTTTGAAGAACAAAATTGAAGAAGATATTAGAAAATGGAAAGGTCATAGATTGGTAGAGTTAATATGGTAAAAATGGTCATCCTACCAAAAGCAATCAGATCCAATGCAATCATCATCAAAATTATTACACAATTTTTCACAGAACTTGAAAAAATTCCAGCTTTTTATGGAAACACAGGAAAACCAGGAAAGCTAAAACTATCCTGAATAATATAAGAACTTCTGGAGATATCACCACCCTTTATCTCAAATTGTACTACAGAGGTATTGTCATAAAAACAACATGGTTTGGGACCCAAAACAGACATGCTGATTGATGGAATTGAATTTTGCAATTGAAGTTAAATCATATATAATTGAATATTGGACTTAAGTTCACATATTTATGGATACCTTATTTTTAAGCAAGAACTGCACACTGGAAAAAAAAAGACAGCATCTTCAACAAATGGAACTGGTCAAAGTGGATGGCTCCATGTAGAAGAATGCAAATAGAACCACACTTATCACTCTGTTCAAAGTTCAGCTCCAAACGTGTCTAAGGCCTCAACATACAAGGCCAGATTCACTGAATCTGATAGATTCATTGGCATATGAAAAGACCTTCTGAACAGAAAACGTAGTACAGACACAAGGAGCAACAATTGATAACTAGGACGTCATGAAACTGAAAACTTCTGTATGGGAAACAAAACTACCATTTAGACAAAATGGCAGCCTTCAGAATGTGAAAGTATTTTTGGCAACTATACATCCCATAAAGTGCTAAAATAAATAAATTAATAAAAAACCCTGTACACTGTGACAATTTTTAAATGAAGTACAGATCTAAACAGAAAATTCTCAAAAGAAGAAACTCAAATGACTGAGAAACACTTAAAGAACTGTTCCACATTTTTAGTCATTGGGAAAATGTAAATCAAAAGTACTTTAAGACTTCTTCTAATATCTTCCAGAATGGCCAAGATCAATAAAACACAGGACATCTCATGTTGACAAGGATGTGGAATAAAGGAAACATTCTTTCTTGGTGGGAATGAAAAACTTGTAGAGCCACTATGGAAATCATTGTGGCGGTTCCTAGAGAAGCTGGGAGTTGATCTACTTCAAGATCCAGCTATACCACTCTTGGGCATATGCCCAAAGGACACCACATTATTCTGCTGAGACATTTGGTCAACCATGTTCATTGCTACTCTATCCAGAGCCACACATTGGAAACACCCTAGATAACTGTCAACAGAAGAATGGATAAATAAAATGTGGTACAATTACATGGTGGAGTATTTGCAAGTAAATGAATGGAGCTAGAAAAACATCATCCCTGGTGATGTTAACTATAAGTATTCAATAAGCAGGGTACAATCCATATACACACAGATGTTAGGTATAGAGTGTTAGTGCTCCATTGTTGGGAACAGACACCATGACCCATGCAGCTCTTATAAAGAAAAGCGATTAACTGGGGGTTACTTGTGGTTTCAGAGATGTAGTCCATTATCATCTTGGTGGGATACAGTCATGGTGCTGGAGACATATCTTAGAGCTTTACCTCTTGATCCTTAGCAGGTAAATGAAGGATGAGGAGAGGAAGGAATATATATATACAGAGAGAGAGAGAGAGAGAGAGAGAGAGAGAGAGAGAGAAAGAGAGAGGGACAGAGAGATGAGAATAGAAGAGAGGGGGAGAAGAATGTAGGAAGGAAAAGCTAAAACTAAGAGCCATTTGAGAAGTCTTGTCACCAAATGAAACCTCCAGAATGGGTTACATTGAATCGAGTTGTTGGCCCAAGGAACCGCATGAACACTCCCAAACAATCCAGGCTATTTCCAGTGCTATTGGTTGTTCTCCTCAAACTGATGCTAGGGTCCTATTGCTTAACACAACACTTACACAACTCATTGAACATGAAAAAGTTGAGTAAGTGCTTAGAGCCTTAACCTTACTAACTAGTGTTCATAGGGATGGAAGCTACTCTGCATGCTACTAAAGGAGAAAGGTAAACAGCAAACCAGCTACAAACCTTTAAACCTATGATGGTGATTTTGGGGCAGTGATTGGTGAAAGGCAGTCTGGCACCCGGTTGAGCACAGGCTTAAAACGCTGGGATATGCCTTGGAATCAGCAAGAGACTGGAAACATTATGCCAAGGCTCCCAGGAGGCTTTTGGCTTCAGTCACGGTCACATATCATGCCCCAGGTAGAGGCGTGACCATACAGCTCCAAGCTATACCTGTGTTAATGAGACACCTAGAGGCGTAGCCATGCCCCTTCCCAGTTACTATATCTGCCGCCCCTCTAAGAGAGGGTGGGGGTACAATTCCATTCATGCCACTTTCATATGATGAAAATAAACGTCTTAGAATTATTGAATGTCTCTTCATCTGGACTCGCTGTGGGAAGTGAGGGATCTGGCCCTCAATCAAGGAGTGATGGCTAATCTCTCACCAAGGGAATCCCAGCACTCCCAGACGGTACCCATTCACCCAAACCTAAGCTGCTAGCCTGGCACCCAAAGCTGCAGAGACCCAGTCCCGGCAGGAACCCCAGTTGTACTCTGGATAGCCCATCTGCAGCACCCTGCATTGACTGCGGTGCCCCGGGCTAGAGAACCCACAGAAACACCTGCCATAAGTTCCCTGGGAATGGCTCCCTCCCACACATATGGGCAGGGCCCTCAGAGGCTTCCCACAGCTCCCACCTGCCTGTCGGACTGTGTGGGAAGATGCACAGCCACTTCCTGCGTGTCTGCTGTCCCACCCAGAGCTGCAATGCCCTGGGACAGCCATTCATTCCACTGCACCAGGTTTGGTCCCAACAGGTGATCAGTCTGCAAGATACTTTAGTGCAATAGGGGCACAAAGCTTATAGAAGAAACCAACCAATATCTTATTTGATTTAAAACCCAACCTATGAGATAAAGCTTACACAGCTTGGGTGACCAAGAATCTGAGACTAGCTTGGGTAGGGACCTAGGGTAAAATCAAATTCTACTGTTCTGCTAAAGAAATGTAACAATCAAATGAGTCTTAATGACATTCTACTATATTTATAGATCAGTGTCATCATTATATAAATTTCCTCCCACAATATATAGGAACAAATAGAGAGACCCACAAATGAACACTGTACAGAGTGAGAAACCTTGAAACACTCAGTTTTAATGGGATGCCTGCATCAAAATCCCTTCTTTCAGGGCTTAGGGAAACCTATGGAAGAGGAGGTGGAAGGATTCTAAGAGCCAGATGGGGTAGAAGACACTAGGAAAGCAAGTCCTTCTGAACAGAGAAGGACCAACACACACATGAACTCACAGAGACTGTGGCAATACAAATAGAGCCAGCAAAAGTTTAAACCAGATGGAATCCCAGCACTGAGAAGGGAAGTAGACAAAAATCTTCATCCCTAACCCAGAAGTTATCTCTAATGGATAATCACTCACAAGGGAAAACTTAGTTTTCCCCAATGGAACATTACTGGATAGACAAAACAGTCTTAAAGGCTGCCCATGCTCAGTAGTAGATGGACAACAGGAAAAAAAAACCCTCCATGTCATTTTTGGAGTCTTCTGTGTATATGTTTTCCAGTTTTGTGTCTTTATGGATTTCTGCTTGTGTGAATCTCTGATTCTTTGTGTCTATATGTGTTTCTTGTGCTTTTTCTTTGACTCTTTTTTCTTCTGTTTGTTTTGTCCTGTTCTACTTTATTTTTATCTTATTATTATTTGCAGATACCTGTTTATTTTCTAATGAGAAAGAGAAAGAGAGAGGGAGGGAAGGAGAGAGGGAGACACACACACATGTACACAGAGGGGGGAGGATTTGGGCAGAAGGGTAATAGGAAAGATCTGGGAAGAGTTGGGTGAGCAGAAACTGTAATCAGAATATATTGTATGAAAGAATTATTTCCAAAATTTTTAAAATAAGAAAAGACATTATTAACCAGGGTGTATAATAGTGATTAATAGAGACTGTGGGGGAAACCCTGCTAATTAAGGTCACAATCTTCTATGCCCAGATAGCACTTCTGAGCTCAAGAGAAAATGGAGTACTCCCTTTACCAGCAGGACTTTCTTGTCTGGGGAGCCTGACACCCCACATCCTCTACCTGGGAAAAATAGAATAGTTCTTGGCAGACCTACAAGTTCACCTTTCTTTTTCTTGTTAAGAATCTATCCAGAAAGTACTTTGGATTCCTTGAATGCCTGTCCATACAAATGAGCTATTCACGGCCAATGATTTTATCCAATCACCCTGAAATTTTCTTCCCACTCTCCAAGGTTCATATATAGCCCTTGACCACCAAAATAAAGTATATGTGCACAAGCCCACCTTGAATAAAGGCATGTGAACAAGTTAAGATCTTCTAAGAGAGATGTTTCATTAAAATCATTGGAGAACCCCCTACCCCTCACTCCCAGTCAGACCAGGATTCTGAAGACTGTATCCGGATTCTACTTCATCCATTCAGTTTGGTGTACAGTGGTGCCTAGAGACACTGAAAGGACAAAGGCAAGATGCAAAACCACAGCTGGACCACAACACATATACCACAAGAGACTGAGATCAGTGTGGATGCAAAACGGATAGTGTTAAGTTAGGTAACAAATAGTCAAAAGTATAAATTCTAGCATTCTATGGAACTGTGGGGGCTATATTTCATAGTAACCTATATTTTTATGAATAACTGGAAGGCAGGAACTTGAAAGCAACAACAAAGGATTAAATGGTTTATAAATAAGAATTATTTGTTTCATAGTATATTTTGTCAGAATGTATTTTTCTTATCCTCAGGTAAATTGAAAGTATCACATCTGTTTATTAGATTGATAAGCAAGTTCGATATAAGAATTTTGTTTGGTAGATAAGTTCACTCAAAAATGAATTAAAATTGTGAAATCTCTTTTTAGGAAAAGTAATGCTAAGTAGAAGGGGTGGCCATGTCCTCAAGCATCCTACATGTAAGTTTAATCATCACACCCACAAGTAAGCGCAATGTTTATACTGCACAGAACTTTTCAACTTAAAATGTGGTTATGGAAACAATGATTTAGACTTGATCGTTATATGTACTAAATGTATTTCAAAGGATTACACTTCATCCATGCATTGGTATCATTAAAGAGAAATTACTAAAGATCAAACAATGGAATTTCTCAAAAGATTTTAGGCAATAGTTAACATTTATGAGGCATAGCTCTGGATCCTAGGTGGAAAATGGCTGTGTGCTGCACATTTCTTTCAGAGATTCTTGCTTCATGCACCACCAATCACTGTTGCTGGGTCAGGCACATTGCTCAGGTGAAATGTGTTAATTAAACAGTTAATTGTGGTGTCTGATCAGCACGCATTTTTATTGGTTGAACATGTGTCTGAATCTTATTTTCATGGCATTATCACATTGTGCCCTCCAGAGTTTTGTTTTGTTTTTGTTTTTGGTGATAGAATATATATGTACACACACAGGCACATTCATACACATAGATCATTTCAACTATTTTAAATGCAATAAATAAATCAAGACTCAGAGAAGACAAGTGAGAAAATCCTTCATTGATTGCAATGAATTTTCTCACCATTCAATGGGTGAGAGTTTGTAATAATTGGTTTGAGTTCAAAGTAAAACACAAAACAAATAATCTATGGTAAAACAAAATAATTTCCTGGAGGTGTAGGACTGACTTGAAATGGGTTCAGAGAACTTTCTAGCAATGATCAGTATGTTCCATCTCTTGAGGTGGACATACATTGTATGATTGTCAGTCCTGATCAAAACTCACTAAAGTGCAATTCAAAGATAAGTGTATTGAGTAGAATTACATTCCTACTTACAACTTCAGAAGTCTTTAAAAAAAGTCTTAAGGCTACTTTCTAGTGTTCTTAAATTAGTGACATTTGATGTCTGAATAATCCCTTATGGCTGTTGATGGTGGCCTCTTTTGTCTAATCCTAGAGTCATGAACTCTTATTGAGAGTAGTAGGTCTAAGGAATCAGACCCCAGGACAGCTACCTATAGCTGAATCCTTAAGAACCAGTGCTTCAGTATCCTTATCAGCACCTATGGATATTATCAGCTCTGGCCTTACATGATGGTTATTTATTTATTTATTTGAACATATGATTGAATATGCATAAATACCATGGTGTGAGTATGGAGGTTCAAAAACAACCTTTCACTTTCTTTGAGACATGGTCTCTTGTTTGCTGTTATATATGGTGGGCTAGCTGGCCTGTGAGCTCCTGGGGTTCTTTTGTCTCTGCCTCCCATGTTCCCATAGAAACACTGGGATTGCAGGTGCTTGTGCTGTACATCCAGCTTGTATGTGGCTCTGGGGATTTGAACACAAGCTTGTGAACCATGTGTTTTACCTACAGAGCCATTATCTCAACGTCTGTCTGTTTTAATTGCATAGAAAGTTCTAAGACTGTCTGACATTGATCAGAACAGTTCAATACCAGGATGTTTTCCCTGACAGTGATCTGGATTGTTTGGGATTGTAGAGGTTAATGTCCTTAATCAGTGCCACAAGTCACAGGTCTTGGGCTGTCCAAGAGCACCACTGCTGACTGCCTGTTTGCTCTGCTCGATGGGCACTCCAGATATGCATGCTTGGAAGACTGTTTACCAGGCTAGTTAGTGGAAGGGAGAGCATTCTCCCCACAAATCTGTAGTGACACTGTGTAACTTCTTGAGAGATAAGCAGGGCTAAGAGCAGCACATAACCTTTAAAAGCTGAATAAAGTCTATAGATGTTATGAAAGGTTCTTAGCAAAGATGAAAAAGAATTGCTGCAATAGTTTGAGGGGTTTTAATGCTAGATCAATAAATCTGATAAGTTTTTGCTGGTTTGTTTTCTTTCTATCTCTAGAGAGAGAAACGTATGAAAATGACAGGTGTGCATTCCCCCCTCGGGAATAAATGCAAGGTGCATTCAATTGATGTTAAATTAATGTTCCTTCACTGCTTTTATGGAGAGCCTATTATTATCTAGATACAGCTCTGGGAACAGAGGAAGATGTATGGAGACTAGAAATTCTCTGGAGAATTTCAACTATGGGAAAAGGGACGTGTGTGTGTGCACAAATCACTGCAACACCCAAGCATAGCAAGCAGGCTTCCCTGGAAACAGAGCAAAACTTGCTAGGATGGCTGTTGGGGGAAGGAGTTCTGAATGGGAAGTTTAGAGAAGCTTGATAGAGCTGTTGCCATGTGAGTCCAGCAGTGATGGTATACTAGATACAGGGTCAAGACCAACTGAATCCACATTGTCCATCATTCACACTGTTTCCTTTGCATCTTCAAGATAGGATAATGGACAAGAATCAAAGTCAAAGTGTTTGTTTTGTTTTAAAGGAATGCAGAATCACCTTAACAAAGTGTTTCTCCCTAAAGGATGAGAGGATCATGTCACTCAGGCTCAAAGCAATGGCAGCATTTCTTACTGTGCCCAAACAAGCAATCCTTACTGCCTCCAAATGTTGGCTGTTTGTGGGGAAAAAGAGATTATTATGTTTAAGTAGACCTTTGGTCTAAATTATCATGTAAGTATGTGGAACCAGGATGAGGGAAGAATGAATACATCTATCCTGTCTTTAGGGACCAGAGCCTTTCATGATATAATTGTAAGAAACAGAGGGTGTATACATGCCTGACTTTAATCATTACATATCCTATAAGATAAGGTAGTAATAACTTTCAGTGTTGGTCAGTTAGATTACAACTCCTAATTTTCTACCTAGAAGGAGCAGCAAGAGAATGTCCACATGACTTTAGGGTGAAAGTGATCTCAACAAAGGGAAGAATCTGTGCTGAATCTTTTGTCTCTGAGAGGGTGATGGTGTCTGGAGACGCAAGAGTGTCCTATGATTAGCAGGCAAGAAATTGCCAGACTGTGATGGGTTATATGCCTCAGTGTGCTGGTTTAGATAGAGAACAAGAATCTATCCTGCTAATCAAAGGGTTTTTAGACTTCATGACTCCTTCAACCCTACCATTTCCTTCATTCACATTTCGTATATATTAATCTAGATTTCTTTTCTGTTGATGTGATAGCATGCATACGAAGAAATTTGGGGAGGAAAAGGTTTATTTGACTTATAGGCTACAATTCATTATTGAGAGAAGCAAAGGCAGGATTCTGGACCAGAAACTGTGAGGAGGTACTGCTGCTTACTGGTTCACCCTCTCTATCTTGCTCAACTACCTTTCTCATATAGTCTAGACCCATCTGCCTAGGGATGGTAACACCCACAATGTGCTGAACCCAACTCCATCAATTAGCAATCAAGAAAATGGTCCAGAGACATATTCACAGGCCAGTCTGGTAGAGACAATTTCTCAGTTGAGTTTCTAGATTCTCTGAGACAGTAAGTACTGTTAATTTGATAATGAAGACTTACCAGCATGCATACTACAAGAGTTTCGTTCTATCAGTAAGAATAATGAGGATCAGAGTGCCCAAGGAGTTTATTCAATTCACACAGCATGTAAATAAATGGCTGCTAGATACCATCAGTCTGCCTTTTCTTGGTTCTAATATGCCCTTGACTATATTGCCTCAGAATTGTAACACTGGTTCATTAAATGTTAGGAACAAAATGTAAGTACAAAAATGTGAACACACACACACACACACACATATGGAAGAGAGAAAGAGATAGAGATAGAGATAGAGAGAGAGAGAGAGAGAACTTCACTTTTGCTGGTAATTGCTCAACTTTCTGGTTCTGTCTTGGGTTATGCCTATTGTCTCTAAATCATTAGTAGTCCTAGATTTTTTTACTTAGACTAATTGCTATGGATCACAATTTCAATAGTAATCTGGGTAGAATTCTGTCCTTTATTTGCTGTTTCTGCCAGGTCTCATGTTTATAGAGAATACAGTTTTCTCTTAGTATATAGTTATTTTAGAATGTCTTTCCTATCTTAATTCTTTGCAGGTGCTATTTGATTCAGCTCTGGCATAAGTGATCCAAAATTACATCATTCAGCTCTGACAGAAGTGGCACAAAAGCTCTCTCATTACAAATATTTGAACCCATTGTATTTACCAGCTAATTATTGTACCTACCAGCAGTGACTGGGCAGTGTGGAAAAGTATTGGTTGGGAATATGAGAAATGTGTGAAGTCCAGGTACATAGAATATGAAGACTGAGCTGAATGCTTGGCTTCATTGACTCTGTCACTTAGTATAGGGCATGGAACTGTGATTGTCTTTTTTCCCCAATGTCTGCTCAATCAACATGCTTTAATATTTGAAGAAATTGTAAATTATGATGCTAGAACCACTTGGTGGAATTAGAAATGGCTTTTGGATCATTTTTTAGTTTTTACATTTTTCTGATATAGTGTCAACTGTCAAAACAATAGACTTGGGTCTGGAGGAGCCTTGTGGGACCCCAAGAGTGTCCTGCTTCCCTGGGTAGACATGCAGGACCCCAAGAATACCCAGCTTGGATACCTGCCCCACCATTCCCCTTGAAGTCAGGTTTGCTGGGACACAGCCAGCAGAGGTGAGTTGTTCCCAGTCCCCTGACCTCCACTAACTGACACTGGGCCTGCCCTTCAATCCTGAGGAAACTCTTAGGGCCCCCAAATCATCCTGCTTCCCTGTGGAGCCCTGCAGGTCTCCAAGAATAACCAGGTTGGATATCTACCTGCCCCACCAATCCCCTCCCTGTCTGGTGCCTGAAGAACAGCCAGCAGAGAGGCCTGTAGGGGCCCCAAGAACCACCAGCTTGGAATATTTACACACTGATTCCTTTCCAGTGAAGTCTACCTGAAGCACATCCAGTAAGGTCAGGTCCCTCGACCTTCATTGCCTGGTCCACTACTCCTCCTGCCTTCCTGAGAAGTTTTGCCATCATCAGGATCACCCAGCCAACACCAGCAAAATCAGATGCCTAAAGGACAATATAAGAACAAAATTAACAAGAACTATGGCAATACGGCACCACCACAACCCATCTATTCTGCTACAAGCCCTGGATATCCCAAGGAAGCTGAAATAAAAGAAGATGATCTTAAATCCAAACTTGTAAGATGATAGAAGCCTTTAAAAAGGACATGAATAACCCCCTTAAAGAAATAGAAGAAAATACATTCAAGCAGGAAGGGCATTAAAAAAGGAAGCAAATAAATATAAAGAAATATAGGAAAATACAATCAAACTGGAGGAAGATATGAATAAAGTTGTCCAAGATCTGAAAATGGAAATAGAAGCAATAAGGAAGCACATACTGAGGCAATCCTGGAGATGGAAAACCTAGGCAAGAGAGCAAGAACTATAGACAAAAACATCACCAACACAATACAAGAGATGGAAGAGAGAATCTCAGACATAGACGATACCCTAGAAGAAATCTATATACCAGTCAAAGAAAATGCAAAATCTAAAATGTTCATTACATAAGACATGCAGGAAATTTGGGACACTATGAAATGCTGAAAGTTAAGAATAATAGGAATTGAAGAAGGAGAAGCTCAAAGGCTTAGCAAACATCTTCAACAAAAGCATAGAAGAATATTTCTCTAACCTAAAGATAGAGATGCCTATAAACCTTCAAGAATCTTCTCCTACCACATAATAAAATAATCAAAACACTAAATGTTAGAACAAAGAAAACATATTAAAAGCTGCAAGGGAAAAAAGGTCAAGTAACATATAAAGGCCAACCTATCAGAATTATACCAAACTTCACAACTAAGACTCTAAAAGTTGTAAGAGCCTGGACAGATGTCTTGCAGAGCCTAAGAGACCACAGATGTCAGCCCATACTACTATACCCAGTAAAACTTTCAATCACCATAGATGAAGAAACCAAGATATTCTATGACAACCAAATTTAAACAGTACTTTTCCACTAACCCAGCTCTAAAGAGGCTACTGGAAGCAAATGTCCAACCCAATGATGCTAACTACACTCAAGAAAACACAAGAAATAAATAATTTAACACAATTAAAGCCATTAGAATAGAAACACACACACACACACACACACACACTATAATGACCAACAACAAAAAACAGGAATTAACAATCATTGGACATTAATATTGCTCAACATCAATGGACTCAATCCTCAATAAAATGACACTGGCTAACATAATGGATGCATAAACAGAATCCACCATTTTATTGTGTACAAGAAACACATCTAGGCAACACAGAGAGATATTACCTCTGAGTAAAGAGCTAGAAAAAGGTGTTCCAAGCAAGCATATTCAATAAAAGAAGCTGGAGTAGCAATTCTAATATCTAATAAAATAGTTTCACCAAAATTAATCAAAAGAGATGGGAAGAACATTTCATACTCACCAAAGGAAAAACATCTCATCTCAATTCTGAACATCTATATCTCAAATGCAAGGGCATCCACTTTTGGTAAAAAACAAAAACAAAAAACAAACAAAAAACATTAAGCTTAAATCACACATTGAAGCCCACACATTAATAGTGGGAGACTTGAACTCTCCAATCTCACCAATGGACTGGTTATTGAGGCAGAAGCTAACCCCTTGTATCCTATCAGATAGCCATGGATTAAAGATGGCTTGAACAACAACAGAAACATTAGAAAGTCTACATATTCATGGAAACTGAACAACTCTTTCAGTTGTTCTTTCAGTTGTAAAAGTCATCACTTTTTAAAGGGAAGAAATAAAGTAAGAAAGAATTTCTAGAATCTAATGAAAATGAGGCACAACATACCCAAACTTATGGGACACAATGAAAGTTCGAAGCGCTAAGTACCTTCATAAAGAAATTGGAGAATTCTCATACTAACAAATTCAAAGCTCTAGGCAAAAACAAATAATAATCAAACACACCTAAGAGGAATAGATGGCAGGAAATAATCATAATCAGGTCTGCAAGTAATCAATCAGAAACAAAGAAAACAATACAAATAATCAATAAAACCAAGAGCTGGTTCTTAGAAAAAATCAACAAGATAGACAAAACTTTAGCCATACTAACTAAAGGGCAGAGAGACAGTACCCAAATTAACAAAATCAGAAATAAAAAGGTAGACATAACAACAGACACAGAGGAAATTCAAATAGTCATTAGGTCTTACTTCAAAAGCCTGTACTCCACAAAATTTGAAGATCTAAATAAAATAGACAATTTTCTAGACAGATACCAATAACGAAAATTAAATCAAGATTAGGTACGTTATAACCTCTAAAGATATAGAAGCAGTCATTAAAAGTCTTCCAACCAAAAGTGCCAAGCCGTATGGTTTTAGTGCAGAATTTTACCAGAATTTCAAAGAAAAGTTAACACCAATACTCCTTGAACTATTTTACAAAATAGAAACAGAAAAAACATTGCCAAAACTCATTCTATGAATCCACCATCACCCTGATAACCTAAACCACACCTAGACTCAACAACAACAAAAAAGAGAATTTCAGACCAATTGCCCTCATGAACATTGACACAAAAATTTCAATAAAATACATGCAAACCTAATCCAAGAACATACCATGATCAAACAGGACTCATCCCAGGGTGGCAGGGGTGGTACAATATTAATATAATCCACCATATATACAAACCAAATCAAGAAACAGACAAGCAAACAAAAACCAAAAAACATGATCATCTCATTAGATGCTCAAGAAGCCTTTGACAAAATACAACTCACCTTCATGTTAAAAGTTTTGGAAGGTCAGGGATACAAGGTGCATACCTAAATATAATAAGGGCAATATACATCAAGCTAATACCTAAATCAAATTAATTGGAGAGAATCTTGAAGCAATTCAACTAAAATCAGAGAAAAGACAAGGCTGTCTTCTCTCTCCCTGTCTCTTCAAAATAGTAAATGAAGTTTTATCTAGAGCAATGAGACAACTGAAGGAGATCAAAGGAGAACAAAGTGGAAAGGAAGAGGTCAAAGTATCACTACACACAGATTATAAGAAAGTATACATAAGTGACCCTGAAAATTCTACCAGAGAATTCCTATAGCCGATAAACACCTTTAACAAAGTGGCTAGCTATAAAATTAACTCAAAAAAAAAAAAAATCAGTAGCCCTCCTTTAGACAAACAATAAATAGGCTGAGAAGAAGTTAGGGAGATAATATCCTTCTTAATAGTCACAAATAATATAAAATATCTTGGTGTATCTCTCACCAAGCAAGTGAAAGACCTATTTGACAAGAACGTCAAGTCTCTGAAGAAAGAAACTGAGGAAGATATTAGAAGGTGGAAAGATCTCCCATGCTCATGGATTGGTAGGATTAATATAGTGAAAATGGCTATATTACCAAAATCAATCTATAGATTCAATGCAATTTCCATAAAAATTCCAACATAATTCTTTACAGATCTTAAAATAATGATTCTCATTTTCTTATGGAAAAGCAAAAAAACCCAGGATAGATAAAACAATCCTGAACCTACTGGGGTATCACCATCCTGATTTCAAGCTGTATTACAGGGCAATAGTAATAAAAACTGCATGGTATTGGTAAAGAAACAGACAGGTTGATCAATGGAATCAAATCAAAGACTCAGAAATAAATCCACACACCTATGGACACTTGAATTTTTACAACAAAGCCAAAACCATACAATGGAAAACGGAGAATATCTTCAACAAATGGTGCTGGTCTAACTGAAGGTCTGCATGTAGAAGAATGCAAATAGTCCCATGCTTATCATCTTGCAGAAAAATCAAGTCCAAGTGGATCAACGATCTCAATGTAAAACCAGATACAATAAATCTAATAGAACAGAAAGTAGGGAATAGCCTTGAATTCATTGTACTGGAAAGAACGTCCTGAACAAAACACCAATGGCTCAGGCTCTAAGATCAACAGTTAATAAATGGGACCTCATGAAACTGAAAAGCTTCTGTAAGTCAAAGGACACTGTCAGTAGGATAAACCAGCAGCTACAGATTGGGAAAGGATCTTAACCATCTCTATATCTGATAGAATGCTAATACATAAAGAACTCAAGAAGTTAAATATCAACAACCCAAATAACCCAATTAAAGCATGGGGTACAGAGCCAAATAGAATTCTCAACAGAGGAATCTTGAATGGTGGAGAAGCACTTAAAGACATGTTCAGTGTCCTTGGTTTCAGGGAAATGAAAAACAAAATGACTCTGAGATTCCACCTTATACCCATCAGAATCTTTAAGTTCAAGTGACAGCACATGCTGACTAGGATATGGAGCAAGGGAAACTCTCCTCCCTTTCTGGCAAGCTTGGACAACCACACCTGAAATCAATTTGATGGTTTCTCTGAAAATTGGGAATACAGCTACATCAAGTCTCAGGCATATACCCCAAAATTGCTCCACAGTACCACAAGGACACTTCCTCAACTATGTTCATAGCAGTTTTATTCATAATAGCCAGAAACTGGAAACAACTCGGGGTAGGGGAAGGGGATGTAGTGTGTGAGGGGATGAGGAGGAAGGAATGGGGGAAAGACCTGTGTGAGGGGAGACTCAAAGAAGGAGGAGGCATGGGGAATGATATTGGGATGTAAAGTGAATAAAATCAAGCAAAACAAAACAAAACAAAAAGACCCCAAACAAATTTAAAAAACAAAAAACAAAACAAAACAAACACTAAAGCCTATGGACTGGGCGGATCTTCATGTGTGCATGCCATGATCTCTGACTGGCAACTGAAAAGCAGTCACCAGGAAGACTGACATCAAGGGACATCATTGAAAGTCTGTGATTAGGATGGAAGGTTTACTCTCTGTTCCTCTTCCTGTTGCACAGTCGGCTCACCAACATGATGAGTGTTTCCATTTCTCCCTTACCCCAGAAAGGCTTCCTAAGGAAAATATGCAAATTTATTATTTGCTTTCCTCTTGCCTGATTTCTTTCCATGTTTATTAAAAATTTAAATACAAACTATATTTGCTGCTCTAAGCTATATGGGCACAGAAGCAAATACGACCCAATCCCTGACCTCGGACACATCGTAGTCTAGTTAAGCAGTAAAAGACTAAGTCCCGAGTCTTTCCCCTGCATTGTTGTGGTAGCTCCTACACAAATGTGCTGTCGCAAACAGTGCTGCTCATCCTGTGATTCCTACTGCTGCCTTTGTTCTCCCGCAGCATTGCATATTTTGCATCTTTTGTGTCTAGAACCAATCACTTTAATGGGGAGGATGCATTTTGGAAGGGGGAGACAAGTCAATTACAGAAAATCAGATTTTAGTTGACAAACAGCTGCCTGGAGAAGAGTTATCTCCCTCCTTTGTGTAACATTTTAGAAAAATATGACTCTAGTAGCATACCTGCAGTACAAGAGTACATGCATAAACATGCCCTGTAGAGAAAAATTAGTGACAAAACCAGAAAGTTATCCTATGACATCAAATGTCATGTTCGTGCCCTAGCTATCTCATGATAGCCAACCATGTTCCTTCCCTGATACACATAGAGTTTTCTAGTCAATATTCTCAAAATAAGAGTATTTGTGTGATTAAGTTAGATAGAGATGAGTCTTTTAATTTGCCTTATTAGTTGTTGAGATAGGGTCTTCCTATGCAGTACAAGCTGGGCTCATTGCCCATGAACTCACCATACAGTCCAGACTACCCTTCACCTTACCAACTCCTTGTCCCTGCCTCCTGAGCTATAAGATTACAGCTGTGCACCATCATGCCATGCTTAGATTGGTTTTTAGTCATTTTAAATTAAAAGAATCCTTACTAATTGTGATAATTGGTACCGAAAGTGGGGATGAAAGTTTTGGGGGCTGAAATTTGAAGGTGGATTTGTGAAGAAGTGATAAGAAACAATTTCTATAGAGACCATTTTGCTATGTAACTCTGGCTGCCCTGGAACTCACTATGCAGACAATGCTGGCCTTGAACTCATGGAGATCCAATTGTTTCTGCCTCTTGAGTGATGGGAGATATGAACCTTTTTATCATTACTACCCCTCCCCTACAAATACAGGTGCCATGCTCATCTATAATTTTGGAACCATTTTATTGCAAGATAGCATAGTATCTTGTTGCAGCTTTCTCGGGTTCCCATTGGACTTAAATCTTACGTCCAAAACTTCAGAATATTAGGGGCTATATTTTTTTGCTATTTTAGATCCTAGAGTCTGTAATTAAGTCTTTAGTGAGCTTCTACAGCATGGGGACAAATTGATCCATCTGAAAGCAAAAAGAAGCTGTGTGTACCTTTTTAAATATAAAGCCTCATGTTGATGACTTCAGCAATTTCAACCTGTAAAGGTCAGACAGTAATGCGCTCACTCGATGGAGTTGCAAAACCAATTTTCCTAACCTCACAGTAAAGTTAGAATGAGCAAAGACAGGATGCTGTGAAATAGGGAAGAGGTGAGCATTTCCTGTGGCCTGGACAGCTGGGATACAATTTGGGGAAAAAATAGGATCGTCCTTGCTTCATCTTCCTGCTCTATCCTTCACTTCTTATTGAGGCAGGATTCAGGGCAGAAGCCATTAATCTGAGGCCAAAGAAGATAGTCAGAATGTCAGGGCTATTGATAAGCCATCAAAAGGGCAGGATCTTGATTCAAAGATAATGATCAGACATGGTGTATGGCCTCGGTCTGGCAGTCTGCAGAAAATGAAACTGTCAGATAGCCAACTTGGATTTTAAAGAATATTTATGGCTAAGGAAACACTAAACATCATAAAAAGTGGTCTGGATTTTGCATTCTCAAATACAAGCCTATGGTTCATTGCAATATTCGAGGCTCAGTCAGAGCACAGGGCTTCTTGTCACTGTGTTGTTTCTCTCAGGAGTTGCCCTATGATAACAGCTATGGGAGTTCACCTAATTGGGAGTCCTTGGAAATCATGTTGGTTCTACAAGTAACATAAATTTTTTGTTTGTTTATTAGTTTGTTTCATTTTTGGCATAAGAAAACAGAGGGACCTGTAGTTCTATCCATCACCATTGAAGTACTGTATATGCATTGGATAGGGCCAATGTATCCTTCCTCTCTCTTTTCATGGGATATTTGATATTTATATTGACTAAAACTTTCAGAGATATTAATTATAGGAATCAGTTATATTTAGCACTGAAAGTAAAATTTGAAACATATCCCTGGTCCCCTGTTGATCTGAGAGAGAGAGAGATTATTAAATAACCCTACATTTTAAGCTAAAAAATATCTGAGGCCAGAGGGATGGCTCAGTAGTTAAGAACACTTGATGCTTTTCAGTTCCCAACCATGGCAGCTCACAACCATTTGCAACTCCAGGCACTGGGAATAACATTGTCTTCTGACCTGTGTGAGCACCAGGCATACACATGGTGCCCAGACATACATGCAAACAATAAACATTTTTAAAGGAACATATGGAAATGATATGGTTGGTAGCAGTGATTTTTGTCTATTTACAAGGAATCTGCACTCTATTGCATGGGAGTATTCAGAATCACAAGTGTAAGTTAGGCTCAATATAAAATTTAAAACTGAATGGTATATAGTATGCAAATTTATTTTTATCTTGTGATTAGGAATTCCCTTCCTCAACTACCAAAAAGATCTGGGTTAGGTCTCTCAAATGGTTCTGGTCCTTGGAGTTATTTCAAGGTTACTCAGAGGACAACTTACAGGAGTTATCTCTGACCTTATACCATGAGAATTGTAAGAAACAATTTTATATCTCTGAATTTGGCAGCAGTTGTCTTTATTCCTTTACTAATCTCACTGGCCCTCTATTTTAGATTTTTCAGTTTAACTATTGAGAAGAGATTTCTGGAATCAAGAGACTTGGGGCTTCAAAAATAAATCTCTAAATAAGAGCCTCTAAATAAACTGATCAAAGTTCATATGAACTCAGAGAGACTAAAGTAGCAAGTTCAGGTACTACAGGGATATATATGTGTGTGTGTGTATATATATAATCTCATAGCCCTACAGGCATATATATTATAGCTTTTAAGTTAGTGCTTTGATGGAACTCCTGCATGTGTGAATGAGTGGATTTCTGATTCGTGTTCCTTCTCTTGGGGCTCTTTTCCCCCTGTTGGCTTGCTTTCTTCAGCATTGATGTGATAGTTTTTATTTTATTATAGTATATTAAAAAAAATGAATCTCTGAGCCACTCCATAGCCAGTTTGCTCCTGGGAAGGGAAGACATAAACAGAAGAGAAGAGATATAGTCAGTCCAGTACAGATCGTTCATGTGCTCCATGGGAACCCAGTCCCCAAGAAGAACTCTTAGCTTTACTGGAATTTTTGGCTCACTCTAGTATTTCCTGGACCAAGTTAGTGTCTTCCCAGATAATTCTATTTTGCATTAAGATTTTTCCTCCATTTCAACATAAAGGAGTCCTGAAAGACTCCTTATCATTTTCATGGTGGCATTGAATATTAGTTTAATGTGGTAGAGTTTTCATCTGTTAGAAAAATTCAGAATAACTAAATTAAGGATTTACTGGACACTTAATTAAGACAGAATCACTATAAAAAGAAGAACTTATATGTTATTATTAACAATCTCCCAATCAAACATTTATTAACTTCAAAAATAGGAGAATTCGATTAGGTACCAGGTGTTTTACTCAATAAAGACCATTTAACTAAATCAAAGTGCAAAGCACTGGGGCTTCATTAGATCAGGTGCAGTCTGGGCTCATACTCTATTACCTACTTATGGTATTTCTTTGAAAAACTTAATTAACCTCTTGGTTTCCCTTTTCTTTGAAACTAATGTGGTACCAGGATTGATGTGAGACTTAATGAAACCATAAGTAACGCAGTATAATTATTCCAATAAGAAACAATGTTCTCGTTGAGGTGCCCACTTACTCTTTGGATCTTATCAACGTATTTTCATTTACAGGATTATTCACACCGAGTCAGAAGCATTGATTTCCACAGTATTTTGAGAATTACTTAGAACTTTATAACTGTTGTGTACTAATCAGTAATAGATCCTACCTAGCCTCTTTGGACAAAGCTCAGTGTGTCCTAAGAGGTGAAAGACATCTCAAAATGATGCCCTAAAGAGACTGAAAAAAAAAAAAAAGTACAGAGAAAAAATATTTATACTCAAGTTCCCTATATACACCTCCCCCTTTTTCATTTCACAACAACCAGCGGAACATAATTATGAAAAACTCAATTAAGATAAGCCTGTCTTAAAAAATAAACACACATCCAATTTATACCATTTCTGAGAATTAGTTTGGTAGGAAAAAAAGTTTGCATAATATTGTTAAATTTCTCATTCAACTTGCAGCCAGAGAACAAGGAGTGCTGGCAATAATTGCCTTTTTTTTTATGATTCACTGCAATTTAGGGTAAGCCCTGCTGTAATTACAGTCTTGCAGAGGATGTACCTTGTGCTGAGACTCGAACAAAGCCCAAATACCATTTTTGTCCTTTCTGCCTCTTTCCATGAAAGCTTTTGGGACATTCATTTCTGACACTTATCTACAAAGTTTATTTTCAGAAATTATCATCTTCCCCTGAAAAGCTAAGTAGGCAAGAGATTTGGTATGAGAGCCACAAAGGTGTCCTTCAAGCTGACTTAGGAAGCTCATTCAGCTGTTAACTCACCCCTGTTTTGCTCTGGTTATCTGCTTCATTGATCTCACTTCTCAAATCCACTTTTTCTCTTCTGCTATGCACACAGCAAGTAAATGAAGTTTTAGCCCAGGCGTGGAGCCGTTCCAGCTCTAAGTTAGGTACCACACTAAACCCTACAGTCTATAAGTGCAGTGGCCCAATTCTATATCCCATGAAGGGTAAATGGATTGAATTAGTGTGTGCCATGGACTATGCCTCTCTCTAATTTCTGGCCAGGGAAGAAAGTTTATATACATACTTTCCTCCCCTGAGCGAGCAGGAGGAAAAACAGCTTTTGGAACAAGAAGCTCTGCATTGAGAAGATTCCCCAACATATCTACTGCAAAAGTGTCCCCAGTTAAAAAGAATTCACAGGATATTAGTAGTTTTTATTGTTTCCCCTACAGCATAGCTCATCCTAAAATAACCATGAAAACAAAACAACATAAAAAAATAAACAAACAAACCATGGCTTCACCATAGCAATGGCAGCCTCTGCAAGGGAACAGGAGAGAGCAGCACACTTTTAGGAGTCATTCTTCTTAATGATAAGCCGTGCTTCCAGTGGAATGTGAGGCTTGAGATATTAGCTAACAAGACCAGTAAGTCAATATGTTTAGAAGAAGGTTTAACACTTAAGTTAGCCAAACTTGATTCATAATAATGGGCTTCAGTGAAGGAAAATGTTCCCTATGTTAGGAACATTTTCCAATTAAAATGACATAATTTAAAATATGTTATCAATTTCATCTTTATTTTATTGCTTTCACTACATTTTTGAAGAGTATGAGGACATGTGAGAAAAACTATTCTGTGGCTGATGAGTCCTTTTCATAGATCAAAAATTTGGACATTGGTGATTTAATATTGCTCAATCTCTAAATTGTAACTCCTGTAGATGATTTTAAGTAAAGAAATATGCATCTAGTTGTTAAGTTTTCTAAGGTATTTTTGATGGATGGGGCTAACAGTAAGCAAAGCTTAGGAATGACTGTCTTGTGTCATGTTCAACCAGGAGAAGGATTAACTTCCACCAAATATTGGATGAAACCTTAGGGGAAAAGAAAACTCTTGAGAGATAGAAAACACTTGAGAGACTTAGAGAAGGATGAATCTTTGGCACAATGACAGAAACAATTTTGCAAAATCTACATTTGTCAAGATGGAAAGTGTGGAGGTACAAGGTGACTTTGTACCAAAAGGACTAATTCTCTTCCATGGAATCATAAGGGTACAGAGCCAATTGCTACAACACTTCACAAAGGATGCATATCCCAAGACCTGCCTGAGTCCTCCTAGGACCTTTTCCCTAACCCATATGCCAGGGAAAGTCCATGGAGACAGGTGCTAGTGTGTTCAGTGAAGACATGCTTTTTCTAGGAACATAAGTGTTTTTACATTTACCTGGATAACATTAAAATATGTTCTGTTGTTGTTCTAACATATCCTCCCCCTGAAGACCCTACAATGATACATGATGCAAGTTTAGGAGGGTAGCTGTGAGTCCTCTACTACTCCTGGTGGGAGGGGGACGGACAAAGGAAAGGAGGAAAGCTAAATGTTGTTTAAGAGGGCTTTTCTAAAATTGAAATGATATTTGTCAAAGGAGGATCATCTTTTCCTATACCACGACTGTACAGTTATAACCAGACCACCATCAACTCTCCAGTCACAGTACTACCATCTCTACAACCACCACCACCATCACTTTAATCACTGCATCCTATCATCACCAACATCATCACCGTTACCATCATCATCATCACCACCACCACCACCATTACCACTACTACCACGATTTTGACCAGCCAGTGTCTGGTGCTGAGGGAGTGAAATTGAATTTGAGTTTCAACAGAACCAGAAGACTGTCAGAATTACTGCTCAAGAGCCCTTTACTGGGCTTCTCTGAAGCTCTTACTCCATGATAGTTCAGAGTTCATAGAAAGAACAGAGAAGCAACAATAATTATATACAGAGTACTTTCATTACTATCACCAAATGTGCTCAGGATACAGAAGGTCTCCTAGCAAATGGATGCTGTTTGTATAATGCCCTTGAGTGGGTTAAACTTCACTGCTAAGGACTGGGGTGGGTGATCTTGCTTTGGCAGTGGGAGGCCTTCCCGCCAGGGGAGTAAGCAAAGTGCATGGAGCTCACACAGCAGGATAGTGTGGGAAATTTTATTGTATGTAGGCTCCAGCCTCCACCACCACCATCATGTATACTATCTAACACACTGTCACTGTCACCACCATGGCAGTCACATTCAGTAATATATACACCAACACTATCATGTCCACATACATACACAAATGTTAGTAATAACGTGGCATTTCTTGTCTTTCCTCTAGACACTGGTAAATCAAGCATCAAAAATA
The DNA here is from genome assembly GCA_019843965.1 of Rhynchomys soricoides. NCBI lineage: Eukaryota > Metazoa > Chordata > Mammalia > Rodentia > Muridae > Rhynchomys > Rhynchomys soricoides. Next base: position 5,980,629 of record JADRCH010000060.1, on the reverse strand, counting down.
TCAGTTAATTTTTGGTCATGTATATATCATAATAGTAATTAAAAACAAGGTAATCCCTGAATCTTTATTGTAATTTGTGTCTAAAGCAAAGACAAACCTTTTATCTATTGGTGATTTTTTTTTTTCCTCTTCATGCATTAGTGTATCTGGGGTTCTTTATGGTTTCTCATTTGAAAGTATAATTCAGTAATTTCTGTGCTTTTTGGAAATTCTTCATGAGAAATGCTGATGAATTATTGAGTGTCTTGGCCCAGTGTCCTCCTCCTATCCATGCTTGAAGTAAGTCCAGGTGTTTTAACTACATTATCCTAATCAGAAACCACTAATCCCCCAGCTTCAACTAGCAGCATGACTCTTGGGTAAGCAAAGGAATTACCCAGGCTCTTGAAGGTGGCTCAGAAAACTCTGCCTTGCCTTTTGTGGAGATCTCACTCATCCAACCACAAGCAGTTTGATTTGCTAAGAAGATTAAGGTAGAATCTTAAAACCTCATCAAATATCAACCAAGTTTAGCTTACAGCGTGACTCAGAAAAAAGCTACAGTAAGGAACTGCTTACAAATTGCTTTTATGGTGTTGTTTGTTTTCATTTAACACACAGAAAGTATTTATAAGTGATTATTATTATTACCCCCTAAAGCAGGGGGGATTGAGAGGACAGAGAAGCCAGTCTATGTCTTCTTTTCCCTCTCATATGTTTACGTGTATGTGCATATGGGTATAGATTGTGTTTTCATGCTAAGAATCTCAAATAGCAGAGGAAAGATGGCTCAGTGGCTGGGACCCTAAGCTTGAGCCTAATAGATGCCCAGCCAGCATCCATTTTAAAAATCAGACAAGGCTTTGTCTGCATCTGTTGGAACAGGAAAAAAAAAGTATAGCTGGGGCTGTCCAAAAGTCAGCCTAGTTCTAGGTTCAACAAGAATCCCCTTAAGTCTCAAAGGAATAAGGCAAAGTAAGATAGAGCAGGATACACAATAGCATCCTTTGACCTCCTTATGTATTCATAGACATGTAAATTTGTGCACATACACCCGTCTCCCCAACCCCCCATGTTTAAAATAATGCTACCCTCACAAAACATTGACAGCACTGAACCATAGAGCCTTCAAATCTTTCTAGTCTGTCTGAAATCATGTGTGAAGCTGCAGAAATAATTTTCTAAAAGTGCCCCTGAGTTTACCACACGTGTTGGTTCTGTAAAGAATGAGTACAGTTTTTAAAGTAGATAAAATGTTCATCACCTAAATAGAACACCATAGTGCAATAGGTGGACTTAATTCATGTATATCATTCCCATCAGCTTTTCAAGTAGGTTTGGTTGCATTAAGATGACCACAAACCCTGGTGGTTCAATCAACAAAGATGACGTCTGTAGCTATATCCATGTGGGTAGGAAGCAGCTGTACGCTACATCTTTCCATTCCATGTCCTGTAGTAAAAATCAAATATCAATCTTAGAACTGAACATGGTTTAGTTCTTGCTGCATTGGATTGGCATACCATGTGCAATTTTCATCCATCTTCCAACAAGGGGGGGAGTAAGATTATAGAAATATCTGATTTGGAGAAGTGGAGTCTTCTATTGAGAGGGATCCTAGGAGGGTCTCTATAGATGAAAACAGCTTAGGCAGCACAAGCAAGTACTTGAAACAATACAACAATGCTTTACATATGTATACTAAATAAGATCATGCTAGTTTTTAAGAACAAGGCCATAATCCTCCAGTGGATGTTTTGTAGACATGTCCTCAATGTGTATCTTTCTAGCACAATTGCCCATCTCCATCCATAACATTGGAAGGTCTAAAAGAGCAAACTTCTGTTTTGCTCACAATTATATTTAGCTACTCTACACAGTTGAATCATGCATAGACTAGCATAAAACAGTTACTGAATTGATGCATAACTGAATTTTTCTCTACACTTGCAGTTAACTCCCTGCCATATAATGTTAAATTAACTTATCATTGCTATTAACTTATCATTGGGTCTTAATTGGCTGCCCAGAGAAGATTTGCCAACAAAGTCTTGAGCTGATGGTGCCGTGGGACATTGGGGGAGGGGGTATTTTGGGAGGACATATAACTGGCATATGGCCTTGGAAGGATATATTGGGATGCCAGCCTCTTCTTGCTTATTATTTGCCTCCTGACCACCTTGAGGTAAGCTTTGCTCTGCCTCAAGTATATGTCATGGTATACTACTTCACCTCAGGCTGAAGAGCAGCTAAACCAAATGGCCATTGGTTGAAATCTCTGAAACAGTAATATTCTTTTATGGATGATGGTGAGTTACCATGGTGGTGCTGGAACCAAACTCTAGTCTTCTGCAAGAACAAGAGATTCTCTTAATGACTGGGCCATATCTCTAGCCCCATCTCAAGAGTTTTAAAACAGCAATGTAAAGCTACTTAGAACTATTTCATAACAACCGTATTTAGAACTATTTCATAGTTGCTAATTCTGTCCAGTGGATCAATGGCATAGAAATCCTTCAAGAAAAAGTTTACTGAATGAACATATAGTGAAAAAAAATGAAAGTTATAATTGAATTTCATCTTATTTGTTATAATCCAAAGCATATGTTAAATTAATTCCTTGTAGTTGACTTATGTTGTTTCAAATTCTTTTATTTTTCAAAAAAGTTTTTTTCATTTTTACTTTCACTGTTCTAAAATGTACTCACTATAGTTCCTTTTTGCCATACTTTAAAACTCCCCCCAGGTTATGTAAGAAAATGCACATTTATTTACATCCTTATTAAACTATTATATAATGTAAAGGTTAGTCCTCCTTTCCCACTGTTTTGTAAACATTTGTCTGAGCTTTTTAGCTCTACTTTCCATTTTCTTGCAGGTATCTATTGCTTTGCTGTTTCTTTAACCAGTGTTGCCAGGGGTTGCCCACACTTAAGCATCCTTCCATCATGGTTCTTCACAGTGTCTCAGGCTTTCTCCCTGGGGCCAGTTTTCTTCTCTATGAGTCATTCCTCCACTGCTTATTCAGCATGGATTCCTTGGTGGCAGGTTTTTGCTGATGTAAAGTATCTGTACTTCACCTTCACTCTGGGTTCATCATATTCCTGGCAAGGGAACCTTGCAGAGTCCTTATTTTCTCTTCATCTTTGAAGGGATTTGCTCTCTGGCCTCCACAGAGAGAATAGGGGGCTGGAACGCCATCCCAGTTTAGCAATCTGACATTTCTCTTGGGTTGCCTTTGAAACTTTTATCTTTGTCTTTGATGTATAGCAGTTTAACTACAAAGCCTGGAGTTTGGTTTGCCTTTCTGTAAGCTGACTCTCTACATCTGATTTGAGGATTTCATCATCAATTCTTTTTGAAGAACACTTCTCGCTCTATACCTTTTGTTTTCTGAAACAATTAGATGGAGTTATATATTCTTACCCACTTCTCTTTCTCCTTGCCCCTCCAGCACTTCTCATATTTCTTTTTCACATTAATTCTTCCACGTGTTTAATCTAATGTTCTTTATGTGACCTAACTGGCCTTATTTGTTTGTTTTTTGTTTTGTTTTTGTTTCGATGATCACATTTCCATTTGCAAAGATCACGATTGTTAAGAGATGTCTGAAATACTGTTGGTCATATGTTTTTTTTTTTTTCCTCCTGCTTCTTATTTTCCCATTTCAATTGTTATACTATGTATGTAAAAATGTCAGTGTGCAAGGCTAGAGCAACTTCCCTGTCTTTTACTGACTCACAAGCATGACATGATATCGCAGGGTTTCTATAGCTATGGTGAAATACCATGACCAAAAGCATCTTGGGGAGGAAAGGGGTTATTTTGATTATGCTTCTATATCATAGTCAATCATTAAAGGCAATCAGGACAGGAACTCACACAGCACAGGAACCTGGAGGCAGGAGCTGGTGCAGAGGTCATGGAGAGATGCTGCTTACTGGCTTGTTCCTCAATATTCGCTCTAACTGCTTTCTTGTAGAATCCAGGACCACTGGCTCCAAAGTATCTGTACACACAACAGGCAGAGTCCTTTCCATCCAATTGCAAATTAAGGAAATACCTTACAAACTTGCCTACCCATGTCCTAATTTTATGGGGGCATTTTCTCAATGGAGGGTCCTTCCTCACAGGTGACTCTAACTTGTGTTAAGTTGACATAAAAACTAGCTTCCATACATAGTGATACCCTTTCTTTCATGTTTTGTGTTTTAAGATTGTGAGATCATCTTCTGGGAAACTATCGTCAAGACTCTTTGGCAGTTTGTGTTGGAGGTACCTGCCTCCATAGGGCTTGCACTTGTGTCTGTGGATTCTCAAGTCTGCTGTCAGTCCACTCTGCTTTCCTTAATCACCCAGCTTCTGTCTTCCAGACTTCAAAATCAATCTAAATTCCAAACAGCAAACTATTCAACCTATAGAGGGCTGTCTCCATTAACATAGAGTTACAGTATTTTATCTTGGTGTTGGTGCAGTTTCTCTTTTTTTTAGACAGGGTTTCTCTGTGTGGCCTTGGCTGTGTTGGAGCTCTTTTTGTAGAGCATGCTGGTCTCAAACTCACAGAGATGCATTGGCCTCTGCCCCCTGAGTGCTGAGATTAAAGGCATGCACCTATGCTGCCAGGATTCCATGCAGCATTTTTATTTAAAAAGTTTCAGTTCTGAGTTTTGGTCCCTTGTGGAAATTTTTGGACTATATTATCAGTCAGGCGAAGTAGGCTTCCAAGTTCCTTGCCATGGATGGATCACTTTGGGCTTCTCACCAATTTTCTAAGCCACCACACCATTCCTGTGGTCTTGTTTCTCTGACTGCTATAAACTCCAGATCAGCCTTCTCCAGGGGATCCCCTGTCTTCAGTGCTATTTTCTTCATTAAGCTCTTGCTCATGTTCTGTCCACATGGCAGCAAGAACTCAGGCACTTGGATAGTTAATATATATGTGAAGAGCTCTTTTATTCCCTTTTCTCTTTTATATATATTCTATGTCCTGGCTGGAGAAGGAGAAAAGTAATAGGCTGGTATCCATTGCCTCTGCCTCATCCTTTAGCTTTGAAGAATAGAAAGAGGCCTTAAATCTTATTCTTTTCTTCCTCCTATTCCCTTGCTGTCTAGAAGTGACAGGGAGCAGCACAGAGATTCATACAGCAACGGATAAATCAATCTGGCCCTAGAAGGCAGAATCAGCCTTGGCTATTCAAGTGCTTGAGTCTGCAGTGAAGTGTCTATGTTCTGTCTTCCCCAGGTTACAGAATTATACAAGAGAGCTCTGTGGTTCCAGAGAGAGCAGCACATCTAAAGCAGAAATAGACAAGCTACTTCATTCTCTTTCACTTTGATGTTTATTTGGAGGCCATATCTTGTTAGAGAGGCAATGTGCTAAATGCTACAACTAAAGATACACAGGACATCCTTTAACAGGCCTCAGCTAGTGTCAACAGCAAGGGGACTCAGAGATTCACACAAATCAATCACTAGGGAGAGAAAGATGTGTTCTGTAATGTGCAAAGAATTTCCAGTAGGGATGAGACCTGAAATAAATCCTCAAGAATTACCAAGAGCCACTCTCGTTCTTTAACATGTATTGATTCATTGTTAATTCTGTATGGAAGATAATCAGGTAGGACCTTGGGATAATCCAGCCAATGACAAAGGGATGAACCACATATCATGTGTATGCGTGACTGACAACATATCTGAGAGCTGTCTCATTCTACCTGTCTTTTAATTAATTATGCATCTTTTTCTGTTCCTCTCTTTCCTTTCAAGATGTCAACATTATCCTTTCTCTAATCCTATCCTTCTCCAAGGGGGTGTGGTAAGGCCATCCCACGTGGGAGGCAGACCTGTACCATTCCTTTTGGGGAGCTTTGGAGAGGTTAAGTGGAACTCTTTAATGATTGTACTCTGAGCTTATTTAGCATTGTTCCCCATGAAGTCTTGCCTTGTTTGAACCACAAATGTGCACACTCTGATTGCTTCATTGGAATCTGGCTACCCTGGCATTGTGGAAGGAGAGATTTCAGGAAACAGAGGTCCAGACATGACACATCTTCTTTCTTCTGGTGGTTATAGATGGGCTTTTTCAGTGCCAAGTTGGGAGTCACATAACAGAGGGAGCTGCTGTGTTCTCCAATAGAAGAACACTAAATGACCCTGTCTCAGGGGAACCCTATGCTATATAGAGCTGTGATTGACTGACTGGCTGACTGACTGAATAAGTGAGTGAATGAATGAATGAAAACCTAGCAGAATGAATTTCTCTCCTTCCTAAGTTCATTGCTCTCATTGGATTTCCATCAAAATTTGTCCAAAAAAGCAGACCACAAACTAAAATGTAAACTCCAAAACACTTGAAAGATTGGAGGAGAGGATGGGGAGGTGGCTGAGTGGATAAAACATTTGCTCAGCAAGTGTGAGGATCGGCTTTGGATCCTCAGAACTTACATAAAAGCCAAGTGTGAGATCTGCCCAGGATTGTCTAGCTTTCATAGTCTCTGGTGAGAAGACTGGTGTAATTCTGATAGGTCTGCCTTTATATGTTACTTGCCCTTTTTCCCTTACTGCTTTTAATATTTTTTCCTTATTTTGTGTATATGCTGTTTTGACTATAATGTGACAGGAGGAATTTCTTTTCTGGTCCAGTCTATTTGGAGTTCTGTAGGCTTCTTGTATATTTATGTTCATCTCTTTCTTTAGGTTAGGGAAGTTTTCTTCTATAATTTTGTTGAAGATATTTACTGGTCCTTTAAGTTGGGAATCTTCACTCTCTTCTATACCTATTATCCTCAGGTTCTGTCTTCTCATTGTATCCTGGATATCCTGTATGTTTTGGGTTAGGAGCTTTTTGCATTTTGTGTTTTCTTTGACTGATCTAACCAAACAAGTGAAAGACCTGTATGACAAGAACTTCAAGTCACTGAAGAAAGAAATCAAAGAAGACCTCAGAAGATAGAAAGATCTCCCATGCTCATGGATTGGCAGGATTAATATAGTTAAAATGGCCATTCTGTTGAAAGCAATCTACAGATTAAATGCAATCCTCATCAAAATTCCAATTCAATTCGTTATAGACTTAGAAAAACCAATTCTCAAATTCATATGGAATAACATAAAACCCAGGATAGCAAAAAATATTCTCAACTATAAAAGGACTTCTGGGGAAATCAGCCTCTCTGGCCTCAAGCTGTACTACAGAGCAATAGTGATAAAAACTGCATGGTATTAGTACAGTGGCAGGCAGGTAGATCAATGGAATAGAATTGAAGACCCAGAAATGAACCCACACACTTAAGGGCACTTGATCTTTGACAAAGGACCTAAAACCATCAAGTGAAAAAAAAAAAGACAGCATTTTCAACAAATGGTGCTTGTTCAACTGGCGGGCTATGTGTAGAAGATTGTGAATTGATCCATTCCTATCTCCCTGTACAAAGCTCAAGTCCAAGTGGATCAAGGAACTTCACATAAAACCAGATACACCAAATCTAATAGAAAAAAAAGTGGGGAAAAGTCTCAAACACATGGGCACAATGGGAAAAGTTTCTGAACAGAACATCAATGGCTTATGCTCTAAGATCAAGAATTGACAAATGGGACCTCATGAAATTACAAAGCTTCTGTAAGGCAAAGGACACTCTATATAGGACAAAACAGCAATCTACAGATTGGGAAAGATCTTTACCAATCCTTCATCTGATAGAGGGCTAATATCCAATGTATAAAAAGAACTCAAGAAGCTAGACTCCAGAGATCCACATAACCCTATCAAAAAATGGGGAAGAAAGCTAAACAGAGATTTCTCAACTGAGGAAACTCGAATGGCCGAGAAGCACCTAAAGAAATGTCCAACATCCTTAGTCATCAGGGAAATGCAAATCAAAACAACCCTGAGATTCTACCTCACACCAGTCAAAATGGCTAAGATCAAAAACTCAGGTGTCAGCAGATGTTGGTAAGAATGTGGAGAAAGAACACTCCTCCATTGCTGGTGGGAATGCAAGCTGATACAATCTCTCTGGAAATCAGTTTGGTGGACCCTCAGAAAAATGAACATAATACTACCTGAGGACCCAGATATTCCACTCTTTCGCATATGCTCCAACATGTAATAAAGACATAATGTTACACTATGTTCATAGGAGCCATATTTATAATAGCCAGAAACTGAAAACAACCCAGATGTCCCTCAACAATGAAATGGATACAGAAAATGTGGTACATTTACACAATGGAATACTACTCAGCTATTAAAAACAATGACTTCATGAAATTCTTAGGCAAATGGATGGAACTTGAAAATGTCATCCCGAGTGAGGTAACACAGTCACAAAAGAATGAACATGGTATGTACTCACTGATAAGTGGTTATTAGCCCAAAAGTTCGGAATACCCAAGAGTCACTTCACAGAATCTGTAGGGCTGAGTGTGAGGTTCCAGATGGAGGACTTGGAGAAGGGACTGAAGGAGCTGAGGGAGTTTGCAGCCCCATGGAGGGAGCAACAGTGTTAACTGGCTTGACCCCTCGATGCTCCCAGAGACTGGATCACCAACCAAAGAATACTCATGGAGGACCCATGGTGCTGGCCATATATGTGGCAGAGGAGGGTCTTGTTAGCCATCAGAGGTAGGAGAAGCTCTTGGGCCTGAGGGTGTTAGATGCCCCAATATAGGAGAATGTCAAGGAGGGAAGATGAGACTGGGTGGGTGGGTGGGTGGGGGAATATCCCCATAGAGGCAGGGGGAGGGGGTAGGGAATAGGGAGGTTCCAAAGGGGAGATCTGAAAAGGGGGAGACATTTGAAATGTAAATAAAGTATTAAAAAAAAAAAAAGCCAAGTGTGGCCTTGAGTGCCTGAAATCTCAGCGCTGGTAGGGAGAAGCACTGGTGGGATCAAGGGGTCTCACTGACTAGTTGGTGCTGCTGAAACAGTGAGCTTAGGTACAGTGAGAGACCCTGACTCAAACAAAACAAAATAAAATGAAAGAAGGAAAAGAAATGTTAGATGGTGAGAGATAGAGACTGTGCAGTTGCTCTCCTGGCTTTTAATTTATATGCACAGGTAATAGTTCACACACATCCAGGTGAGTATGCCCCTTATCTCAACTATAAGAATCAATCTCTAGTGTTTGTGTCTTAGCAAAGGGATTTTGAGCTTAAAGTAAAAAGTGTGGTTTATGAAAGGTTTTACTTATAAATCTCGCTTTGTTTGAATTAAAAAACTTATATTGCAAAGTTCTATTAGCAGAAGGAAAAGACTTGCCACAGATTGGGAGAAAATATTTCCAAATTTCCAAACCATCTATTCAATCAAGGATACCATTTAGAAAGTGAAAAATAGAGCCATAGAAAACAACTAAAAAAAAAAGCCAAATCTTTTAAAATTCAACATTTTATATTCAATTAAATCCAAACATAAAATAGAGAAGAGGCATGGACAGCTCTTTCACAGAACACGATATACAGATGGTAAATAAGTACTTTAAAAGACAGATAACATCATTTGCTACTGGGGAGATGCAGGATAAAACACAGTAATGCATGACTGCCCACCCATCAGGATAGTCAAAATCTAAACTATTGGAAACATCAAAGGCAGAGGCAGCTGTTTGCTATGCCAAAAAACACCTCAGAAGACAGTTTGGTAATTTCTCTTTAAAAAGAACAGATGCATCTACAATCCAGAATGTGTAGTGCTGAATATTTTCCCTAGAGAAATATAGATTTATGTACACACATACACACACACACACACCAAAACAAAAACCCATACCACATGGAAATTTTGTCAAGTTTATTTCAGGGTTCCCAAACTGGGAATAACTACAGGCCCTTTGGCATTTGAAGGGTTAAGCAAGCCACTGTCCATCTACACTGTGGAAAACCAGGTACTCAAAATGGAAGAAAAGGAACCATTAAAGCACATAGTAACCTCCATGGTTCCCCAGAGGAATGTGCTGCATAAAAAGGCAATTCTTTCTTTCTCTGTGTCTTCCTCATATGCTACTGTGTTACTCCGTCCAAGGCTCACTGAACTTTCCAGAAAAGGGACTGAAAGAGCAGGAGAGCTGGAGGATGGGGAGATGAGCGGCAAAAACAAAACAACAGCAAAAGGAGCCACTACTCTCAGGAACTCCCAGAAGCTGTGATTATTTGCATAATGCCTGCATAATATTGACATAATATGACCTCAGTATTTTATCACAGATAGGGGAAGGGCTTACTAAGCCCCTCTCTCTGAGTGACTATAGGCAATTAATTGTTATTGGAAAAGGGGTATCACTCATTTTTTAAAAGTAGCTTAGCCATTGAGAAGTTGTTCTTGCTCCAGTAAATTAACTGTCACCCACACTTGGGCAAAAAACTCATTAAATGCAGTGGGCAACACAGAAAGAAGATACAGAAGTAGGAGTGGGTCTCCTTGAGAATGGCTCCAGCAGTAGAGGGTGATGAGAGAAAGGACTTGCAAGGTAAAAAAAAAAAATCATTATATAAATAAGAAACTGTCTAACAATTAAGAATCTCTAAAAGACCAAACCTCAAAGGGTTTGCAGACCTTGTGATTCCCTGTACAAATCAGTTTTGAAGTGGGTAAGTTACAAGTTTGAAGAATAGACTTGTGACTGCCAGCGGGGTTATTGTAGAGAGTCTGATGGGAGTGTCCTTAGAAAGAACAAGAGGCATTCTCTTGAGGCTAGAACCATTGCTTCTTGGTACTGTGGGAGTGGATATCTGAACCCACTCTGGGGATCAAATTGTATATAATAAAATGCATGTGTAGAGGTAAAACTACAGCGTATGAAAGAGGTCAGTGGGTGGCTTCGCTGTTACCATTCCGCTGTGAGACTTCACCACAGCCCTGAAAGTTGTAAGCATTGAAGAGAAACAGTTAGGAGATACAGGGAAATCTCTGTATGTGAGGCTACAATTATGGATAGGAATCTGTAACTATTTAAAAAAAATACAGTTTAATTAAAGCAATCTTTGAGAAAAAGCCATATGGCTTTCCAGCTGAAGTCAGTGTGTGTCCTGAGCTGACATTTCAAGCTCAGCTCTGAGGTTGTCATCCTCTGTCTGGGAGTGCACCTGCCTCCAGCTGTTCCTGGGAAACTCTGGGCACTGACATGTTTTGCTGGAGGCAGCAATGCCTGCCCTAGAGCAAAGACTACTGTAGGCCCATTTTTCCCTAGTCAGAATTCTGGTCAAAGGCTTCAGTGCTGCAGGGCTGTGGGGCTTCTAGGTTTCTGAGCCTCCATGCCTGCAGGAGCTTTCATCAGACTGATGCAGAAGACCTTTGAAATGGTCTTCCTAGTTGAAGAGATCAACTGTTCATTCTACTCACCATTTGCCTGAAGTCATGTATGCAGAGGCAAAATCTTCAACTTTCTCCACGAGGGGCCATTGTTTCTGCTCTCTGTGTAAGAATTGCTATTTTGGATTAAATAATCAGAACTTGGAGCTAACTGTCTAGGCATCCAGTTCTGAATAAAGGCAACTAGATTAATGAACTCCAGCTTTCTTCATCTAGAAAGAGCTAATTTAGATCTTGCATCTATAGAATGGGCTCAGATATTTCCCTGCATTTCCATCCACCATCTCTGAGGCATGCCAGTAGCTGAAGATCATGGAAGGTAAAACAAATAAAAATTATTTATGCATCAGTCAGTTTAGGTTTCCAAAACGAAACACTGTAGATGGGGTACCAAAAACGAAAGAGATTTATCTCTACTGATTTCAAAATCTGAGAGGCTCCAAATCAAGTGTCCAGTTGCTTTAGTTACTATTATGGGTTTTCTTCTGACTTATTAATGGGGCCTTCTCACTTCCATCCTATTTGTGCAAAAAGATTCTCTTCTCTTCCAACTTCTATCCCCTTTTCTTGTCTCTTGTTCTATTTCCTTCTCCTTCCTCCTCTTTTCTTCTTTTTTCCTTTCTTCCTCCTTCCTCTCTCTTCCAATACTCTCTCCTCCCTTCCCTCCCTCCCTCTTTCCCCAGAGTCCGGCTACATGGTTCAAGTATGCCTGGGACTTGTTATAGAGTTTATGTTGGCCTACAAATAGTAAACCGGCCGGGTGTCCTGTGTGTTACCAGCATGCACGATCACTCCAGGCCTCTATTTCCCTCTTCTTAAAAAAGCAAACAATTTTTACCAGAATTTAAACTCCAGTCCATGTTAGGTCTTAATTCTCCCCGTAAGTCCTGTTGACAAATATATTACCCAGATGGGTTGGCACTTCAGTATATGATTTGAGGAGAATCTCAGTCCACAGCAGCTCCCTTGGAGAAGTTATCTGGCATGTAGTCAACAGTCAGAATATGGAGGCATTTATCATTCAATTATTTTTAATACTCTGACAGTAAATAGCAGGATTAAATGAATTATAGTTACCTAAGCAAAAGAGGAAATTTTCATATAATAAGAAAGTGTTATCTTTCAAATACAGGTTGGGAATGAAACTAGCTTTCAGGAAGTTTCCAGAAATGAAAAAGTAAAGCAGAATCTCTTCCTGTCTCTTTCCATCTCCTGTACACACACCTATCGTATACTGGGTTCCCCTCCCTATGGTATTTAGTGGTAAAGATTGCCATGATTACTGCCCTCATGATGCTGTTTGCCCCATGTGGAGATCTAGCCTAAACTCATTCACTTGCTGGCCAAATTCTAAACATTCAATGAGAAAGGAAGCTGCTGTGCTTGATCCAAGGTCTATACCTGGTCTGTGCCTAGCAGTTAGAGACCACAGCCTTTCAGAACCCAGGTGTGCATTTTTATAACAAAAACACAAAATCAAAACCAACCCGTTTTCAGATAGGTGTTAACTTAAAGTAGTTTCTCTCTTAATGGATATGTGTGCTTGGGAATGGTTGGGTGGAAGGTCCTGATATACTCACAGAGGTGGGCTGATCTGTACCTGACTGTGCAGGATCTCCATATTGTTGGCAAGGCTCATTAAAGGAAGGTACACAACCTTTTCTCCTCTCTGATTCTCCTTTTCTCTTGCTGAGTGGCCTTCTGTCTATAGATTGCTTTTGAAAATTCAGGCTTTTACAGTAGAACAAATGACCTCAGGAACAATTGTTCCAAGGATTGGCAAACTGTGCAGGTAGTCCATCGGTCAGTCCTTCAGTCAGTCCTTCAGTCAGCTCTTCAGTTTTGCAAAGCTAAGCTTTAATGGCTCCCAGCAGTCCCTTGTGCCCCAGGGAATCTCACTGCCACCTCCCAGAATTCTCAAGTCACAGGAGAATGTTTAAGAGACTGGCTTCAGCCGGGCAGTGGTGGCGCACGCCTTTAAGCCCAGCACTGGGGAGGCAGAGGCAGGTGGATTTCTGAGTTCGAGGCCAGCCTGGGCTACACAGAGAAACCCTGGGTTCCCCTATCCCATTGTTTATTTTATATCTTGGTTCCTCCACATTAGGTATCTTGAACTAGCTTTGTCAGCAAGTCACACCAGCTGGGATGGTCCAGTGTCCTCTCCCTCTGTACTGTCCTCATCCTAAGTCTAGGCATGATGGCATCTGTCAATATGTAGCAAAATTCTAATGTAGAGTACTTGAGTGGCATATCTTTTTCGGAGGAAGAGATGGAGGGGACCTGCCCTGCTAAGCAATAAGGCCAGATCTTGTGCAAAACACTCCAGCTTGGAGCTGTAGACAGGAGAATGGTTTCCAGCAGGAGGCCTTGGGGCTTCTTACAGGCAAGTATCATGTGAAAACTCTATTATAAACCATGGCTACTATAAGGCACAAAGAGAATATTATTTCTGAAACGACTCAAAAACTTTGAACCTTAAAAAAACAAAGCTAAGAAACGCTGCTTTACAAATTGATGGCCACTTTCATCTAGTCATTATAAGTAGAAAAAAATAGACGTGAAATCAGGAAGATCTATATGGCATCTATATTCAGAAGGTATCTTAAACATTTTAAAGTCTTTCACCTTAAAAAGGACAAACTGTGAGAATAGAGAGTACTTTATAGATATAGTTTATACCAGTTAAGTAGGACTCTGGTAAGGAAGCCATGTTCAAAGCAGCAGCCATGATCTGCTTTCCAGGAGATAAACACACAAACATGCACATTAACCGTTATGTAAGTTGAAACAAAATGTTGAGAATACAGATGTGTCTTTGAAAGTACTCTACTTTCTTTATTTTTTTCTTTATTTTTAAGAATTTCATGTATTTAATCAAATGAAGTATGATTACATCTACTGTCGTAGGATTTATATTGCTGCAATAAAAACAACATGACCAAAAAAAGCAAGTTGGAAATGAAAGGGTTTATTTGGCTTACACTTCCAGATCACAGTCCATCATGAGAGGAAGTCAAGACAGGAACCCAAGCAGGGCAGGAACCTGGAGGTAGGAGCTGATGCAGAGGCCTTGGTGGGGTGCTGCTTACTGGCTTGCTCCCCATGACTCACTCTGTTTGCTTTCTTATAGAGCACAGGACCCCAGCTGGGGGATAGCACTATATACCATGGGCTGGGCCTTCCCCAGCTGATGACTAATTGAGAAAATGCCTTACAGCTGGATTTCATGGAGGCATTTTTCTCAACTGAGACTCTTTACTTTCTGATGGCCCTAGCTTGCTTGTGTCTAGTTGACACACAAAACTAGCTAATATAAGCTACTCTTTTTTAGCCTATTTAACCCCCTTTCCTCCCTACATATTCCTTCTTGACTTTATGACTTTTGTATAACTCACAAAGTCCACTTGGCAGTTGACTAAAGCAAGAGCAACCCACCAGTGACCACATCCAAAATGATGAAGGTTTTCTCTCCCCTAGCAGGTACCAAGTGCCAGTAGCTCTTTAGTTAGAGGGGGCTGGGCATAGAGAGAATGCATCTACCTCATCTACCCTGGGATATTTTTCTAGCTTGATCTTTTTACTTACTCTATTTTCATTAATTATTTGAGACTTTCATTAAATGTATTTTGATTCTATTCATCCCCCACTTCTACCCTTAAATCCTCTGAGCTCTAGCCTCATCTCCCTATCCCCCAACGTCCTGCCTTCTCCTCCTCCTCCTCCTTCATTTATCAATAACCCATAAATTCCAATTTTCTCTGTCCATATGCTAAAGAGTATTGGGCCACACCTTTAAGGATCATTTACTCTCCCTCCCTCAGGAGCCATCAGCTATTTTTAAGCTCCTCTGTTGTGGGTGGGCTCTAGCTAGAATATTGACTGGCTTGATCTTGTGCAGGTCTTAAGCAGGAAATAACAGTTGCTAAGTTCATGGCTGAAGTGGACTTGTCAAGTCAGAAGACAGAGTTTTGTCCTGTGCTCCCAACTGCAGCTTTTAGACCCTTTCTCACCCTCTTTCTTGATAACCCTTGAGCCTTGAGGGTGGTGATGGTATATATGTCCCATGTGTGGCTAAGTACTCATTCCACTGATATGTGATGTGTGAACAAAGAGATAACTTAAATTCTTAAAATCTTAGTTGCCTTAAATGTGGGTATAACCCATGCCTCCTAAAGGTGATTATATTAAATAATTTCAGAGAAGTGTCTGTAACATGTCCTAGCACACCCGAATTAAGCATTCAATAAGTACTGGAGACAGTGACAGTGGTGATATTTATGAATTCATAAGCAGTTAGTGATAACCACTGCTGTTCTAGATGCTGAGGTCATGAGGCAGAGAGCATGATGCTTGTTATACAAACTCATGGGTTGCCAGGAAGCAGAGATGGAGCAGAACAGCTGGGTAGATGCATTCATCAACCTTTATTGAGGGAACACCTGCCAGGCACCAATAAACTACTGTACAAATTGACGTAATTACAGCACCTTGTCCTTGATATCAGAGGCAGTAAAGTCTAGGGGAGGAGCAGGCACTAAATAAATCTCTGCAAGATATCCTGGGAGAATTTTCTGTCCACTGGATGCACATGCTTGGAATGGATTCCTGGGAAGCTAACCTGAGGTAGAGATTAAGAATTTTGTGAGAATCCACTGAACAGGGTTTGGAGTGCTATCACTCCACACTGTAGACACCATGATGGAAGGTCTAGCAACAGGACATGGGATGAGTGTTTTAAAAGAGATATTCAGGAAACTATGGGATAGAGAAGTCTGAATACATCTGGATTTGAGAAAGTGGTATGGCCCCACAAAGCTTCTCAGAGGAAATGGCTTTATGGAAAAGATGTTCTCCCAGTAGATATGTTAAGACAGAGCGAGCATAAGTACTGGGGTCCAGCTCAGTGGGGGCAACAAAGAGCATGGATGGATGGCAAGGATTAGGGAGCCCTATAGGAGGGAGACTCCTGGAGACATGCCATAACACATGAGGCCTAGAAACAGTCTCAGCCCAAGCATGTGTGGAGAAGGAAGCAGTTATTGTGCCTCCTTTGTGTGAAGAAGGGGAGAGCCATGTGTAAAAGTGCTGACTCTGACGTGGTCTTAACCAAGCTGACTCCTAGGGAGGAGTAAACACTTCTGAGTCTAGAGAAATAAGTCCATCATCGTGTGTGTGTGTGTGTGTGTGTGTGTGTGTGTGTGTGTGTACTTGCCAGAGAACATCCTCAGGTTTTCCTCTACCTTTCTTTTCCTTTTGAGATACGGTCTTTTCCTGGTAAAGTAATCTTTCTCCAAGTCCTAAATACATCATTTCCATAAGCACAAGTTGCAGAAGATGGACTTATTGGTACCTGTGATGTGTCTTCAACAGTGAGTGACATTTTACCAAATAGAATCAAGAAGAGAGACTCAAGAGAGTCTGAGCAAGAGCCACAGAGAAGGAAGCATGAAGAACTGAAGATAAGTACTCTCAGAGAGAACTGATTCCAAGTTTTATCTTTTTAAATTCTGCACTTGTAGTTTAATCTCTTATTCTTGAGTACTTAAAATATCATTAATCCATACATAAATGAAAGTTTAGATGATGGCTTAATACTTTTCTTGTGTCAGATAATGAATTTTTAAAAAAGTACTTCCAACCCTCTATACATAAGGATCCTAGAAACTTAGCGAAGGAGAAACTTGGGTCATGTGCCTCTCTTAGTTTTAAAACAGATTTGTATTAGATCTCTTGGAGCTGGGGTTATAGACATTTGTGAGCTGTCCTCTAGTGAGTGCTGAGATCAGAACTTTGGACCGTAGGATTAGGCAGCAAGCAGTCTTAACCATGGGACCATCTCTCCAGCCCCCAAAGGAGCACTGTTCTTGAGAATTTTTTTTTTTTTTGAGTCAGGGTTTCTCTGTGTAGCCCTGGCTGTCCTGGAACTCGCTCTGTAGACCAGGCTGGCCTCGAACTCAGAAATCTGCCTGCCTCTGCCTCCCGAGTGCTGAGATTAAAGGCGTGTGCCACTACCGCCTGGCTTATTTTTTATGTTTTATGTTTTATTTTTATTTTTTGTAACAGGGATTTAGAGTGGGATAGGGCATTTGGGAATGTCTAGAGCTAGGTATATAGTGGTACGGGAAAATGGCTATAGCTATTAAGTAGGTGGTTGTCAAGGAACTTACTCACTGTCTCGGAAGCACAGAATTGCAACATAGCTGAGAGAGATTCAGCTAATGGAGGATGAATAGTTCTGAGAGCAAGACACTGCTTAAGATCAGGAAAGGACTCATAAGGCCATTCATTTCAAGTATCGAAATCTGGAATTGAGAAGAGGCTTAGTGGGTAAAGTGCTCACCATGCAAACATGAGAAACTGACTGAGCACCACCAGAACCCTCACAAAAGTCCTATTTGGTAGTAAATGTTTACAATGCCAGGGTTCCTATGGCAAAATGAGACAAGGAGACAGGAGCTTATTAGGACAAACCCATAAAGTCACTGAGTTTTCCTATGAGGTTTTGTTATTTTCTAATACACAACTGCCAGCATTCCAGGAAGTTACTCAGTTCTTGTGTTGGTGGGGCTTGTGGGTTAAAGGTACGTCTTAAACAGGTCAAAGCCAATGAGATTTGGATGGGGCCATAGTCTTTAGCAAATCTCCATGTCTAGCAGTTAACTGGTACTTCTGAAATATGTTTACTAGAAAAGACTGTTGGATAACTGATGATTGAGAATAAAAGTCACCTGACCAGGTAATTGCTTTCTATGTTCTTAAAATGCAGTTACGCTAGCCAAGGTGGTCATGGCAATACCTCTGAAATCAATAAGCCTTAGGAAGATCAAATATGAATTTCAGAGTCATTAAACACCTGCTCCTGCACTATGTTGGGTCTGAAGCCTTTGAAATCGTTAATCCAGAGACTGCTGGATGGTTCAGTCACATTACTGCGTTGGAGCTAACTCTATAACTGCATAGGGAAGAGGTCATCCACAATGAGGCCCCTGGGGAGTAAACACAGCTAACTCTGTTACTAGAATTGTTTTAATGTGTGAACTGAGATGCAGGCACTCCTTGTGTAAACCAAGTATGAGCTTGCAGGGGGATTTGTTCCCAACTGTTTACAACTTGATGAACCTTAAGAACCATTCCAAACTTTTCCTGGAAAATACTTGCCTTAGAGAAGCAGGGTGACCTTTATTGGTGGAGTGTGGGAAAGCCTGGGGTGTTTTAGACTTCCACCGAGCTGCAGTATCACAGCTAGTCAGGAATAAGGCTCAACATCTGACTTACTGAAGGCTGTTTTAGTAATATAAATCTGGCATCTTTTGGCTTCCAGAAAACTGCTTTCTGGAAAACATAAGACTACAGTTAGAATTTTATGCATCTTTTAAAATCTTGCTTAATTTTGGATGTATTATTCAAGGAAAGAATAAAAATAATGATTTTTCATTTTTGATTTATTTATCAAAGGGGTTCATTAACATTTCATGCATGATTGTTCACCCCACACACTTCCCTGCCTCTTCACTGCTTCAACCCCAACACCTCCCTACGGGTCCCTTTTCCATGTTCATGCATTTTTGTTTTGTTTTGAGATATAGTGGATTTGATCAGGGACTTCTGGTGTGACCGTTCTATTGGAGTCTTGTAGGCTCAGTGTGGATTACAGCCCTGGTGGAGTGGCTCCCCAGTTCCCAGAGTTTGTCATTATTCCTTAACATAAGAAAGATATATGGAGAATTTGAAGGCCAGAACCATACAAACACAATGAGTGTCAATAGATTTACTGATTACAAACCTAAGACTCTCAAAGCTTATTGATTAACAGAGAGGCAGCTCCAGACTTGGATCACTCCCATATTGTGAGAGAAATGGGCCTTTTGAAAAGGGACATTCTAAACCCAGTTCTGCCAGGAGTCACAGAGATGGGCTCATAGGAAATAAGCTCAGATTAAAAACTTTAATATACCCAAGGGTGCACTGAAAATGAGAGCAGAAAAAGCAAGATGGTTAGATATCTCAGTATATATTAGAAATTAAGTATAGATTATATTTCCATTTATTTTTCCTTTTTTAAATTAAATAATGGCAAACAAAAAGGAGACAGAATGAAGTTCTCTGCATGAATAGTCATATATTTTTACAAAAGAACCAAGTAGAACTTCCGGAAGTGACAAATGTCATTGCAAACAAAGTCCCAATGGACATATTAGATATGCACAGAATTGATAAATAATTAGGAGCAGAGCACATTTACCCATAATGCAGCATAGAAAAATACAAAAACAGAAAACAGGAGATAATTAAAATAAAAATGAACCATCTAACTTAAGTCTGAGTATGGGTAGTGTAGGGGAGATTGGAAAAGAAGTGAGAGAGACAGCAGCCACACATTGTTCAACTTGGTAAATCACGGCAATGTTGCCCAGAAAGCACAACCAAGTCCTGAGTGAACTTGAACTTGATTTGCTGTGTATATACAGATTTGCTTTATAGAATGGGTAAACCTGAGACCAAGCAGAGAATATATGTTCTTCAATAGTTTACATGGAGCCAAATAAGTCTATTGATCTGTATCTGAGTAGCACATGGAATGAATGGTGTACACACCATTCTAACTGATCTCAATATAATCAACTTAGAAATAAGTCCAACAGAATTACTTAGCTACTATAATTGTGAGAATGCCAGCAGCACCAATGTTTTTGCACTAAGGTTCTCGCTGACGGTTCATGAATAACTCTAAGTGTATGGTGTATGATCACTAAGGCTTAGTGTGTGGTTCTGAAGGACCTGGGGCTTGAGGGGGTTTCCTCTCTTTCTTCCCAGGTAATTTCTGCTCACTGCTATGGTAGTTAAGAAGATGTTTATATTGCAGCTGAACTAAATGTATTTGCATGTATATAAAGTAGCTGTCCCTAGTAAATGCATTATCTTGGGTAAATTAATTAGATCCTCTGTACCATTTTTTTTTCATTCATAAAATGAGGACAATAATAATGCCTGACCACAGTATCATAAATCATACATAAAACAATTTATGTTAAATTCTCATGATACTGTTTCTATCTTGCTCTGCTTATTTTTGCTATAGCAAACATACACAAGACTGGGTAGTTTTAGTGTGGATGCCACAACCGCTTGGTATTTGGTGAGGGTTTATTGCATCATACCCTGACAAAGGGTATTGCATGTTAGGACAGCAAACATACTAGATAAGAGTTGCTACTCTCTGTTTTATAGTACTTCCAATACAATTGTGGGGTCAACTATAATGACTTCCTGTAATCCCAGTAGTTTCCCAAAAGCCTTACCTCCAAATGTCAGTACAGTTAAAAATACAGCAGCTGTGAGTGTTTTGATTCAAGGCACACTATATAACCAACCTCAGCCTACAGTTAGAGAATCTGGTAAGAGGAGTCTATAGGACCCAGAGAAGAGAAGGAGTGGGTGGTGTAGGGTGGCCTAGAGGCTTTGGGGTTTATTTTATATGAGATAACATTTTGAAAAAAATATATCTGGGAAGGTTTTGTGAGAGAGCTATGTCAGAAGCATAGGTGAACATTCTAGATTTTGCCACAATGTCATAATTCCATAAATTACAAGTTTATAAGCTATATTGATTTTATGGGCTTTGGTTCACCAATTAGAGCAGATTTTACTTGGTAGGCATGACTGAGAGCAGTAACAAGTTCTTTTATTTCAATATTAATTTCTAATAACTCTTAGCTTGTGTGTGTTTCACACAACAATGTGCACACACACATATACACACATATAATATACACTATATATGTACACATGCGTTTCAGAATTGCTATGAATGGGTTAAAGAAGCTTCTGAGTTCAGGGGGTTCATACTGAAGATGTAGGTAGAAAATAAAGCTGATGTTAAGAAGTCTCTATAGGGGACCACAGAAGTTTTGGAATTGCAGGCTCAGAGATGTTTAGGGCATAGTGTTGACAAACTCATGTCAGAGTAGCAGGAAGTTCTTAGTGTCATATAAAGAGTCTGTGTTTCCCAGGTGGGAGAAACTATACTTGAGCTATGTCCCTTGTCCTAAGGACAATGGCAGTGTCCCTTCACTTTGGTGATCTTCCTAAGTGAGGCTCATAATGAGTGACTGGGTGACAGGTCAATATGCCTGCCATGTCTCAGTCTTAGGCTACCGCCCTTTCTATAGTCCCACATGAGTGGTGTTCATTATTCACTAGTTTGATATCTGCTCAATAACTTCAAGAATCTAGGACATTTGATATGTTTTGATACTCACATGGGTCTGTGTATTTCTGAGGTAATTTGAGATGTTAATAGGTGGTAATACATTATTTTCATAAATAAATCATGTATCAATCTGTATTCCTGGGATTATGTTGTACAGATGCTTACTGATCACTTATACAAAAGATGTGAAGTCACTCTGTCTCAGCACAGGCACCCAAAATGAAGCAAACTGTAGATGTATACTCAGGGCAAGACACTGATGGCAAGCTGCTTGTTGTGGTTTGGAAAAGAATGGCCCCCATAGAGTCATGTGTTTGAATGCTTTACCCATAGGGAGTGACACTAAAAGAAGGTG
The DNA here is from genome assembly GCA_019843965.1 of Rhynchomys soricoides. Taxonomy (NCBI): domain Eukaryota; kingdom Metazoa; phylum Chordata; class Mammalia; order Rodentia; family Muridae; genus Rhynchomys; species Rhynchomys soricoides. The sequence goes on along the minus strand of JADRCH010000060.1, from coordinate 5,958,777 downwards.
TGACCTTTTTGGAGTGAGTGTGGTCTTGGAGGAAATGTATCATTGGGAGGGATATGTTTTGAGATCTCAGATGCTCAAACTAGGCTTAATATGGCATTAACTTCTGCTGCCTTTGGATCAGGATGTAAAATTCTTGGCTCCTCCAGCACTATATCTGCCTGCACACTGCCATGCTTTTGCCATCAGGATAACGGACTAAGCCCCTGAAACTCTAAGCCAGCACCAAATGTTTTCCCCTTATAAGAGTTGCCTTGGTCATGGTGTCTCTTTACAGCAGTAGATTCCCTAACTAAGACCCTCTTGGTCTATGCAGTGTGAGTAACCTAGAGGAGCCCAGAGCCCGATCCCACATGAGTACTATACAATGGTGTACACAGGACATGCTTAGACAAAGAGCAACAATGGAATGTAGATGGATGGTTGGTAGGCTGTGGTATTTTCTTTTGTCATTGGGCATTTCCAGAAAAACGAAGCTAAAGACTTGCAAACCTAGGATGCAGAGATGGGAGGTGTGGCCAGTTGAAAAAGTGAAAAGACAAGGACAGCAAGTTCTGTAAAGAAATGAGATAGGAAACAAAGTACCATTCACTGGCTCATTTTTACAGCTTTACAAAATGGCACAAAAGTGCCATTTTGAAATAATGATGGTTCAATGTATTAATAAGCTAATGTTTAAACATGCAAACTGTACCTGCTTTACTAAATGAAGCATAAGGGAAATGGATCATGACACAAACAGCAGAACTCCCCAATGTAGTTCTTTCATCCATATAGTGGTGTGTGAAATGCATCTGATGGACCTATCATGAGGAATATATGAGCTCATATGTGAAATACACCTCAAACAGATGAGTTCATAGAAAATTTTAGTAAATGCAATGAAGTACAACGTGTTCACATATTTTGTGTACTGTGATGTCAGCTACTCCTCCAGGGGTTCACTGTGCATTGCCATTATATAAATACTGATGGTTATATTGTTTATATAAACTTAGATGGACTGTATTCCTTTGTGGTGTCTTCAGCTATGATTTTCAATCTACCTAGGGAGCTCTCCTTTGCATTCCATGTCCTGGGTCTCAGTTCATCTCCAGTTCTTCCTTCCCTCTGGGCTTCATTCTTATTGTTTTGCTTTCACAGAACAAGAGTTTCTTGAAAGAAAACAATTTTGGTCATAATGAGCTACTTGTTCTCAGAGCTAAGCAGCCCATGGTTTTGTCCTGTGGACTCTTGGGCATTGTCAGGAAGAAGTTATTTCACTTGTCTTTTTCTGCTGGTTTTGTGTCTTTCTTTGAGAAGAGAATGCATATCACTCCTAACTGACTGGCAACATTCATGGCATAATAAAGAGGATCATGGGAACAGATCATGACAAACTAGTTAGTATGTTACCATGCAGGGTTTTATCTGTTTTCACATCAGATTTCCAGAGGGAATAATCTGTAGGATTAAACTAAAGAACATTCATTTTCTGAAGCTCTCAGCACCTCTGCTCAAGTCTTCTGACCTCCCAGTTGGCTCTTCTTTTACCAAAATCAGAGAACTTCTGAGCTAGAGGGGTCTATACCCATAGCAACATGGAAACCAAGGCTTTGGATATATGAGGATACACTCAAATGAGTTCCTAAGACATACAATGAACATTTCTACATATATTTGTGTCCAATGCTACCCTTACATTTAAAACACATTTTATTCTGCTTAGAGTTTGAATCTTATTTAACATGAAAATTGAAGGAGTCACTTGTAACCCATGTATCACCTTCTTTCCTTAAGTCTCAGTCTTACATAGAAAATTTATAAATATAGTAAGTTATATAACAAATGTGAGGACTAAAGGTGATGTTACATCTTAGAAACAAGGGAAGCAGTTTTTAAATTTATTCTTCAAAATAGTCTGAGCGTTGTGTTTATATTTGAAAATAATGTTTGTATATGGTCTTATTAAATAATCCCTAGTCAATTTATGTTTATCACACATTTGCCATCTTTGCTTTCTCACAGAATATTGTTACTAAAAGATAATATTATCATATCCTCAAAACAATGGATCATTCTTCTGTAACCTTAAACTAGTGCAGTGTTAATTTACTGCCTCAGCAGGTCATAGAACTTATCTGGGTAGTGTGAAGACCAAGATTTCTACATTTCTACCCTGGAGCATCTTTCCTATAGACTATCACCTGAGGGTAAGGAGGCAGTCTTCCCTCTTGCCTTGCTTTGTGGAACTGATATGTTCTCTTCAGTTTCGGACAGGTAAAGTTTCGGACAGTTAATCAGAAGTCAATCAGTCATTAGTTATCTTTCATGCAGTGATAAAATACCATGTCAAAAATAATGTGTGGAAGAGACTTTATTTTGGTTTATGGTTCCAGAGGAATGAGAGCCTCCATCATGACAGAGAGACATGGCAACAAGCAGCAGATATGGAAGCAAGATCAGGAAGCTGAACACTCCCAATTCCATACAACCACGAAGCAGAGAAAGTAAATCAGAATTAGCATGATGTTTTAAAATTTCAAATCCCATCTCTAATGATGTACTTCCCTTGGCAAGGTCAAACCCCAGGGATCAAGTATTCAAGTACCAAAACCTGTGGGGGAAATTTCTCATTTGAACCATCACCATTCCATTGTAGCCAGGAGGAATAATAAATCAATGTGTTTCCTAAAGTTCTCATTACCTCTGCTAAGAGAGAGTGAAAGTGGCATTGAAAGCAGAGATGATGGAATTCATGAATCCTTACTAGTCACTAGGCAAAGCCTTCTGGAGGCCTGCCTGTTTACAGGTGCAGCTGTTCTCAAATCTAAGAGCATGGGACTCTGAAGTAAGTGTTGACACATTGCCACCAGGTGTCCTTAGAAGATTGATGGCATTCTGCAGGGCTTTGTCTTCTGACTCAAATTAATCAATTTACTTAGGAAGAAGACACTGAGCAGATGGAGAAACAGTGAGGTACCACAATGGAGCCTGAACTTTAGAGGAAGAGAATAGGTACAGACAGTCCTGACTCCAGAGCTCACTGTCTGAGGCCTCATGTAGTTTTGGTTTCTTCCTAGATAATCATGGCATTGACTCTTTCATTGCATTGCAAAGATGCTCGTATAGAATGGAGAATTTTACAAATGGTCAAAGCATGGTCCATCACAGAGCACCAATATAAAAAGAGACACCGCTATTGGCCAGAAAGTACTCTAGAAACTTTCTGAGGTGCAGAAGGAAAGTCACATGCAGAAGCCACTGTGGTGAACAGCTTAGTAAGCTGCCCCAATATGCTGATGTGGATTATTATGACCATCTTCTTATTGTAGATGTTATTGCTGAAGGCTTCCTGTTGAGTACTTTACCTCTTGTAACACTGTTGGCTACCAAAGACTATCCCAACTCATTAAGAATATAACTTGTCTGTCAGTTAGGGAATCAAAGGTCAAAACCATTTGCTTCTTATTTCTCATTTCGATATTTTCATATTTTATTATAGAAGGCTTAAAATATTAAATTAGAACAAGTATAAAAGAAACCTCCATGTAAAGAAACCTCCATGTATTGAAACCTTCCAGTTTCAGCCCAGCAGTGGTGGTGCACGCCTTTAATCCCAGCACTTGAGAGGCAGAGGCAGGCGGATTTCTGAGTTCGAGGCCAGCCTGGTCTACAGAGTGAGTTTCAGGACAGCCAGGACTATACAGAGAAACCCTATCTCGAAAAACCAAAAAAAAAAAAAGAAAAGAAAAGAAAAGAAACCTTCCAGTTTCAATAGACTGGGTTGTGGTAAATCTTTTATCTATTGCAGGGCTCCTTGCTTGAATTAGGGATGGCCTTCCAACCTTCAATATCTCTATGAATTTGCTTGATGCCTCTGTTGAGTTTGAACCTGGAACACTCTTTGTCCAACCCAGCATGGTCTGGAGCCTCGTGACAGGTCATGTTGATAAATTAGTAGCTGTAACAACACAGCAATGTGCTGCAGGATTTCTGCAGGTTATGAAAAGCTATATGATAAGATTAATTTATCTCAGACTGAACAGCCAGAATAAGAACTGCTAGCCCTTTGGGGGATGTCTCCATTTCCCTACATAGCATTCCCCACAGACATATACTCTCCATTCTCAGCTGTTTTTTTTTTTTTTTATTTCATCTCAGAACCCCAAATTCTGACTTCGTCTCTTGAATTCTTCTGGATTTTACTCACTGGGCTATAAGCTCATATTAATCATGAGTATGTTTTCACTGTTTATACCATGTATTCCATCACTCTATTAGATATTAGGAATTTTACTTATCTGTTACATAGTTACTACACAGTTTTCTGCTCTCCCATTTTTCACCAAATATAAGCTCCACAAGAATAGAAGGCATTGTCTATTAGGTTCACAGTTTCTATCTTCAGATCTAGCATATAGCAAAGTTAATCAGATTTTAGAAGAATAGATAAATACTGAATGAAAAGTTTGCCAGAAAATCCAGTTTTCATGTCTGGCGTGGTTGAATAATGAGTTTAGCTTTAAATTTCATTGTAAGAAAGAGACAAAAGATGTAATGTTTATATTTGTCTTGTAAGCTTTCCTTTTGTGAATAAAAATTTATATGAATACATTTGAAATCTTTAAATGTGAAAAGTAATTTGTTTGGGATTCAACTCTGATTAAGTCTCTACTTTTGCCCATGACTGTTGGAATCCAGCTCTTAATTTAGTCTTCTCCTAACTAGAGCTGAGCACTTTGAATCTTATTACTTTAGTCCCATAGTTATTTTGGAGATTTGAATTGTCCCATTGGAAGGGAGATGATTTTAGATCATGTGTCAGATCCTTGCTGTGCTTCACTTACAGGATAAGTGACACCTATTCTGGCTGGATATAGCATTTCCTTGAAGATACAATGGAGTCATTTATCTCACGTCTTATACTCTGCATGGTAGGCAGCTTTTGTAAGATTTATCTGGGACCCAGGAAACTATCTAAGAGATGAGGAATAAGCAGGCTCTTCAGTGATGCTGTCTAAATAGCTGGGAAGGATAAAGCATGGTTTTGCAGTTTACTTCTTGGAAACTACATGGTATATATGATAGTTCATTGAGTCTCTTCTCAAATGATAGAAATTCCTGAAAAAAAAATAAGTTTATATATATATATCACCAAGACAGCTCAGTCAGTCAACAGGCTCTCAAGGGAGGGAGTGAGGATTGAGAAGAAAAAGACAATTAGACAAAACTATAACATGATTCCAGCCATTGATGAGGCTGAAGCAGCTTTATTTTCCCCCAGCCTGCTTTTATATCATTCTAGGTACATCCAAAAACATGGTCAATTCTTAGATCAAAGACAAAGTAATCAAGTGAAGCAGTAAACAAAGAGATCACACAAAAAAGTAATCAGGCAAAGTAATAGGCAAGGAGATCACACAAGGTTTTAATCAAGGAAAGTAGTAAGCAAAGAGATCACACAAAGGAGTGATTAAGTAAAGCAGTAAACAAAGCCCCATGGTCACTGTTTCTAATATTCTTATCTGAGCCTACTTCCTTGTCTGAGCCCAGTGTCAAATGCCAAATTTTTAGAAGTGGCACCACAAGCTTTCAACATGCATACATATATACATACACATACACATACACATACACACACACACACACACACACACACACACACACAGTTTCAGAGTTTCAATCAACCAAGTGGAAACAGGATTATGGTGACTTAATAGACATTCCAAAGAAGTAGTGCATTCCAAAGAAGGTAAGTGCTTCCCTGAGTCAGAACAGGAGAGAGTAGGAGAACAAAATGAGGTATTCATCAAAGAGCAAGGGCTCCTGGAGAAACAAGCCCTGAGCTGATATTGGTAGCAAACAAAAAGATTCAAGACACCTGGAATCTTCTCTGGAAGGAACATAACTAATCAAAGAACAAAAAGATGGATTGCAAACGTATGAAATTGCAGGTTGCCATAGACTATACTTGATTTTAGCAGAATGGGAAAATAATTTAAAGAAAGAATATAAAAGGAGAAACTGCAAGTGATCATGACTGCTTGCAACTATGGAAGTTGTAAGAGAATAATTAGACCCGAGAAAGAAGTTCACTCTTCTACCTTGTGATTGCGATCATTTAAACATGGGCTTTTCTTTAAATTTTAAGCCATTTCCTCCCCCTCTCTTTCTGCGTGCCTGTACTGAGCCATCTCCATTTACAAGCAATGGTATCAGATGGTAATCTGTACCTATAATCCACATTCACAAACACCGGTGGGAATAGAAAGGTGGTGATCTTCAGGAGGCAAGTTTAAAGTAAGAAAGGGCTGGGTAAATGAGTGTGATTATCAAGGAGAAAACAGTAGTGAGCGGAGTACTTACCCTCTTGTCTAATAATGAACACATATGTGATTAAACAAAGACAGGATTCTCAAAAGTTGATGATTTAATACAAAATGGCTCCAAGGAAAATGCCTAACACATAGTATACTACTTATTATGGTTTGAATATGAAATGTCGTCAACAGGGTCATGTTTGAGGACTTGGTCCTCAGCTGGTGGTGCTGTTTAGGGAGGCTCTGGAACTTACAGGAAGTGGAATCTCACTAGGAGAAGTGATTCAGTTCAGGGGTAGGAGTGGGTGTGTTTGTGACTAGATAGCACAGGTCTACTTTCTCGGTAAGTTCTCTTTTCTGATTGTACAAGCATCTTGTTTCTGCCTTTATGATTCCCTATTTGCTTTTCCCACCATGCTGAACTGTGTCTTTGGAGAATGATAGGCTACATAAATCTCTTTTCCTTTAAATTACTTGGTCAGGGCACTTTATCCCAGCAACATCAATTAACTCAAGACAACACTTCACCTAGAAGATGACCTTCCAGAGAGTTGTATTGTACATTGGCCAGCTTCTAATCCTGCATCATCCCTCAGGAGGATCATCCTGCCCTATGTTAGTGACAATATAGTTAGTTGGGCCTAGCCAGAATTCTCCTTTACCCTGATGTTTTTATTACTACTTTTGTAATACAGATAATTAGCTCCTTGTCTATGAATTTTCACTTGCCCATATCTATTCAGAGCTGATCCCAGAATTGCATTGACTGTAAAACCCATCATTATTATCTCCATGTAAATGTGCACACACACATGCACATACCTGGCTGTGCGCGCACACACACACAAACACACAAACACACACACATACACGCACATGTGTGCCCACACATACAGATCATAACAATCTTAAAAGACAACATGAAAAAGTAAATCCTTTCTATCAACTTATTGTTATTTTTTTCTACAAGAACTAACAACAAAACCAAAAGTAAACAAGTTGGATTACATGTATTGACAGTTTTAGCATAGCATATGAAATGATCCAAAAATGGAAAAGGCAGCCTAGTGGGTGGTAGAACATATTTATGAAAACACACACACACACACACACACACACACACACACACACACACAGCAGAATATCCAGAAGATGAGATCTTGTCATTTTCAACAGCACAAATAAACACAGATGACATTTTTCTAAGTAAAATGAGCCATGAATTAAAGGAAAAATACTCATTTATGCAAATGGGTAAATCAATGAAAGCAAGCAGAGGTAATAAAAATGGAGGGACTTAGGCCAATGAGTAAAAAGATGCAGTTTTGTAGAATGAGAAGTCTAGTGATTTAATATTAAATATGTTGATAATATTGTTTTATATCCTGGAGATTCAATAAGATAAGAAAAAAATAGGTACTCTGACGAGAGGAAAATGATCATGTTAGATGATGTCTGTGATAATATGCGTGACTGTAGTAACCATTTCACATCTATCTATCTATCTATCTATCTATCTCTCAAAACATCATCAAAGCAACTAAAAACATCTACCACAATATCCTCTAACTTTCATATCCTTTATATTTTCAGCAATATTTGATGTATTTTTGGACAAGTTATTGTCCTGGTCATCTTCTGAGACATCCACCTCAATGTGATCCTGTGCCTCTTTCACCCAATCCATGCATATTATCAAGTCTACCTCTCTAGTGTTCTTAGTCTGTATTTTCCCTAATCTCTGCCCCTATATATTTGGGATTTCTTTTGCACATCCCTGCAGCACTCCAAGAACCATGTGGGAGGTTGAATCTCTGCTTAGGTCAGTTCCAGCTTTGTTCATAAAGCCTAGAGCAATATTCCACAGCTCAAGTATATCCATAGCCTTCAGCAAACATGCAGTTATTGTGTAGCTGACACAAGATTCTTAATGCCTTTTAGAGGTTTCATTATTTTCTTTGTTACATAAACTAGTCATATCATATCAGGCAGCTGCCAGCTAACCTGCAGCCAGCACAAGATGAAACACTGCCAGGTCTTTTGTGCAGGTTCTATGGCTAAATGTGCTAATTATACATTAAATATTATGGTTGTACTATTAGGTATTCAAATTCTTTCATATTGTTAAGCAGATCACACAAAAAATATCAAGAAAAATAAGAACAAGTTAAATAGAAAGACATAGAAATAGGAAAATAGGCATACAAATTATTTAAATGAAACACCAATGAAATTGAAAGCTTCAGGAAGATTAATAAACTTGATAAGGTGCTGGCCAAAATTAGAAAAAAATAGAAGCACACTAACAACATTATCACATTTGGGGGACACATTAATTTGGCTCCCGTGACATTAAAATCACAGAAAGAAAGCATTATAAACATAGCAACAAATATGACAAACAGATTAGTCAAAGTAAGTGAATTCTTTGAAAGTTAAAAATTGATCCAAATGACAAAACCTATACAAAATCTGGAAGCTACAGGTCACCTTTATGGATATCAGTGTTAAAATTCTAAACTAAAAATGTACTAATAAGTTAATTGTAATAATATGTTGCAGCCTAGAAAATGATATTCTAAAATATGTCACTCTAGATTTTAAACTGCTCATGCATCAACATAGTAAGTGCAGGGGAGGGATTCCTCTGGAATCCCTTATCTGTCTGAAAAAGAGCACAATTGTCTTTGTTTGGGACTCTAACTGAGATGTCATTAAAGAAGGTTAAATTCATACCATGGGAGAAAAAAATTTATGGTCAAGCACCAACTGTAAAGCCAAGAGGAACTTTGTTCCACATGATTATTCCTTCTTCAGGCTCACACATTTCCCTTAAAAACTCATTTCTACCACTGTATGTTGCCTGTGACACCCACTACCCTCTTCTCTACCGAGAGGATACTTATAATGTTCTGTGACATCTGTGCATACTAATAAATATGTATGTTTTTCTTTCTATTGAACTGCATCAGTAATGTCACTTTTAGAACTCTCAGGGAAGAAGATTGGCTTCCATACAAGAATAACAAACAAATTATACTTTGACCAAGTAGAATTTACCTTGGGCAAGTAAAACTATATCAACACAAAATCAGTCAATAAAATTCATCATATCAACAGACAAATAAGAAAAAAAAAATAGCTCAAAAGAGAAGCCTTGTAAAAATCTAGAATTTTCTTGTGTCTAAAAGTTAAATTTATCCTGGGCTACTCAGGATGGAGAGATGTCTAAGTGGGTAAAAACACTTGTTTCTCTTGCAGAAGACACAAGTTCAATTTCTATCTCTTATATGGTGGCTCACAACTATAAACCAGTTACAGTGGATTCAACAGGCACACATGTGGTGCATATAGATGTACAAAGGCAAAACAGCTGTACACCCAAGGTAAAATAAAATCTTTAAAAAAAGTTTTAATAAAAAGAAACGGAAAGAGATGCTTTTAACTTGATAGGGGGCATACACTATCAAATAAAGTAAACCTATCTTTAATATCTCATTTAAGTTGAAGGAACAAATTCTTTCAACTCAAGAATGATAGTGAAAGCAATGAAGAAAAGGAATATAATTCATAAAGATTGAAAGAGAAAAATTAAAAGTCTATTCATACACTATGACCTTGCCACATAGACAAATCTACAAAAATGCCTTCTAAGGCAGGAAAGTCCTGAAAGGTCATTTCAGGATACAGGTAAGGTGACTCCTAATCAACAGTGGAGATGCCATGACTGAAGAGTGAACCCTGAGGAAAGCTGTAGGAACAAAGTGGAATTAAGACAAGAGAGAAGCTACATAAGCTATAGTCAGCAGAACTGGAAGTGTCAGGCTGACCAAAGTCATTGTAACAGTCCATTCCTTGATAGTGCCAGGATGCCAGACAAGGAGTTTTAGAATTTGATGTTTGTCCCACTAGATAGGGATCTTGTGTGGCCTGACTTGTCTTGTTATACCCTGACTCCTCCTTGTTTGTAATGGGAATGATTTTTCTCATGCCATTGTATTTTGGAAAGATGCAACTTAATTTTTTATGTAATTAAATTTACTTCAGAATTTCAGACATGAGTAATATGTTTTCATCATTTTAATTTACCCTTTCTTCACAAGACTGCTCCCATTTGGGGCCCAACCTCTAGCATCATCCAAACATGTCTGTAACAGTAACTACATTAAAGGATGTAGTATATGCTAAAACACAATCAATGCCTAGAAATATATCAGCAGTCATGAAAAAAGAAATAGGAAAATGATGGCAGACTGAACAATGAAGTTAAAATCACTTAGGATAAATGTAGAAAGAATATAATTAATTAGATAATGCATAAAGAGATAAAGCACAATAGAGAAAAAGCTAAATGAAAGTAAAGAAGGAAGGGGAAAAAGAATATTCTAGAGGGGCACAAGAAAAAGCAAATGTGTGAAAAAGAAAACAAAAGATTTATCAGTAGTCAGGAAGATCAAGGGTGAACTAATAAATGTAAGAAGTATTAAAAATAGTTTTTGCTATCCTGGGATTTTTGTTATTACAAATGAATTTGAGAATTGCTCTAAGAATTGAGTATTCTCAATAATAAAAGGACTTCTGGGGGAATCAGCATCCCTGACATCAATCTGTATTACAGAGCATTAGTGATAAAAACTGCATGGTATTCGTACAGTGACAGGCAGGTAGATCAATGGAATAGAATTGAAGACCCAGAAATGAACCACACACCTACAGTCACTTGATCTTTGACAAAGGAGCTAAAACCATCCAATGGAAAAAAGACAGCATTTTCAACAAATGGTTCTGGTTCAACAGGCTGTCAACATGTAAAAGAATGCAAATTGATCCATTCCTATCATCCTGTACAAAGCTCAAGTCTAAGTGGATCAAGGACTTCCACATAAAACTGGATACACAGAATCTAATAGAAGAGAAAGTGGGGAAAAGTCTAGAACACATGGGCACAGGGGAAAAGTTCCTGAACAGAACACCAGTGGCCTATGCTCTAAGATGAAGAATCAACAAATGGGACCTCATAAAATTGCAAAGTTTCTGTAAGACAAAGGACACTGTAAATAGGACAAAACGGCAACCAACAGCTTGGGAAAAGATCTTTACCAATCCTATATCTGATAGAGGGATAATGTCCAATATATACAAAGAACTCAAGAAGTTAGACTCATGAGGACCAAATACTGGGGAACAGAGCTAAGCAGAAAATTCTCAACTGAGGAAACTCAAATGGCTGAGAAGCACCTAAAGAAATGTTCAACATCCTTAGTCATCAGGGAAATGCAAATCAAAACAACCCTGAGATTCTACCTCACACCAGTCAGAATGGCTAAGATCAAAAACTCAGGTGACAACAGATGTTGGTGAGGATGTGGAGAAAGAGGAACACTCCTCTGTTGCTGGTGGGATTGCAAGCTGGTACAACCACTCTGGAAATCAGTTTGGTGAACCCTCAGAAAAATAGACATAATACTCTACCTGAGGATCCAGCTATATCACTCCTGGGCATATACCCAGAAGATGCTCTAACATGTAATAAGGAAACATACTCCACTATGTTCATAGCAGCCATATTTATAATAGCCAGAAGCTGGAAACAACCCGATGTCCCTCAACAGAGGAATGGGTACAGAAAATGTGGTTCATTTACACAATGGACTACTACTCAGCTGTTAAAAACAATGACTTTATGAAATTAGCAGGAAAATGGATGGAACTTGAAAATATCATGCTGAGTGAGGTAACTCAGTCACAAAAGAGCAACCATGGTATGTACTCACTGATAAGCGGAATTTAGCCCAAAAGTTTGGAACACCCATGATTCAATTCACAGCAACTGTTGGACTGAGCATGGGGTCCCAGATGGAGGAGTTGGAGAAGGGACTGAAGCAGCTGAGGGAGTTTGCAGCCCCATGGGGAGTGAGCAACAGTGTCAACTGGTCAGGCCCCCAGGTGCTCCCAGAGACTTGACTACTAACCAAAGAATGCATATGGAGGGACCCATGGTGCTGGACACATATGTGGCAGAGGAGGACTTTATTGGCCATCAGTGGGAGGAGAGGCCGTTGGGTCTGAGAGTGTTAGATGCCCCAGCATAGGGGAATGCCAGGGAGGGAAGACAGGAGTGGGTGGGTGGGTGGGGGTATACCTTCATAGAGGCAGGGGGAGGGGGAATGGGATAGGGGGTTTCCAAAGGGGAGACCTGGAAAGGGGAAAACATTTGTAATGTAAATGAAGTATCAAAAAAAAAAAAGACAAAGATATTATAAAGTTGGGTGTATTTATAGACTATGTACAGTACAGATGGGTACAAGCATAAAAATATTGCTATGTATTATGTTCAATGATATATAGCAAAGATGATAATATGCAATTCATATATATACATCCCAATAACATGAGGTTGTTTTACCATGCAAAAATAATTTTTTTAATTTATCTTACAAATAGAATAAAAAGAAAACACTATTTTAATAATGGCATTTTTTACATAAATAACCACTTATTACTAAACTTAATAACCTTTTATGACTAACCTCTCAAAAATACTATGGAAGATGACTTCTTTAATAAAATTACCTTCAGTACTTTACCAATACTTTACCATGTTAGTGGGAAAAGTGCTTCTGAGCACACTAGGAAGGAAGAAATGGTGCCTACTTTCCTGACCTTGTAAAAACTGTCCTGAGAAGAACAACACAAGGCAGGGTGATAAGGCAAGAAGGAACACAGCATTTTGAAAAGAGAGAAATAAAATTTTCTGTATTGATTGACAGGTTTTTATATATTAAAATTCTTTTAATTCTTTGAGTCGAAGACTTTGACAGTTTTCTACAATATGTTTTGATTGCATTCACCACCGACACCCCCCATACACCCCTACTTTCTTAAGCATCCAATTTTATGTTGTTTAAAAAAATTGCTCAAGACCTAATTTTGTCGTGTAAAATATTGTTGGTTTTATGGTCTTTCACTGGAGAGTGGTTGAAAAAAATATTAAAATTAGAAATTTTAACATAGTTTAAGCAATGAGTTTATGCTGACAGTTAAAATTCATTTCTTGGAGATGCTAAGGAGGTATATTTGGAATGAGATTTATTGTCTTTGTGGACAGAAAAAGTGTCACTACTAAGATGTCAATTCCTTATGCAACAGAGGACACTTTGGAATTATACTTTTTTTCAGATTTTCGATTTTATTTATTTTTTATTTATTTTTCATTATTTACATTTCAAATGTTTCCCTCTTTCCAGATCTCCCCTTTGGAACCTCACTATTTCCTCCCCCTCCCCCTGCCACTATGGGGGTATTCTCCCACCCACCCACCCACCCACTCTCATCTTCCCTCCTTGGCATTTTCCTCTACTGGAGGATCTAACACCCTCAGGCCCAAGGGCCTTGAAGTAGACAGATTTCCAAGAAGGGTCAGTGTGATTACTCTGGGATAGATTAGGAACCAGGCAAAGAAGAAGAATAAAATAGAAATAAAGAACAAAGCGATGTTCTTAAAGCTATAGGAAGGGAAACAAAAAACAAAGGCAGGTATGGGAAACAGAAGGCAAGGAAAATCCTCTCCTCCTGAGGTCTACCAAGGGAACCAGCCTGCTCATGACCTGACAGTATACCAGTGAAACTGATTTCTAACTTCTCAGCTCTAGAATAAATGGATTTCATTCAAGTTGCTAAAGTTTGTGATTCTTTGGTATAGTAGCAAGGAACATTAGTACCTTCTATCTCAATTGAAAAGAAAAGATTGTACTTGCTGTAGCATCTCCACACTGCATTGTGTTCCCATGTCTCAGGTTAGAATGGTTAAGATTTCCGTATATTGTTTTTATCTCATATCAGCCATGAGCTGACACCTTGTTCATTTTTGTTGCATATAAAGTCAAGTGGAGTCTACAAACAAAAAGCAGAAAAACTCTTATCACATGTATGTTTATAATTCATCCAGACCATTATATTTTGGCACTACATCCTTACCTAGGTTGGAACACCACTGTCAGCTTCCCTTTACTCCTATGTCTAAATCATTCTGTAAGTGTTTCTTTCCCTTTGTTTCTACCAATTGTCTGTTTTTCATCAAAATTCTGACTATTCCTTTATTTCTGCTTTTTTGTTTTTCAATGATAACATGCTTTAAACAAATCTCTCTCCTCCCATCAATCAAGCATGCTGAGAATTATAAACTTTCCTGTCATAGTTTCATGTTCTTTGAAAAATAACTTGAGACTGAGATAGGAGATAGATTATTAGTGATAGAAAAGTGGCCAGAGAGGAAGAAGAGGAACTGATACAGGGTTATTTTGGGGCAGGTTCTCACTTCAGGGAATATCAGGGCAAAGATCATTGGAGTTATCCCACCTACATAATAAGGAAGGTTTGTTTTAAAATGCCAGTGCTCACCAGTCAGTAGCGGAAAGATGCTGAAGGAAGATGTTAGTGTCTCTGTTATTTCTGGCAACTGAACAGCAGCAAGGTTAGTTGTAATAGCTATGAGTCTCCTACAGGGAGGGACATATAGATGCTTCTAGCTGGACATCAGGCCAGTAATCACTGATATTCACCACTACCACTGACAGTGCTCACAATGCACGAATCTCCCAGAGAACAAGGAAGAGGATGGGGGAGGAGAGCCAAGAAAAGCCATCGAATCTTAATTACTAGATCAATATATTAATAATTCCTATGTAGACATTTTCAAAATATTCATTGAAAATGCACAGAAGTTGCAACAAGGTTGGATAAATCAGCTCTAATGTTCAATGGCCCAGTGAGGTATCTGCAGCTAACAGTGAACTCTGTATGAAGATAAAAGAGAAGTTTTAAGAAGTGCTCATCACATGATCTGGGTAAGCATGTAAAGAGCCAGTTCTATTCAGCCTGATCTGAACGCTATATATCATGGGCATGCATTGAAACATCATGTAAAATTTTATAAATATGTACAATTTTATGCATAAACCTAATTAATTGCACTGAAAATGCATAGAGGACTACTCAGCTGTGTGAGGAACAGTGCTTCCGTCTGGGCTCTTCCTCCTGGGAAAGCATATGCCTATCATTGCTAGTCCCCACAGGGCATGGGAACACAGCGGCTCCATGTTGCTGCCACTGCTGTCTTCACATTTAATTTCCCTATTTCACAAGCTGACAGGTTAGCTTGGTGTGCACTGTAAGAGACCAGACCTTTCCGGGTTGTACTCTGACTTATGCTATTTCTATTGCTTTTTATTTTATTTTTTCTCTTTCTTGCACCTACAGGGGAAAAAAGTATTTCATCAGAGGTAGGAGTAAGGTCAAGATTGAATGTGGCAAGAAAATTTGAACGTTTGTTGTACAGGTTCAAGAAAACCTCCCCCTTCCAACCTCTGTGCCTTCAGGAGCTGGTTTTGAATCGTTTCTTAACTTGTCTCTGAAATCTACCAAAGCAAGGTTAAGGGCCAAGATTTGTTCTTATTTCCTTCTCTGCTAGATAATGAATTTGAGACTGCTTATCCATGGACAGGCACTGCACATTGGGTAGAAGTGCCTGGTTACAAATGTGACACAGACATCTCGTTCGCAATATTTATGAACAATAATGGTTCAAGGGCTTGGAAGAAAAGTGATTGACAAAGGAAAGGTGTGGACATAATTTGAGAAAAGAAAACTTCATGGAATTGCTTTGAGGATGTTACTGTCATGGTCAATACATTTTTCCTGGAGGTGTGGGTATAGTTTAAAGCAGCAGTTCTCACCCTGCGGGTTGTGATTCCATTGGTGAGCTTCTAGCTCCAAAAGTATTTATATTATGATTCAAGAGAGTAGCAAAATTAGAATTATAAAGTAGTAACAAGAATAATGTTATGGACTGGGGTCACCATAATATGAGGAACTGTATTAAAGGTTTACAGTATCAGGATGGTTGAGAATCACTGCATGAAAAGCATTCTTTTATATATATATATATATATATATATAATTTAAATTTTTGGTCACACCACAATCCCCAGCCACCTTCCTCTCCTCCCATTTCCACCCTTACAAATCCTTCTACCCAAGAAAGCTGCCCTTGGATACCACTTCTAGTCACAGCAGGACAAAGTACCTCCT